>JAOWBP010003503.1:3419167-3448209 GCA_028571105.1 Tragopan temminckii
TTTGGGTCCCAATGTCACCAACTCTGTATAGGTCACTAAATAAATTAACACTCCCGAGTTTGCAATCTGTCACAAGTCGTGCACGTGCACACACAGATAAACAAAATCAGGTCCGAATTCTGCTGTACTACTTCAGTCACGAAGAGACTTAGAGGACAACAAACTGACTGTCACTTAGCTGTCACCAATTCACCAGCTAGCAAACCCTGCAAACAAGCATAAAGCAGCATACAAAATTTAGGGTGAGCTTTTTGAGAAATCCACTTGCTTCCCGACACAAATAAAGGAAATGATATTCACAGAACCTGCCAAAATCAGCCCTTATTAATCAGCCACAATTTGCTCAAACAGAGGCAATAGTGACAACTGCTAGCATAGCAGTAACACAGTAATAGAAATGCTACTGTCCTCTTTCTTCTGAATTGCAGGGTGCAAGTAACTACCAAACTTACACAGGCAGAGCAACTCAGTTCTTGAAAAAGTCCTTGGCTTTCACAGAAACGAAAAGTTGGATCTCTTTGATTGAATTATAGAAACTCCAATATCACTCTACAGCTCTGAAAGGTGTTTTTTCTGCTTTCGTGCTGAAGGAACGCTTTATCAGTCGCTCTGAAGAATACAAATTGCCACACATTGCAGCAAATGGAGCTTGTTCAATACCTGCAACTGAAAGAAACGCTCCAGAAGAGAATGGGAAAATTCAACTTTAATGAAAGCCTTTAACAGGCATCATCTGTAACGCAGTCATTCAGGTGAGCAGAGCTTTACATGGCACGCATCCTAAAATTACACACACATACCCAGCACACACCTATAACCCTTGGATATTCTGCGACACTTCTCTGCTTCTGCACTGCAATTTCAGTCTGAGCCTGGTTTGTTTTCTTTAAATTGTAAATACATCTCAGTATACATAACTTACAATCTTGATACAGACACGAAAGCAAGCCAATCTGCTTCTCAATTATGTTTCGCCTATTCTTTTATAGAGAGTACAATTACGGCGCCCTCCAAAAACAGATTGTATGCACTATCTACCATGGACCTTCCCCCACCATACAGGCTACAATGAAGCTAACCAGAATGAATCAGTAGATGTAACCTACCCCAAGCATTTGACCTCTTCTCAGGTTGGGAGGAGACAGTTAAGCCTCCTACATCATCCATTTGAAAGTGCTTAAAAGCTCAGTTCTTTTGTACTTCCCTTGTTTCCCAGTTTCTATCAACCCCTTCAGGTCCCAGAATTTGGGCCAAGAAACACTTGTGTGCGCAGATACATTTTGCTCATAGATTTTTTTGTTGTTATTCTTTTCTATGTAGAGCATTTTGTCTGTTTCAGTAAGTTCCAGAAAAATCTGTTTCTACTCTGATACGTTTAGAGGTACAATGAAAATGTGAACTATTTATATTCTCAACAAGACAAAGTAATCCCAAATCCTTAGTGAAAAAAATCTTTAGCCAAGACCAGACAAAACCTGTTATATGCTGACCTTCACTGATATTCTTTAGAAATCACCAAATGGTTGCAGCTGCTGTGGTTTCCTTTGTAGCTCAACAACCTTTTTGATTAAGTGTTAAAAGGACCCTTCTCATTACTTCTGGAAGACAGTATTTCTCCAAGGTCTGCTGATTTAAATGAACATTTGAGCTTCTATCTTTTAAAGGCTGTTATTTTCTACATCCATTTTCTGAACTTAGAACAGAAGATCCCTTTAACTCCTTTAATCTTCTTGTTAGCCATACACGTCTGTCCTTGCAGGAATCTTGCAGAGCATCGAGCAATGCAGCTCCTAATTTGAAACCAACATATAATCATTAGTTTCAAAGTCACATTTTAGGTTCTTCAGCTTTAGAAGGAAAACAGCTTTTCCCCTATGACTTCTGAAACCTTATAGTAATGCCATTGGAAACTGTGATCACAAAAGTATTTATAGAAGTTAAAAAGAAATTAAATTATTAACAAATAATTTGCACAAACAGTATCCTCAAATAGAAGAGTCTAAATGGAAAAACCACACATGGAGATCAGAAGAAAAGGCCACATTACAGAAGCAAAGATCAACAAACAAAAAATGCACCAAATTTTCCTGTTATTTGCCTTGTTGCAAACAAGGGAAAAAAACAACCAGAAAACAACCTGGTACAACACCCACTGATTCGTGTACTGAAATCATTCCAAATCCATCCTTACTGGTTCCCACTGCTTACCAGTACAGATATAGCCTCTAAAAACCGAGCTGCCAGAGCAACTGATGCAGTAGCTTGAGTTTCCTGCAGTTACGAGTACCCTCCTGTGAACTGCAGCATCTCTCAAAAATACAAACTGGTATATCTCATCACATCACACAGTTCTCTAAGGATAAGAAAGCTGCGGACTAGTAAAAAAAAAGAAGGACAGAGCAACCCAGACTTTATTTGCATGAGAGACACTGGCTAGAAGTGGCTGAACTATCAAGTGGTAGTTTATCAGCTCACAAACAGCAAGGGAAGATGCTTTCTAAAGAGGTCTGTGATTGTGGAGGCTGAACTGAGTGAAGGACTCTGCATAATCCAGGCAGCAAGACAGAATGACATAACGTGGAATTTTACTAATTAAACAGCAGTTGATCCAGTTTGACCATAAGACAGAAGGCTTCCCAGAGAACCCGATCCCATAACAAACAGCAGGCAGGCAGCGTGGGCAGGCTGCAAGAGGAAACCGCATAGTACTGCTTCTTACAGCCCGGGGACTTCTGCTTTCCTCATAAGGAGTTCCCACAGTCAAGAATAATACAGGTGATTAAGCATCTGAGAAACAGAAATAAAAAAACAAGTATACCTAGAACACATAACATATAATAGCACATGCAGCCTAAGCGCATAGAGCTATATGCATAGCACACGAGCTTTCATTTATAGCATGTTCTGCTATAAGAACCCACACACTTTTTCCTATACTAAAAAAAAAAAAAAAAAATCTAATGATGTTTCTGTATTTCTGTTTTTTTTAATGAACATACAACTAGGTAAAGTGCTCTATCAACTTGAACCTCATAACAACTTGCTTCTCAGTCAACATTACCAAACACAATTGAAGCTCTGACCTCATGTATTTCTCCAGTGCTTCAGAAGAATCAAGCTATCCAAAAAACACCCAACAAATCTGAGGATGTACACGTTCCAAGTGAATCAGGCAGTCTGCTTTTGGCTCACCAACAGCCAGCACAAACTCTGGGATGGTTAACAAACAACGCACAGCCACACAAGCACACTCAAAAAAAGATCTCACCACTGTGATGTCCAGCAACTACATATCTTCCAGCATTAGAAGCAAAGCAGTAGCAACTCTCAAAGTATCTGCAATGCCTCTTGGCTGTCTCTAATTATTCAAAAGCAGTTCTCCCCCCTTATCATGGAAAACAACACGACTAGCTCCCTCAACCTCTTTGCAATTTGTGTGCTGCACAATCCTACCTACTTGGCTACCCCTAGTCCTACATCAACCATACATTAATAGAAAAAATATATTAAAGTAGCTTATTCCACCAATTAAGAGACTCGGTAAGCACACCTTCACGAGAAGTCAGAACAGATAGCTGGAAGGGTATTTAGGCAAAAATTCTAAGATAGCACATAAAAATCTGGATTTTTTACTTCACTATTTTTTGGTCTTTCCATTTCAGGATCCAAACCAAGTAATGCAATAAACACCACAAAGCAGAAGGGAACAGAATTACCATCCTGTGGCCCAATTTTATTTTGTAATTTCATATATACTACAGTTTGCTGCTGAAGTTCCACGCTATTATCAGTTCATGTTCTTAGCATAAAAGAGAGGAATTTCACCAGCTAGCTGAATTACCGTCACAATATCTGGATGGAATAGTATTAGGACTGAACTCAAGAGAAAGGTAATGACTTTTTATAAGACACTGTACCATGGAATACCTTCACTAAGCAAAACAGATCAGAAGTACGTCCAAAAACATGGGAGGAAAACAGCAGATATTGTATTAGAGATGCTATTCATCTCTGTTAAGGTTCCATTTGGTTTTCTGTTGACCTCAGTATTAGGGTTGCTTACTGTAGTATTTAAATGTAAAGTTGAACACATTCACTCATTAGTAAAGAATACTAAAAAAGAAAAACAATTTTTTTTATTTTTATTTATTTTTTAACATTTTAGATCGTTGACAAAGAAATTACATTCATTTCTGTAAGCCAGAGCTTCCATGCTGCCAAGAGATGGAAAAAACCCATAAATCAAGTGCTTCCTACCTATTTGTGCATTTCACAGCAGATCATACCAAAAATTACTTCAATTCAGTCAAAATTTCCATGATGACAGATAAATAACCATGATGACAGAATCATTTTAGCTACCAGCTCTGAAAATTATTGCTTTAGAATATGACTAGTCACTCTGATGTAAGAAACTTGCAGTTGGGTAGGCCCCTGTATACAACTGCCATTCATTCACGACTGTTGGAGTTGTACACCAATAGCTGAGCTGAGAGGTAAACTAACAGGCTGTATCCCACCTTGGTGCTCACCAGTTTCCAGTGGGCCTGCACTAAGTCTTAAAATGTTTGAATGTCAGAAAGATTCCAAAAAGTTACCGATACCCATACGAGCTCCTACAAACGTGTCTATGACTTACAGAGAACACAGCTGAAGGGAGAAACACTGCAGTGATCCTCACAGCCTCTACCCTTCCAACCTTCCCTTCCAACAGGGAGTTCCCCTCTGTGATGACCAGTTGTGGTAGGTTGAACTGGGCTCCATACTTAACAACCAAGGGATCTTTCTACCCCTGTAAATACAGCCTTGCTCACTGAGAAGTTCTTTGGCTAAAAGAGCCTTCTGTCAGCCATACTGACTTTCATCTACGAAGGATGGATACAAAACGCCTTATTGCCTGAGTCTTCTGTTACTGATCCCTTGTTTTCCAGGTAACAGGCTGACTATCCCCCCATTGTTAACGCATGCTGGAGGTTTTCTTTGTTTTTCACAGTTCCTTCAATTCTTCTGCTTTCTGCAACTTTAGGAAACGTATTCTGCCTCTTCTCTCTGCCTGCCTCCCTGCAGCAAGCTTCCTCTTCAATAGCACTGACATGCTCAGTGTTAAGCAAGCTGCTCCCAGAAATGATGCTCCCCCTTGTGGTAGGAGGGTTCTGAAGGACACGGATCTGCAGCTACTACATTTTCTCCATTTCTTCAGATGCAAACATACACTGGAATGTGTTATATATGCCATTTCATAGCAAAGAGCAGAATGCTGGAAACTCATCTGTTCCACAGAAAGAAAGGGCTTACTATGCATTTACTGTGACCATCCATATGGCAGCAATGGACGATGGGGCTAACAAATGAGGCCATCCTTTAGAGCAGTCGGGCACCGTTCCAGTTTCCTTGCTCTACTCACCTCATCAAGCCACCCATCATCTGAGACAGATAATGCCACTTTCCAAGAGCAAAGCATTCCCTTTGCACTTCCAGGGAATCTGATGAAGTTTTAGCTTTCCATTCGCAAGAATGTTGCATGTATGAATGATGATCCAGTCCAGTCACTCCAACAAACAGAAGCAGCAAAACAAACTGTTCGTTTTTGCCTTTTGCCCAGCAAGCAATGCTGAAGCAGCAAACTTGCATGCCAGCAGGAACAGTGTGAGAAAAGAGAAACACACACAAAAAAAACCAACACAGCAGTAAAACAAATGTATACCTGACAACACAGATCAGGGAAACTCAGGGAATAAGGTCTCTAAATACTATTTAACTAAGATACAACAATTTATCATACAATCATTTTAAGCATCACTGGGACCTTTAAAGATATCTTAGAGAAAAACAGCAGAAATAAATCATTTTAGTATAATATTGTCTGCCACACTCTGCAGCCTTGGTGTTATGACTAAGAAAAAGACTTTTTTTTTCTTTTCTGTGGTGAAAATGTAAACCTTAAAAAGAAGATCCAGTGAGAAATCGATTTCCATGTGCAATTTGCGGCAGCGTGATCACCAAAGGACACCACTGCCATTAAGAATGGAAAGCTATTCTTATATTACCAATGACAAAACATTCACCATCAAAACCAGCTAGGATATGTGCAAGGTTTTGAAGTGAGGCCTTCCACAATCGCAAGCCATAATTTGCATTTGGATTTGCAAGAAATAAAGGCATTCTTTGCTTGCTTTGATGTGCTAAGTGAGAAGCTAACAAGATAGTCACTTCAAAGATACCTTATTTTACTGAAGGACCTTAACTTTTGCTATCAGCTGGGCCCCGGCTTCTTTCCAGTAGTCCCAGATTATTGGGTGGCATAGCTTTTAAGCCATCCGTACTCATAAAAACCAGAGTCTTGTATAAAGAAATGGAAAAGAAAACAAGCAAAGAGCAGCCTGGCCATCACGATGGGGTAATGCCAGCCACAGCTGATGAGCTTGTAATTTTTTTGTTGTGTCCTGCAATAGACATTTTTGTAAAAGCAAAAGCAGGGTAATACAGCTGCACCCTAAGGGATAAACATAAAATTACAACCAACTTTTTTTAAAATTTATCAAGAACATGATTTTAAAACATCCCTCTGGAGGTGCTGTGTTTGTTTTTTTCCGTCCCCAGACGACTAGATTTGGGCACGGAGAGTTCTGCTCGATGCCAAATGAATATTTCACTAAGAAATCTGGCATTTAACTCAAAATTATTTTTCACTCAAGAAGCTCTAAAATCGCACATGCAGAATTAAATGTGTGTTTTCAGACAGAATGATCTTTAAGGTCCCCCTTCCAACCCAAATCAGTCTAAGACTCTGTATATCAGGCCTATGTGAAGGCTGGGGGAGGGATACTTTATCAGAGACTGCAGTGATGGACAAGGAGTAACAGCTTTAATCTAAAAGAGGATAGGTTTTGATTAGGTAGCAGAAAGAAACTCTTCTCCACACATTCAATTTTTAAATGACATAGCGAGCAATTTAGCTTATAGCTCATTTAATAATGATTCACAAAGTTCACAGAATGAAAAGAGATTCAAGCGCTTGAAAATTACTTTATTTTGATGTCAAAATGGGCTACCCTATTAACCACTTAAGTGAATAAAGGCCAGCAGAGCGATTGCAAAGCCAGGCAAGTTTTCATTCTCATGTATAACAAAGAGGAACAAGTTGCAATTTCTCTCAATTCTTGCACGTCCCATACTTCCTTTGAGAAAAGAAAGCAAGAGCAAAAAATCCCACATCTTACTACTGATATTTACAGCAGTGCACTCTTCCTGTAAGTCATTTTCATATTCTTCAGATACCATAATGGAGAAGATGAAGATGTTCTCTGTTCTCACTTTAAAACCACTTTTTATTTTTTTTTAACCTTGTTTATGGGTTTTTCCCTTCAAGATTGAAGAAAACTCCTGACAAAGTTTGCATGAAAACCATCTGATAAAAATGAAAAAAGTTTCACCTGCTCTGCAATGGGATATTATTTCACCACCTTATAGGATATTTACTATATGTAAATCTAGATGCTGTAATTTAACTAGAAAGAAGTTTTACATCAATCTGACAGTTATTAGCCTCAGAAGAAAAGGAAAACAGAAGCAGTAGCTAATATGATGCATGCCCGTTTTTGCTTCCCTCCCCTGCCTTTTCAAACTACACTTGGGTGTTATTTTTTAAAGGATCTTAGTGTTCCTAAGGAAATCGAATTAACTCTGACTCTTACAGCTTAATATAAGAAAATGGACACAGGGCTTATTTCTTCACTCATTTATAAAAAGAGAGAACAGCTGCTTCATTCACTTTTACAAGAAAACTTAAGATTTAATACTATAGGTTTGCTGCTAATAAATAAAAAATGATTAAAAATGATTTCTTCTGTTATGAAAAAGAACCTTGCCATGAGAATCAGAGTTGAATGCAAGCCTAAAAGTGAAATTAAGTCTAAATTCACACGCTTGGAATTATTTGCTGGGGAAAAAAAATCATTAAGTGATTCAGCATCTCCAGTCAGTGCAGTCTTCAACCAAGAAGTTTCCTTAGAATTGCTGAATCGTTAGCATTTTATAATATGAAAGATTAGAAGCTATGATGTTTGTAATTAATATCCTTGTTAGATTGCTTCTCTACTCATCTCTCAATTCAGTCAACAGGGTAAGCCCCTTCTATACGTTACTAAGGCTTTGGCACAGCTGCCTAGAGAAGCTGTGGGTGCCCCATCTCTGGAGGTGCCCAAGGCCAGGTTCAATGAGGCCTTGGGCAGCCTGAGCAGGTAGGGGGCAATTCTGCCCATGGCAGGGGGCTGGAACTGCAGTTTATCTTGACAGTACCTCCAAACTTAAGCCATTCTATGATTCTATACTGACAACTTTAAGAGAACTGTACTGTAGATCAGTGAAGCCACTGATCTATTTCCCAGACCCACCAATGGAATGATGCAGATCCTTATCATAAACATTTTAATGGCCTCGAGTCATTCAGGAGTCATTACAGTCTTTTCTTTTTTTTTTTTTCTTTCCAAGGAAACAAGTAATATCACTTAGACATACAAGAGTAGAACTAAGCCTGAAATATAGCAATAATGAAAATGAAAAGCCATTTTCAGGCTCATAGTAATAGATTCTATGAAATCACGTTCACAAAATTGAAGTAGAATTGCTATCCAGCTTACAACCTTAAATCCTTTAGCTGAGTGATATAGGAAAACAAACTATAAGCACAAATATATGAGCTGCTGTGACTTGTCATAGCTCCATTAATCTCAGCATTCCACCTAGAAATGTTCTTACCCTAACACTTAGATATGAATATCTGCTTTCTCTTTTTCCTTCTGAATTCAAAGTAGCTGTGCTGCCAGTTCAGCCATTGCTTAATGCAAATTCGCTTATTCTCATTTCAACTATGAAAAAAAGTGTGCAAGCTTCTACTCCACAACTTTTTTTAATAGATATAACTATAATGCATCACTTTACCAGTTTCTGAATTCTTCCTCCTTAGAAATATACAATGCACTATCAGAATTAAATATTCAGCACGAAAAATTGGAAGTCTACTATAACACATGAAATGTGCATCTTTCAGACAGTGGACTTTATAGATTATTAAGTAAAAATGGTCAACCTTCAGCATTAGCAAATCATGAAGAAGGACTAAGACTACTTACTACGATGCGTAGACTATGTCAGACAAAGGAAGTAAGATAACCAATGTTAACTTTATTTATAAGATCTTATTACTTAAAAGAAATGTGAAGGAGCCACATAGCCTGGAATTAGTACTGCAGGCTGGCTGTTACCGCTTTATGGAAATCCTGCTAGAGTGAAAAAATGATACCATTCTACTCCCACAGATAAAAACAAAATACTTCTTTCACATATTCACCATGGTGCCTGTGTGCAAATGGAAGCATGCCGCCCCTGAAGCCTTCAGAGAACACAATGTTAATATTAAAAAAAGAAAAAAGAAAAATCATTCCTGATGATAACTGAGTCAGTAGGATCTGTTCTTGGTGACTCTTGGGGCATGGGACCATAGAGCACCCCAAGAACCTAAGGGTGGTGGTGGGGTGGGGACACAACCCCATGGAGAACCCCAAGAACCCAAGGGTGGTGGTGGGGTGGGGATGTGGCCCCACAGCGCATCCCAGGAGACATTTAGATCTAAGATATTCACAAGGAAGGATTCCCATGTGACAACTCAAATTTCTTCCACAGTGAACACAGGCAAAAATAATTCATTTAGATTCTCTAGCATGGAGTTACACTCCTTGACTGTGGACACGCACATCACACACAGTGTCAGCTCAGACTTCTACTAGCTGTCTTGTTCCTCACTGGTGTTACCAGTTGACCAGACAACAGAATGGTCGTGATCCTTCAGTGGAAGATGTACATAAACAAGTTTGCCACTGCTTTCCATGCACAGAAATCTGTGCAATTTCATTCCAGCAACTGAATTTGGTACGCAGTACAGTATAATCTCCAGCTAAACAAGTACGCATAAAACCCAATAAAGCGTATTTGTAGAGAAAAGAAAACCTACAAAGTATTACTGATAGCAGTTTAAATATCTCGTGTCTTAACAGTATAAAAACTTGCAATAAAAGAAGACAGTAAAAACTAAGTTCTTGGCCTTATCTTATTAAAGAGATTAGACAAATACTGCACAGATGGCAAACAGGAGATATTTATGCAAGGATGTGTGAAAAAGTCTTAAAGCCACAAGATTAAGAAATTAAATTTGAAGGGAGAAAGCAAGGGTATTTCAGAGAGCATGAAAGCGCAGAGAAAGAAATGCAACAGAACAGTTAGGAAAACATTCTAGAGAATTACAGGAAATGGAGGCAGAGTGCTAGCTACCTAAGAATGCCTCAACAGCTTCACAGCTGAAGAAAGCTTGAAGCTATTCACTGACAATGTGGAACAAATGCAGAAAACGTACTCCAATGAGCCGAGCTGTATCAGGTTAGAACGATCCCAGCAGGAGCGGTTAAAACCAGGCAGGCTAAAATGAGCAATGGTAAGGAAAGTAATTAAAATAACTTTTGAAAATAGAGGATGACTTTCTTCCTGCAGCTGAAAAAGAGGGAGGAAAACAGTAAGAGCTAGAAAGAATCTAATAGAAATTTGAAGTGTTAAGAAAATGACACCGAGGACACATTCTAGATGATGGAAGAGATAACGGTGATGATAAAACCGGAGCAGAAGAATTCATAACTGCATGTGTCTAGATAAGAAACAGCTGACTGGGGGTGTTGGTAATATGATGAGTGTGGGATAAAAAGCGAGGGACACAAGAGAGCCTCGGAAGGGGAGATACAGAGCTCTGCTCTACCTTTGTTATCAGCAAGCTGTCAAGCCAGGAACACTGAAGATGCCAGATGAAAAGCATGCCTGAACAGCGGCAAACAAACCACAGGCTGACAAACAGATTTGCAAATTATCTGCATAAAACCAGTATCTGACCACGTCTGAAAAGAAGAGGTCATCCAGTGATAAGACTCACAGAGAGAACAAAGTCAAAAGCAACACAACATTCCTACAAAGTAAAGAACAATGAAAATATCTACAAAAGAAAAGATGATGTCCAAGAAGCTGAGTGCAAAAGCAGAGAATTGCACAGCAAGGAAAGGAATAGAAATTATGGCCAGAGGGAGAATGGAAGAATGGGGGGGGAGGGGGGGAATGAGTGATCAGCATTATGAAGAGAAGCAGATAGATATACAAGAAAGCAAGAGGCAAAGACTCAAAGGAAGGAAGAATAACAACTGAAATTAAGGAATTAGGAAGTCTGTAGGTTAAGAATGCAAACTTACCTGTACAAGAAATACGTACTGGCATCGGACCAATAGCATCAAAAGCAGCTATACAGTATGAGGATTACACTTGAGATGGATTATGCAGTAGTAGGAAAGTAGGAGAAACTTGAGTTAAAGGTATTGACTACAAAATTATTAATTGTAACAGACGTGGTAAGGAAGAAGGAACTAAGAACTGAAAAAAGATCAGTGGGTCTTAAAAAGACACTCTATTCATTATGAATTATGGAGAGGAATAATTATGCAAAAATAATTGAATCAGGAAGATAAAAAATGTCTATTAGTGCAAACGGATGAAACTAAAAGAGAATTTGGTGTGCTGAAGAAATGATCCAAATGGTGAAGTCAAACGAGGAAGGATGAAGCAAAGGCTAAGCTATCAAGGAAATTAAGATGAGGGATTAAGGACTCATCGTGGAGCCAAAAAATAAGTTGGCCCTCAGAAGATATCCCACATGCCCTCTGAACATTCACATCACAGTTTTCATCTGTTGCCCACGGTGATGCTCAGTGCATCAGGAAATGCTGTGTGCTACATCAGGAAAGGGAAGAGCCCAAGGACAGCCTGAAGTGGCCACTAATTACAATACTCGTGTCAGCGTGGCTCTCATTTCATCAGAATACAAGAGGCAAGATGACGTTATCGTTGTGACTCATCTAAAGAATCCTGTCTCACGGAATATGCGAGAACTCATGTGTTAGTCATGGTACATCTGCTAAAATTAGGAAAGCTCTGCAGTTTACATCAGCCAATATCCAGTTCAATCTCCTAACTCATCATCCTTTGAGTCTTTCATTTGCCTTCCTGTGCTCTAATCCCATTTCTGCTCTCTGAATGCAAAATTAGACGACGACTTCTGTACAAGATTAGTCACAAAAACATTCTACAGATTATAACGAGCATTTACTTGACAGGTGTTTTCAAGTCCCTACAGTCAATGTATTTTTTCGTTATCTAAGCAAGCTTTATTACAATAGCACTTCCAATGAATCCTAGGAAGGGAATGTAGCATTGCAAATGAGAAAGCCCTAACATTAAAGTCCTTCATGTGTTCTCTTAATGCTTGCTGTGAATGGTTAGTAAAAGCCTTCAGTCACATTAGACCTGTGTTTTTCCCAAGTTAACTACGAGCTTTCTTAAAGAACAGCCTCATCAAAATCAATTACTCTGCTTTTTAAATAAGATGCTACTCAGTGAGAAGGAGCTGAAGATTACTGCAATGCATTCATCAGTGCACTTCTGGAATTCCCTCCCACCAATGGGATATGCAGTAAACTTTAAAAACAAGCAAAATGTCAAATAACGGATTGCTTGTAACTATTAACTGGAACCCATACGTTCAGCAACAGCTGTCTGAGTCCATGAAAGTGTTTGATTCATTCTAGAGTCAGTAAGAAAATTCACACTGGTGTTGGAATGAGAGAGATGAGTTCTTATACTTCTTACCTGGGAGCAAACATTCCTCTTACCATTATATTTTCAAAAATAAATTAGCAGCCTGGAAAATCTTACATAAGCTGAAACACAGGGTTGGTATACTAGACCAACAGACTTAAAGGAAAAAAAAACACAAACAGAACACCACAAAACCTTTCAAATCCTTCTCCCATTTCACACTAAATACATACTGATCATCTCTACTGCAAGTTGCACAAACACAAAAGAAGCGAGGAACAGCTCAGTACAGAAACTTTCATCAAAACCCAGAAGCTGTAGATCTACACTGGCATAAATGAACCTCATCAGCTGCTTTCAGTGTAGTAGTTTAAATCATTTAGCTGCAGAGAGAGAGAGTACTAATGCACATGAACAAGTAGGAGAATAATTGCGGTATTTGTGGTTGTTTGCACTGTATTTACAGTTGTTTTGCATCACTAGAGCAGCAGAAAACAACTGGCACATGTTAGTTAATCTGGCTCATTTATTTGTTCATTCATTTTGACCACCGTAATTTGTTTCACAACATTTGAGCTGCAACATAAGTCTACAGTGAACGTAATATGGAGCACTCCATAAAGCCAATAAAGTCAACTGGAATAGGAGACCTCAGTACAACACCCTGCTGCTAAACAGCAGGAAGCGAAAGGCACGTTTGCTGTCTGCTGATTGTGATGTGAGAGGATTAGCAAGGTGTTGCTGCAATGAGCAGACAGTGCTCTGCAGCTCCTGGGTATTCATTTCCAACTTGAAAATGCCCGATGGACTTCGAGATGCACTTGGTTTCCCTGCAGCATCCTGATCCACTGTCCGTGGACTTCTCACTCAAACTGCTGAGAACCCATACAGCTATTAAACTATACAAGACTACACCATGGGAATGAAGTAAAAACAATTACTTTGATGGGAAAAAGTAAAAATCAAGAGTTGGGCTGACAAATTAAAATAAACATTTCTGTGTATGACTGCATCATTGTTTTGCTGATTAGTACAAACTACTAGGGAAAGACTACTGATTGTGGCACCAGAATAACAGACATGTTGTTCCACGTGTAAATATGCAAAAGCTTTATCTTATTTGTATTAAAACAGGACTTACAAGATTTAGCTGAGTCTGTAGCAAACAATAATCAGATTTCATTTTTACAAGTCACAAAGAAATTCCCTTCATAGTCAAAATCTGGAGGGGAAATTATAACGTATCATAACAAAAAAGGGATAATTTCATTATCATCTGGGTATTAAGTAATTATGCCTCTTTATATCAAATTATTTCCATCTCTTACCACAGATCTGATAGGCAACTGATCCTTTCCCTCTCCTTGCCCAAACACATTACAGATTTAAGAAATGTAGAGAAACCGTGGGGAAGCTACAAAACGAATAAATCCCATGACACCTAAATTATTCTAGTTGAAAGCTATCACGGGCTTTATAAAGAAATCATTCTGGCTTTCCTAATTTAAATGGTCTGGGAACAGTTTTATTAAAACACTGATGCTCCATTTAACCATAAATTACTGGCATATTTGGGAAGCTAAACCAGAGTCCATCAAGGATTTTTTAAAATGGATTATTGATTAATGCACAGAAGTTGATGCTATAATACATTCCTTAGACTGGGCTGCTGGCAAACTGATCTGTAAAGACAAAAATTGCACCAATGGCTTGAAGAGGAAGGAGTGCTTGTATAAGTGTGATTACAGAATTAGGGTCTATGGCATTACCAGTCAATGTCAGTGAAATAATGCAGCATTTCTCACGTGTACAATTCTGCCTATGACAGAACTGTTATGTTTTCATGAATTTGTATTTTAATCAACTTCATGCTTTCTCTTTCTCCCCTTTTCTCTTTTTAGAAGTTAACGGTATTATTCTTCATACATTTTAAGCAGCTTTGCAGTCAAAGTCTCACAATCGTTACCAAACAGTTACTACAGATGTCTTCTGGTTTAAGTACAGCATAAAGCCAGGCAATTTCAGATACCATCTTATGGCAAACAGTAGGGGTTGAA
The DNA here is from genome assembly GCA_028571105.1 of Tragopan temminckii. NCBI lineage: Eukaryota > Metazoa > Chordata > Aves > Galliformes > Phasianidae > Tragopan > Tragopan temminckii. Next base: position 3,433,906 of record JAOWBP010003503.1, read on the forward strand.
AAAAAAAAAAGATTTTTAAATACAAACTACCCATTTAAGTGGAAAAAACTGGAAACATGAAGCACCGTGTGCTTCCTGGCTTAGTTACCTGTACAAACAGAGCTCTTGGAGATCTGCACTGTATGATTAGGTAGGTAAGTTCAGTGCAGCAGCTGCGCTGCATCTGGAGATTCCCAATAGCAATCCTGCAGTAGAAAAACCATTTAGAGCAATCTATGGACACGCCTGGCAGATTGCCAACGGACATATCCATGCGGTTCCCCATAGATCTAACAGTATCACTTTTTCTACACTAATATCTCGCACGCCGAGTTCTCCCGCAGTTCTGCAGTAAACAATGATTACAACAGCCCTCTATGGGGAACTCAATTTGCAGTCATCCAGAAGTTTGTGGGATATTTTCAACATTCCTCTTCAAACCTAGCCTAGTTGTAACCCAGCTTAACCTTGACCAATTTGCTTAGATGCCTGCTGGAAAATAAGCTCTCTTTTGTTCCAAAGATATTTGCAGCAGGCCAGTAATTTCTTCCAAGTTCAGCCTAATTGGAGCTGGAACTCAAGGTAATTAAGAACCTATTCCAGGGGCTTTAGTAAAACTGGCATTTTGAGGCATCGAGCCACTGGTAGAGCACTACCTACCGGTTCAAAAACCACAATCCCACATGGAGGCAAGAAGAACAGAATACCACTTCAGTGTTAATTTTTATGTATTCATTTAGATATAACACCAACACACGTTGCCCTGTAACTAAATAAGAGTTACGAGGAGTTGAGCCAGACAATTGAACAATTCATCTCCCTGAAACAGAGAGAGATCAGTGGAAAAGAAAAACACCCGTTATTAAGAGTTGTTGTAAGCATATTGGAATAGCAAGCAGAAGCTGTTGATTAATTTTAAGTTTGAATGAAATGAGAAAAATAAAGAAAACAACATTCACGTTGGTTCATCACATTGCCCACCATACTGAAAGATGCTGAGCCCCAGCCACAAATCACTGAAAAAGCATTTTGGCACAGTTTTAAATCCACGCTGTAGTAGCCACACTAAATATTGAAGTGCAGATTAAACACTATTCCAGAGAACCTTCTGACCTTTCCTCACTTACAGTTTGTTGTAATATCTCAGACTCTGACAGACACTGCAAGCACATTCCTTTCACTTTGCAGATGATGACATGATTGAGCCGCTTGGCTCTACTGCCTCTCTTTGCCCCCTCCCAGCACCTCTTCCGTAATTTCAGGTGAGCTACGTACTCATGACAAGGAAATTCTTATGAAACATGGACTGCTCTGCGGTTTTGTTTTTTCTATTTCACTTAAAAAAAATTGAAGGGTTTTAAGAATATACATAACAAATGCTTATCCAGATGTGAAGGTCTTGCTGCAAGATATAACATCTTTGACCTATGACATCACTGTATCTGCACTCTCACTGCTCAAGACTTCATCCATCTGGACCCTGAATACTTTTTATAGAAGGACAGAGACTGACAGCTTCTCCAGAAAGCTTCTTCCATTGCTCAGTTGCCTTAAGGATGGAAAAGTTCCTTCCTACATCAAGCCAAACCTTGTCCTCCAGCAACAGCTTTGTCATTCATGATCTGGAAGGTCAGCTCATGGAGTACGACCTTCAGGTTTTGAAATACGACCTTCAGGTTAAGGAATCTTTTCAGAAGAAAGGGAGAAGGGTGCACATGAACCTTCCCAGCTCAAGGGCCACAGATACATCTAGTTGGCAGAGGCGTCAGGGCCCACATTCCAGTTATTTGCATACACACAGCTCTTACTCATTTCAGAAGGAAAAGCACTTCATGCTCAAGAGCAGAATATAAGAGAAAATGACTAAACTCTATTTGACATTAATACCACAATTACAGTTCATGCACTGTATCTGGACAATTCCCTCAGCTAAATTACTTCGTCTTATTTACTAATCATCTGGAGTAGGATTCACAATTTTATGATGATGGCAAAATGGAGAGAGATACAAGAATGTCATTGACTAACCCTCTATTTTCACATAATTTTGATGAAAAATGCTCATTTGAGAAAAAATAACTTGGCAAGACATCTGAAAAAATTCCTAGGCATAGTATTAAGAAAAAAAAGAGTGTTTTAGCATGGAAAAAGAAGATTGATTTTAACTGCACAGTTTTAAGGTCGATAATGGTTCCACATCACAGTCATTATTTCCCATATCTCACTGAAGATCTTGAACAACTTCCATATTAAGTACAGAGCACAGATGGCACTGAACAATATACACATAATTAAAACATTTTCTTATTAAATTCAGTAAGTGTTTCTAAACCCATGAAATTTCTGCATTACCTCAGTGAGACAAAAACTGTACCACAACATGCTTACAATAAAGAAAAGCCTCATCCCAAGATAAAAACTCTATTATTTGAACATACAGATGATGATAAAACAGCACATATACATCCTGTTCAGCCACCAGCACTGTGATTGAAGGCACCTGATAAACCACATACAAAATCTCAAAATACACAAGTCAAACTAGATGCTCAAACAGCCTTCTGCAGCTTCACCATGGGCAGGCTCCTACAGGTCTGTACCCACTACAATCATCATGGAGCCAGGGTGCACTGAGCAGAGTGGGAGGGTGGGTATGTACACTGTTGGGCATATAATCCTACAGTAAATATCCCCATAAAAACTGTAATTACGGCTTTTGCACACACACGAAACACCATGTAGCTTTCTCTCTTATTTGAACAGCAGTGATAGACAACCCTAAGAAGCCAAAAAGAGGAAGGGTTGATATTGTCAGCCTGCTCAGATATCACATGGTGAAAGCTAAGCATCGACGTGAAGCTCTGAATCAATAACAATATCAAGGGGAAGCGATTGTTCCTGTAACAGTGATCATGCAGCACTGAGACAATGATAACGTGATTCTGATCTGTGAGAGCATTCTGAGCAGAGCATGTCCTGTGGCATGACTATTTGAACTCCATTTGGAACCGTCGCAAAGGAGCTGAAAAAGTTAAAACTAGGCTGACAAGACAGTGGAATATATTTATTTCTCACTCAGTCCCCCTCGGTCCCAGAAAGTCACATTGCAGGCCGTAAGCACCGTCCACGCATCTCACACAACTGGCTTCTCCCTGCCAAGTACCATCTCTGCCCTTTTCATTTCTCTGTGATACATCTCCACAATTTTGCCTTTATATTGCTCCCAATTCTAACTGTGTCAGGCTTTCATTCACTTTGAAAAATACCGAGAAAATGAGTTAAGAACGTCAATACAAATTTATGGAGGTGGCATTGCAATGTCAAATCAAGAATATGGTATCAAGATGAAATACAACAGTGTCAGGATAAATGTACCAAGCTGACAGCACAAAGTCAAACTGGAGCAATGTCACTGCAGATCTACAGAAACACCATTCATCTGTCAAAACAAAATCATGTCATTATACATTAAGCAGCAGCTTAAATAAACTGGAATGCAGAACTACTCATTCAGCCAGCAAAATCCCACCCACGATCTCCAACCAGCAGGTAAAAACCACAAGTGTTTAGCAGGAGGAGTCAAGTAAATTAAGATGGGACTTAGCACCTCAAAATCAGCTAGACTCAGAGCAGAAGTGAGCACTAACGTAAGGAAATTTCTAAGCAAGAACCAGCAACCATGATCAAACCACTGAAGTAATGATCAAAGTAATTGTCAGAGTGGCCATAAAATGAGTAGTGCCTATTCCTGCAGGACCAAGTTCACCCACCTTCTCATCTTCAGCTCTTCACTCTCATACAAGCAAGGTGTGTTTTGGGCCAGCCTGTAATGTGTGAAGAAACACAACATGTTTTCCCTACTTCTCCTAAAATAAACTAGCTCAACTCCTCATCCTCACTCACGGGAGGTGAATGGATGGTGTATAAGGCCTAAGAAAAAGGTCTGTAGTAAGCTCTCTCAGCAAGCAAACATAGCAGTGATGCCACCTCCATTTCTCAAATCAGGAATGGAAGTAACTGCACAGAGGCCAAAAGCAAGCAGTAAGTCACTTGAGGTTAGAAGTCTCTCTGCTTGTACAGAATTTAGTACAAGTCTATGAGAAACATCCCTCTATTCACTGATGATGATAATAATCTTGATTTCAGTGCGATCCTACAAGTTCTTCATTATACGAGCTCTAAATCTGACTTGAAACTAACACACATGCAGCTTCCACAATGCTAATGGCTGTATTCCTCAACATAACATCCACGCTGTTCAAAATACGAGATGAAATTCAACATTGGAGACCATGTAAAAAAATGCAGCCTGTAAATTAAACTGAAAGGTACAACTTAAAATCTGTGTGCCTAGGCTACTAGTGAATTAGAGAATTACAAGAATATACACAAACATGAAGAAGGCATTCTCTCGATCCTAGCTTTAGTATAAAAGGAGCTACAGATATGCATAAAGCTAAACACTGTGGTCACGTTTAAAGAGATTTATTCTAGGAGAGAAAAAAAAAATTAAAGCTTATATTTTCACTTAGGGATGTCCAGCACTGGTGCTTCCTCTAATCTTCTTCAGGACATTAAGGGAAAATATTCATACTTTTGATATTCCTAGCCAGAAAGATCTTCTAATGCAGTATTTTCTTTTTAGGCATCACTTTCTTGAAACAAGTTTCTGGCAAATGATATTTTTATCAGAGAAAGGAAGGAGAAGAGAGAGAAGGGAGGTAGGGCAAAGATAGGAAGAACAAAACAGGAGGGCAGAAAAATAATCTACTTCTTTTCACTGAGAAAGCATCTCAAACATTATTGATTGACACATTCCTGGAGACAACCAGCTACATGTGTTTAGTGTAGGTTTAGCTCCACTAAGGCCACATGCCCAAAAGTTAAGCAAAGATAATTGCATGTGATTTGGAATTGCTATAGAACACAACAGTTACCCAAGCGTAACTCCCACACCTTTCTGCATGTTACTATTTTCAGCAGTTTCCAATTAAATCAAGATTGCAAGTGTTAACGATTTGCTTAGGAACATCTGTGCTAGGCAGACCTCTCCAATGGCTTCACAGATTTGCCACGGTTAATTTTTTTAGCTGCCTCTTCACCCTGCAGCCAGGAATACACAATAGCAAATGAGAACCTGAATTTATACCTTCGTAATACACATCGTAGTATTTGAATGGCTGAGCTTAACATACGCACATTCTGAAAGCGTTAATTTCAAGAAGGATACATACCTTCCCAAGTGGAAGAGGCAAACCTCACTAGTTTGTTGGGTCTTTTTTTCTGTGAAGGTTCCGTTTCAGTGGGCCAAGAATGAGAATGAAGAAGCACTGTCATTTCTAAGAGTATGTAGGGCAGAATAAAAACCAATTTTCAGAGGTAGAGAACTATGCCATACCCATACAATTTCTGAGGCACAACAAACCCAGGTTTGCTGCAGGAACAGTTACTGAACCAGGCACAACCTGGTTCCTTTCCCTAAAAACTTTGGAGACTCGTAGTGGAATTTCAGTTTAATTCAGGATACTCTTTTTAGAGGAGCTGTTTTCTCAAAGAACAGCTTCCCGCTGTCTACAGAAACTAAATCAAGGTAAGAGAAACATCAGAATACTCTAATGGTGAACAGTTAAACCTCACGATCAGGTGAGAAAAGGTGTGCAAGTGAAATAATTTGCAAGCACAAATTCACGTGATTTATGTTGAGTTCTGATCACAGAAGAAAACTAAAATGTTATTCTGAGGCTGACAGTTGTATTATTACTCACTCCTCATCAAAAGAGCAAGAAGATGATGAGCTTGTGAATGATGCATTATGTGAATTCTTTCGGAGAGTCCATGACTGTCTGCTCACATTACCACAGACTTGAATTTATTTCTTACAATAAGGGGAATTTTCTTGTTCCTGTAGAACTCTGCTAAGAGCATTGCATATTGGATCATTGATCTTTCCTTTAAGTAAGAAGATTCTATTTTTTTTTGCCAACTTCCTACTTGGTATCAAAATCAACAGGAATCAGCAGGGAAGCTGGTTAAATAAAGATGAAGTTTTCACTACAGAAGTACAGAAAACATTATCTTGGTATGTTAGAAAAAGACCCAACCCTACATATATACCAGAAAGACAGGATACTGCAAAATGTCTCAGAAATCATACCCCCACATTATCTATATAGTAGAAAGAACCACAAAGGAACAAGCTAGGCTGTAAACAAATTCCTTAATCTTAGTTGAAATTAGGTTAATTACCTAGCCCAATCCTCCTACAAAACCCCCTAAAAATTCCTAGGTATGCCATATCCTAAGACTGTCTTGACCTTATTTATTGAGTCAAGCCTCCATATAGCACATAGAAGTCTTTAGTACAAACTCCACTTGAAACACAGATCATTATTATTTGTAACTATAATGAAGCATGATAACATTCATTTCAGCAGATTGGGGTCAATATAGGAGTTATTAGAGTTCTGCCATTGCACGGAATTGAAAAGACAGTAATATAATTTGGTCATTCATTTGAGGGATTTTTTTTAGATATCAAAAGGTATGATCTATATGTAAAAAAAAAAAAAGCTGTGTTTTTGATTTTTGAAGGACTCAAAGCAATGTTTCAAGCTATCCAACACTGTACAAATGAATAGCGGCAACCTCCCTGCTCTTTTAGTTTCTCTGGATTAAAACAAATGTAAAGCAAAAGCTTAATCCTCAACTCTTGGTCTGAAGGGAGGAGGCATCCAATGCAGACACACCATTTCATCCTTTTGAGGCTCCTACTGCCAGCTTCATAGTTCATAAACAGTTGTTTAGATCTCAATATGTTTAGGATAAATAACATGGCATAATAGCAGGCTGAAGAGCAGCAGCAAAGGTTGTCATATAAGGAGACATGATGATAAGGCATCGTTTTTCAAAATGTTACTTGTGAATCTGACCGGTAAACCTCTTTGGACAGCTTCAAGAACTACTGCATACACAAGGTGTAAAAGCCCATCCATTTGCCTTGAGAAGTGCTGTTCTCAGATGTAAGGGAAGCACAGCACGCGTTTTCTTCACAAACCTAATGAAAATACACGTGGAGAACCAGCAAAATTAGCATCAAAAAAAATATTAGGGAAGATGCATCAGAAGTTTCCAGGATCACTGGTTCCTAAAGCCAGAAGTGCAACAAATTTTAGTGCTACAACAGAAGCTAATACCTATATTTACATTATCTAAACCACTACTTACCAACTAGTCCGTCCAGAAGGATTTCTTTGTATACGCCAATTTGAACGTACAGTGTGTCAGAGTAACCAAGCAGCTTAGATTTATTTGGTGTCGCAGTTTGCCTTCATTCCTGACTGGGAAATGGCCACCTAATTCTTTTAAGTCAGGCATTATTAAATGTTTCTCATGGAGAGCAAGCACAAAAGGAAAGAAGCTGCTCCCCAGGATAAAGAAGGTATTTATAAATCAATTTCTGCTTAAACGTGAAGAAAAATTAGTTCAAATTGCTGCCTTTTTTGTTTACTTATGGCAGTCCCAATTAGCACCAGGTAGTCCAGTTCCCAAGTTGCTGCACAAACAATAAAGTCTCTGCCTCAAGAGCTCACAGCTTAAGATTATGAAAAGACAAAACAGAGAGAAGGCAAAGACAGCATCAAGATGAACACTGTGTGCATAACAAGCAATTTCCCTAGTGCTACCAACACAGCTGCTGTGAGGAATTATGATGAGCTATGCTACACTTCCAAGAGCTGAGCACTGAAAGAAAAAAAAGTCTCTCCTTCAGAAATGAATACTCACATCTGTTGGGACAGCTTTTTAGAAAAAAGTACCTTCCAAGTTCTCTAAATCTATACATTCAATTTAAGAAATCCTGATTTAACAAAGTATTGATGAAAGCCAGAAAAATATCTCATTGGTTCTCAGCTGCCTTTTCCTGATTTGCCCACCAAGTTCCTGTACCTGATGACACACATCAGAGCTGCAGTCTGCAGACCTGCAGTTACCTTGGATATCTTCTCAGAAAGAAGAGTTCAATCTAAAATCCTGAAATATTGATACCCTTCACGGATGACTTCACTCTCAGCCTTAACTCCAAAATGCACGTTAATGATGCCACTGCACAAATCACAACTTCTGATGCAAACTACTGGAGTTTACTTCAAGGAGGATGGAAGAACACAGAATGAAATTTCTGTGTTGTTGATCACACAAATGGTTTAACTCTAAATAAGATCCAAACAGGGGAGATCCATCTTTTCCAGTGCCTGCCTGCATAAACAGGTATATTTATGAAAGTTACAACAGAATTTCACAAAGATAACAGCCACTCTAAGATTAACAGCAGCTTGTACCATAAATACTCATTCATACGAACACCTCCACTGACCCAAGCCAAACTGTCCATTTCCAAAATCATTTACCAACGTGACCTTCCAACTGCCAAATATTTAGCAGAACTTGAACACGGGTCTTAGTAGAATAGCCTCCCTCGAGGCAGCTGCATTCTTAAAAGAAACTGGAATTCCTAGATTATCAGACACTCCCTTCAGAAGGAACCTAACAACGCTTCAGCAACAACAACTGTAAACTGCTCCTGTTCTGCTTACGAAGAAGCAGAATTGCTTCTGACAGGTTCTTGGTGCTACCAAAGTATTCACAGCTAGGCCCATAATAGTCATATGGGGAAAGAACTGAACTCACCCAACAGGTAAAGGAGCTCAGTGGCCACGCAGCACTCCTCCTCAGGAAGCCCCAGCCCCAAGAGCTGCTCTCCCTTCCATGGCTGGCCCTTATATGAGCTCAGGGCAGCTTCCCCCTGGGTCCGCCCCTTCAGGCCAGCTGGGGAGCACAGGTGCAAACACTTTGCCTGTGCCCCCACAGCCCTTCACCAGGTGCTCCATCACCACTCCAAGCCCTGACCTAACAGTTCCCCTACACCTCTCTTATCAGAGAAAGATATCCCTTGCTTCACAACCACACCTTATTCACGTTGTCGCTTTTTGGTAGCGTGTGTATTTGTGAACAGATGATTTCAAAAATGAAGCACAGGAAGAGTAGAATTAGATCAAAAATCTCTGACAAGCACCTTGGGTGGTGAGGCACTGGCACAGGTTGCCCAGAGAGGTGGTGGATGCCTCGTCCCTGGAGACATTCAAATCAGGCTGAACGGGGCTCTGAGCACCTGGTAGAGCTCTAAGTGTCCCTGTTCACTGCAAAGGAGTTGGACTAGATGATCTTTGAGGGTCCCTTCCAACTCAAAGAGTCTGTGATTCTCTAAGAACACCTCTGTATCATACCAAGGGACAAATGTTTATTGACGTTTCAGCTGTACTCGATCGGGCGTTTTAATAACAAAGGTTATTTCATTCACAGTAATAGCTCGACTGAGTCACTGTCTTCCATTCACATAAATGGCTGTGGAGACAAATAGGGGAGAAAAAGACAAAGCTCCGCACAGCATGTTACAGCAGTTATAATCCTTGTCCTATAATACCTATGTGTTCTGTATTATTTATTTTCTAGATCATTTTCATTTCAAAATACAATGTGCTCATCACATTTTCTATATATATGTGTGTGTGTGTGTGTAATTTCTGTTTTGCATAAAAAGTACATAAAAAATATTACCCACATTAAAGAAGGCTCTGGGATCTTGGGGAACTAAATGTACCAGAAAGTCACAGTAACAAGTTCTCCCTTTTTTACCTTATCATCTTTATTTTCTCTCAACTGATACATCTTCCCTTTCCCTCTGGATTGTATGTTTGGGTTGCGGTTTGCAGGGCCTGTTTTACCACCGTTTGCTTCCTTAGTTCATTTGAATCTAATTGCTATTAAATAACTACTAATTCTCCTGCACCACTACCACTCACTGACAGCAAACGTTAGCAGTTTGTGACCCAACACATCCTGTGTAAGTAAAGTTCCATGCATCGAGTGCAGCAAGGCTCCACATGCAGCTTGCTCAGAAGAAGGGTGAAGCACTGGAACAGTGGAGGTTGTGGATGCCCCATCCCTGCAGGCATTCAAGGCCAGGCTGGATGTGGCTCTGCAGCCTGGTCTGATGGTTGGTGACCCTTCATAAAGCAGGGGGGTTGGAACTCTATGAGCATTGTGGTCCTTTTCAACCCAGGCCGTTCTATGATTCTGTGATAAATCTTCACCTGTCCTCGTATTACTCCTAAGCCTAAAATTACAAAACACAGAGAATAACTTAAGATAGACCTGGAAAGAACACCAAGACCATGTCTTCCTCAACCTCCCTACACTGCCCGCTGTCTGGAGCAGCTGCTCCAATAACCCCGATGACGATGATGCCACCAGGAGTGCTCTTCACAAGCCACCAGGTCACGGCCTGCCTCAAGTCCAGCACTCCTGCAATGGCCATAAAGCACGCTTCATCCCTTTCAGAGAACAACTATTTTTGCTTTGATGACAAACTCTTGTTGACTAACAAGAGCGAGCAGATCTCAGCTGCTCCTGACACAGCTACCCCAGGAATAATTAATGGGAGTCGTTCCATGCTCAGCTGGTATGAATCACTGCCACTCCAGGGAAGTCAAGAGGCCAGAACTCTGTTGGCATTAAAAATATATAGATCCCCAGAGTCCCCTGCTGACTTTTATCCGCCAGCGATCTAGAACAGTATCTTCTGAGCCATCCTTCAAAGTCGCCCTTTTTCTCAGCCTCATCAAATCCCTCGCACTCACCGCGCTGCCGGGGCTCGGTGACTTCACCCACCGCACCCGTGATTCATCTGTAACCCCTTTCTCCCTTTGTCTGGTTCCCCAAAGCAGCGGCCAAGACAAACACAAAGCTTTCCCATTAACCGCTTCGGGTAAGCACCGTCCTGCCCCAAGTTGCTGACGTTCAGGCGCCGGTCTAGCCGGAGCAATTGGTATGGAAATGAGCGCAATTACTAGCGTAAACAATCTGTTATTTGCCATGCGAGTCAGAGCGTAAATCACCGACGGTCCACGCCATTACCATCTGAATAGGAGGAGGCAGCTAATGGGCCATATGTTAAAAAGCAGGTTGCTCGCATCACCATTTGCAAACGAAAAGCCAGAGTGACAGCTGGGGAGTAAAGCTATGCCCACGGATCAGGTCGCCGTTCCAAGGAGCCCCGTGTAGAGAACCCACCTACCAAACCAGCGGAGGGCTGCGTCTCCGGGCATCCACCGCTCCGCTACGGGTCTGCAAAGCGATGATGCGCCACGAGTGCCGCTCCACGCGGGACGCTCCGGGCTGAGCTTCACCTCTCAGAAGAATCCCACCTCCCTCTGCAGCCCCATAAAGAGCAGCGCTGCTTTCAGATATTCTTGGAAGGACGCGGCTAAAGAGCGAAGCAAACCTGCTCTTCCCCAGGCTGCTAGATTTCCCTTCTCCTTCTACTCCTGACCTGGCGCTCTTAAAGAAATAAATAAATCCTAAGCTGCGAAGTCAAGCCGTTCTCAAATGCACGAGCACTGGACCTCGCAGGAAGCAATCCGATTACACTGAAAACGATGAGCTAAACGAGAAGCAGCACGACACCAGAAGTGACCGTTCAACACGCTAATAGGCTTCACCACACGCATTATTTCTCACTCACGGGAGCGCTATTTTGTCCCAAGCCCAAGCAAAATGTGTCACCTGTACGTGCCCCCCCCATAGGGCAGCTTCACTGACAGCCCTGGGAAAGAATCAGCCTCACCACAAACCCAACGGTAGTTTTCTCCTACAGGATTTTTTCCTCCTCCTTCACTGACTTCAGAACTGATCCAGCTCATCCTCCTCCAGCAAGAAACAACGAGGCAGCCAAATCACAACATCCCGGTGTTTGTAGCGACTAATAGATAGAAACAGCATTTTCTAATCTGTCAAAATAATTTATAGCGTCTCCCAAAGTTTCCTTTCAGTACGTACAGTTGCCAAGTTAAATGGTTCTGCAATTGCAAATCATTTTTGGGAACAGTCTAAAGAATGAGGGCATTCATCAATAGCTTTCTTAATATGGGTGGAAAGAATAATGGATGCAATATCAGCCACGAGGACATCACATGATGATATATGCCTTAACTAATTTGCAATCTGGAAAAAAAAAAAAAGAAGAAGAAGAAAAGAGCATCGTATCCCAGGGAGGCTCTTATCATTTGCCTACTGTTCTCTCGTTAGGCTCTTTCAGCACCTGATTAATTAATAATTGTTGCTTGGGTTATGCTGCCCAGCAATTTCTGTACCCTGGCTGTGAATCATAATCTGGCACTAAAAATTTAATAGGTGCATTGCCACGCTATCTAAGATGCACCCTGTTGAGTGTTAAATAACTTATTTTTTGTAAATATAACCTTTTTTTTTTTTTTTAAGCCTGAAAGCAGCATCATGCTTCAATAATTTTACCTGTCACCAATTGCAGTAATTAGCACTTGTGCTGCTTCATTGGGAATTACCTGATAAGATCTAATTAGATAATTTTTTTTTTTTTCCCTCCCCGTTGCTTTTGTAGAGCCATCATCTCCTGTGCTGCATCTTCATACTGAGTTTATTAAACACAAGTGGTCAGCTGGGCTTTTTTGGTGCCATCTGCAAAGGCTGAGCCCTGGGCATCTGTTGACTGCATGCATTCACAGGGACACCCAGCTTGGAACAGAGTTCACCAACCCAACCTATCACATCCCAGCCCATTGGGGATGACTTAACCCCTGCATTTGGGGCAATAACAGTGTCAACACCCCACAAGCACTGCTGAGCTCCATGTAACAAGGCACTCAAGTAATAAATAAAAATAAATTCCCTAAAATAACCCTAACAAAGTCAACATCAATCCACGGGGAAGTTCTTTACTATGAGAGTGGTGAGGTGCTGGAACAGCTGCCCAGAGAGGCTGTGGATGCCCCATCCCTGGAGGTGTACAAGGCCAGGTTGGATGGGCAGCCTGGTCTGGTATTAAATGGGGAGGTTTGTGGCCCTGCCTGTGGCAGGGGGTTGGAGCTTGATGATCCTTGAGGTCCCTTCCAACCCTGGCCATTCTGTGATTTTCCAGCAGCACTCCAGGGACGAGCTGGGCACAAACACAGGGCTGGGGATCATGGAGAATTAGAGGGATGCGGATGTGTTGCACAGGTACATCTGGAGAGCAACACCTTCTGACAGCACACAGGGCCACGATGCTCCCAGCGTTTGCCTTTTGTGGAAAGAGAGCAGGAAGAAGTCATAAAGCTTTTAGTAGAGCTAATTAAAGTGAGACTGCTCACAATTTACAGCCTTCTACGTCCCTAAAAATAATCCCAATAAAAAGACAGATTCTGAAAAATTAAATGGAAAAAAGTTTGGAGTTTCCCTTGCTTTTATATCAGCCAAGAAAAAATACAAAATATTGCCCATACGCCTGCATCAGCAGCAGCAATAATTCTTGACAAAACCATTAATCATGAAACATTTATTCGGCACATTTTGCCTTTCCTACCTCCCTGCAAATCACCCACAAATTAAAAGCAGACCAGGCAGGGGTACCCCTGTCACGATTACAGGGTTTGGAGGAAATACAAGTGCTTGGGTACATCAGGTGACCTCCAGAAGAGCTGACCCAGAACTGCAACAAGCCCAAATAGAGCTGCCTGCAGAGAAAGGCAGGGACGGATCCCAGCTCCTGAGCTGCCAGCTGGCAGCCCTGAACCCCTGCCATTTGCACCAGGCAAACTTGTCTCAGGGTCACAGGTGAATTTCGGATGGTTGCCTTCTTTTTTTTTATTCTGTTTTTAAACCAGACCTGAGTAAGTGGATGGAATCGGCTGCTCAATGAAAACGCTTCTCTGTGCATTTAGCAGACAAGCAAATTGGTGAAAAAGTGAACTCTCATCACCTCCAGGAATGTGCTTCTGACTTAGAGCCAAAATAAAAGTCCACGATGCATGAAAATCTCTTGGAACACATCGTTCAGACCTGTATGAAGCAGGAAAGCCTCCATGATGCTGGAGGAGCCTTTCAAACCATCACCAGAACAAGAAGAGGGACAGGAAGTGAGATAGAACTAAGCTGAACTCATACACTGTCAGCTGTGAGCAAAAGGGGCCACTTCTGTGTCCAGCTTTCATCACTTTTTTTTTTTAATTAAAAAAAAAAAAATCGATATGGCACTATATGGCACTTCCCTCCCCAGGACTCTCTACTGCATGCACAGCAGCTTTACCTTCCCTTTTTCTCCCCAACGGCTCTGGATGCCCACCCTGTGCCAGCAGAAGCCTCTGAAGCAAGGAGAAACCATCCAGAAGCTGCCATGCACACCATCCTGCTCACCCAGCAGGCCTGCCAACCCTGCCAAAGGCACACCTGGGACAGAACTACAACAAACTGGCAAGG
>JAOWBP010003503.1:3448309-3467049 GCA_028571105.1 Tragopan temminckii
TGCAAACACTTTGCCTGTGCCCCCACAGCCCTTCACCAGGTGCTCCATCACCACTCCAAGCCCTGACCTAACAGTTCTCCACACTGGGTTTGCTGGTTTTTAAGAACATTTAAGATATCAGAATCTAGTCCTTCTATCTACTGATTACATGAAACAAGCAGTTTTCCAAGCAAAAGCTCAACAACACTATCAGTTCTACTAAGGATATCCCCATATCACTGGTTTATGAGGAACAAGATTAATTGCACTCTTCCCTCATACACAGTGTCCTTATGCTACATCTTCCAGAACACAGACCTACACTAGTCTACTCAAGAAGCAGACCTCTCCATCTTTAAGAACTTTTTTTACATCTTAAGCAGCAAGGCATTTCTCCTGAGCAATTAATACAGGTGTAATAGACAATTGATATGTCACACAGTCTCCCGTCAAAAATACATTTACAGAGGTGTATATCACGATAAGCCACCTGCTAAACAGCCCATATAGCAAAATAGATGACTCCAGGTATTGATAACATTGTATTAAAAATAAACTACAGCAGGCTTTCCTTCTTTGTACTTGATAGAAGAAAAACAGTTTTATTACTGTGCTCTTGAAAAAGAGCATCTGTGCGTTTTGCAGCCATGACTGATACGAACCCTTCATTTCGAGTGTTACTGCTTCTTCTCTCATTAAGATCAAGTTCAGACCCTGCGGAACTGCCAGCTCTGTACAATGCTTTACACAAGGGAGGACTCAAAACATGAGAGGCCAAATGTTCATAGGATAAAATCCTCACATCGTGGCTTAGCTGTCCACAGTAATTAGAAAACCTTTGATACGTATCTCGCGTTGCTTTCTCTTCTGCAGCAGTGTGAACAGCTACACAGATATGAAAAGTGCAAGTCAGTTATGATCATGTAAAAGTGTGTTAACTTCTATATTTAACAATAAAAAGAAAAATGTAGCCTGTGGTTTATTTCTCACAAGCCGGCAGGGGTGTTGATGTTAAAACTATGGTCTACAGATATCAGAATATGAGTTGAAAGTACTTTCTTGACTGGCAGATTTATCCTGGCCTAAATAATTGTGACTCTGTACAAACACATTGTTGAAAAGCTGCAATGTAATGCACTGAATCACGATCACTTCAACTGCACTATCCCTTACCTGGATTCCTTTTTCAGCAAGCAGCACAAAGTTTCCTAAAAAAAATACTTCAGAGGTCTGAGAGATGAGGGTCACTTTCTGCTCAGTACATAGAAAGAAAAGATTGCAAGCTGGCATCATTAACAGCTGTGTTACAATGCCCAACCAAGCACCCACAGTTTAGCAGGTGTCAGTTTTCCAAGACCATTGGTAGAAAGATCAAGCACTTCCAGCACGCAAGCTCCTACACCTGGCTATTACAGAACAGCTCTGTCCTAATATGACGTGGTAAAATGGACTCCAACCACATCCTAAAATTTCCATTGCACTCTCAACACAAGAGAGCATACTAAGGCTGTACATACCCAAAGCGGAAATCAGACACTGTAAAAAGCAAGTCAGCCGACGGCTGGAATTAAGATAACATACTCTGGAAGTTTGTACAGCTTTCAGAGAAATGTAGTGACAAATACATTCTTATGTTAAAATGAGGTCAACTTGTTTCTTGTTTTTAAGAAATGGGATCCAAGTAAGCAAATCGCGTCAATGGGTACGAGATGCTACTCCAAGCAGCTTGGCACTTCTAGCTACTGAAATCTCTATACCTACCAGAAACCCTGACAAGCATTAAATTAACTTTACATATTCCACTGAAAGATCACTGTAACATAATGTCAATACAGAACTGAGACACCTTTCAATGATCATGCAAATTATTGCGAAACTCATTAATAATCTTTTAAAGTCTAAGCAAAGTCTGCATAGTTTAAGTGATTAAAAAAATGAACAGGAACTTGGTTTTGCAACGCTTTTGAAATCAATTAGGTTGCAAGGAGATTATGTCAATGATGAAAATTGTTAATATATTTACTCAGCATACAGATTACCTGAATACGTTATGCAAAAATGCCTGTGAAATGGAACTGAATTATTGTGAGCAATGCACGTACAACGCTGTTCCACACACTGAAATATACACGAAAGTGACCTATGTCCTCTAAAGAGGGCTCCCCCTGCACTATCTGCATTTTCAACATCTGCTCTCTTTAGTTATACTGCACCACACCCTTTTCCTTTAAGCAAAGAGTAGAACAGGCAGAGACCAAAGAAGTAAGCGCACAGGTAACAACGCTGAAAACAGCTTGGAAAGCTTAAAAATAAAGAAAAATCAACAGTGGCATGGAAACATAAACCCACGCACGGAAAGCACAACAATATTCAAACAGCTTCTGCTAATGTT
The DNA here is from genome assembly GCA_028571105.1 of Tragopan temminckii. Classification (NCBI taxonomy): domain Eukaryota; kingdom Metazoa; phylum Chordata; class Aves; order Galliformes; family Phasianidae; genus Tragopan; species Tragopan temminckii. The sequence continues at coordinate 3,450,681 of JAOWBP010003503.1, forward strand.
TAATGTGTTGATATCTTTCCTATCTACCATGTCTCATTTTGAAAAACTCAATTTATAAACTCTCTTTTAAACTAAGTACTTAGCTGCATATAGATAAAATCATACTGGCTTAATAACATTTAGGATCTGGGCTCACATAAAAGGTCCAGGCAAATTTTGGAAATTAATTTTGCACTCTGAATGCAAGATTTTAAAAAGGGAGACGTTTTCCTGCTTGTGTGGAGCATTAGGCTTAAAGGGAGCAGCAGTACCATTGAAGGTCTTACCAGGTATCATAGATGATTACATGAATAAAATCAGTGCTGTCATGGCATTGCCAGCTTGATTAAATCACTGAGAAATGTGCACATAATGTGAAAGCAAAAAAACACAACCAATCTTCATACAGGTTATAAGCCACATCCAGTTTAAATGCTCTGTAACCACAATCCCACCCCAAGAGCAACCATTAAGGCCCCTCTGATCCTCAGGAGGCTCCTTTCTCAGCTGGTCGTTACAAACAACCCACATGCCTATTTGGTGCCAGTCTGCCCTAACTAACGAGTATCTGCTGTGCCTGTATGTCATTACAAATCAAGCATGCAAAACAAGGGAGCCTGGCTAGCCAAGAACCCCACGCACAGCTGTAATCAGCATGAACAACAGCTCCAACTGTGTAGCCCTAAATATTATACTTGCAATTCAGATTTCATATTACCTAGTTTGAAGCCTTGCATTAACACAGTATGAATCCAGCGTGAGAGCTGCCATGTTAATTTGCACCTACTTGTGACAACAACCCTTAGTGGTCTCATGCCAAACAACAGGCACAGATTAGTCTATTTTACATTGGCCATGATTCCTGCCTAAGAAAGGATATAAAAGTCTTTGCACAGGCTACATCCTGAGGTCCTCAGCTTTTACTTATATTCAGCCTACGAAATTTCAACTAAGTCAAACAGAATTCCATTTAATGCATTAATTTGAATAAGGAGAGAGTCCCTGCATTGTACGTACAGTTAATTTAATTTCCAGTATTGCTCTGAGTACCAAGAGATAAAAATTAGTTTGAAAGCATCTATATTTGCTACAGTAACATCAAGTAAACTCTGAGTGTGTGTATGTATGTATTATGTATTCTGAGTTCTACAAAGCAAGATAAAACAGTTGAAAAATGTAATACTGATGCAGATAAATGTTTATTTGATAAAGAGAAACTCTTACTGACATTAAAATACAACAGTAAAAGAAAATCTTACCAGATCTAATGGAGATATGCACCTGACAGATGAATGGGTTACCCTGAACATAACTCATAGTTCTAGGATGTTCTCCAACTGTGTTTCTACGTACACCTTAAGACACAATCAGACAGCACTTAGAAAAAACACCGCAGCTCCATTTTCCACTTTCTTCTTTCCTTGTCATCTCCTTCTTTGTGTTGGCATAAGAACCTATAAAATGAATCAGGATCAGGTCAGTGAACTTGTCTGTGTTAAAAATAACTGTCTTTCATTTTGCTGGGTTAATTTTAATCTGTATCTGCCTTCTGATTCAGTTCACAGCACAGCCATCTAAAACTCCGTGCCACTGCAAGCCTGAGGATGGCAAGGAGGCTGGAAAAAAGGCCTGAGAAATGAGGGAAAGTTTGCTCCTTCTAGCAGCAACACTTGCTTATGAGCCCCTGACATGCTCACAGAACTCTGCTGTCAGTTCCAACAACTACTTGCATGAAATTCAGGAAAAGAATTCAGCCTCATCCTTCCATCACAGCATCTGTCCTAAGAACAGCAGACCAACCCTCAGATACAGAATTCCAAAGCCTATACACATACTGAGAAATGTTTGTGTTTTAACTTGCTTACCTTCTCTTAGATTTGTGAGAGATTAGTATTTCTTGTGGGTTTTTTTTCCCCAGAAATACTTATAATTCCATTTATGTCATTCTCCCCTAAGAAACATAATGAAGTACACAACACACAGCCCTTAAGCAGATGGTTCAGAAGGTGGGAAGAGGGGGAGCAATACCCCTCCAGTGTAAGCGAAGATCAGGTTTGCCATCACCTGAGGAACCTGAACATCCCTAAGTCAATGCATCGTGGTGAGATGCATCCTCAGTAAGTTTGCAGATGACACCAAGCTGGGAGGGAGTGCTGATCTGCCTGAGAGGAGAAAGGCACTACAGAGGGACCTGGATAGACTGGGTCGATGGGCTTTAACATGGCTACAAGTAGACGGCAGCTGGACATAAGCCATATTGCAGCCAAAAGCCAACTGTACTCTCAGCTGCATCAAAAGCCGTGTGGCCAGCAGGGGAGGTGATCTTGCCCCTCTACTCAGTGCTGGTGAGGCTTCATGTGGAGTACTGAATCCAGATGTGGAGTCCTCAGTACAGGAGAGACACAGACCTGCCGGAGTGCATCCAGAGGAGGGCCATAAAAATCATGCCAGGGATGGAATACCTCTCCTACAAGGACAGGCTGAGAGAGTTGGGGCTGTTCAGCATGGAGAAAGAATGCTCCGAGGTGACCTGAGAGCAGCCTTTCAGTACCTCAGGGGGGGCTATAAGAAAGAAGGTGACAGACTCTTTAGCAGTGTCTTTTGTGACAGGACAAGGGGAAATGGCTTCAAGCTAAATGAGAGAAGATTTAGATTGGATATAAGGAAGCAGATCTTTACAATGAGTGGTGAGATACTGGCACAGGTTGCCCAGAGAGGTGGTGGACACCCCACCCTTGGAGACACCCAAGGTCAGGCTGAACAGTGCTCTGAGCACCTGATGGAGCCGTAGGTGTCCCTGTTCACTGCAGGGGAACTGGACTAGATGATTTTGAGGGTCTCTTCCAACTCCAATGATTCCATGATAACACTTTTCGAAAATATATATATTTGAAATATGATGTTGTAACATTGAGGTTGGGGCCACCTAACCAAACCATGTGTTAGGTAAGAGTTATTTCTCCTCTTTGTAAATTCACGTAGCTGCCCATACTAGCCCAACAGGAATTGGTCAGCTCTAGAAAGGCGACATGAGGTGACCATCCATTTTGTCCTTAGATGAGCTAATCTGCAGTGAGAGCAGATTCTTCTTGCAGAACTTGCACTACCTGCTTTCTTTCAGATGCTCACATTTGCAGGAAGGAGAATCTGGATAGAGAACAGCTTTCAGAAGTTCTTTTGCTACATTAATAATTTTGAACTTTCCTCAAATAGCAAATCTGCTGTACTTGTTCTATGGGACACTGAACAAAGTTAGTCTTCAAACGTTTTCTTCCTGAAATAAAAGCAAGTAAGGGCACTGAGAAAATAGCTTATCTCTGAGGCTGGTGAGATCAAGGGACTAAAAATACACACAGCGATGTCTCAAACCAATACAGAACCACTGCACCTGATCTTGTCCCATCACAGCTTCGCAGAAGGGTAAACCAGATTACTGCTGTGCAATTTCTTCTCTGAAAATTGCTCCCCTTTTCCCTCAGCCTATACTTGCGTATGACCTTTCAGTAGCAGTTCTTAGGGGCCCAGTACCACAACACAATCTGGTCTCCTAAGGTTTCTTCTTCATTTGCAAGATCTTCTTTTCAGTAACAAGGCTGTAAGCTGGAAAACAGCAGGTTCATCTATGGATGCCCTATTTTTGTGGCAAACCAGTGTCACAAAACAGATCTTCTGTAACAGGTAATCAGTAACTTTCCTCAAGAGGTGGACATGAAGCCTCGCTATTACAAAACTGACTCTGCCCAATTATGGTTTACTTCTAATAATTTGGCTGTTTAACAAAATGCCATTAAGTGTCGTCATGATCCTAGTCTTCGAACTGAGTGCATTATGACACATTAACGCATCAAAATGTAGGTTAAATTGATTGGTATATTAATGAAAAGCTATCGAAAGAGAAACAAAACACTGTATTCCCAAGTGCAATCCTGCAGAAAGCTGCTACTTGGGAAGTAACTTTCCTATAAACTCACCTGCCAAAATTCAGAACTGGAGTTAATTTTTTTCAGAGAACAGTTCTACATGAAGATACCGATTATTCTCTTCCAGGATAAAGATATTTGCTGTAATATTCCGTGCATGGAAGATACCCTTGAATCAAAGAGAAAGGAGACCGGGTACAAGGTTGAAGCTCAGTTAACATGCTAGCCAAGATGAATCACAGAATTCTTGAAAAGAAAAATACATCATCCGTGCAAAAGGAAAGAACAGTCTACCATGGAGAGTTATGGAGCACCGTAAAGCTGCCCAATAAGCTCCACCGTAAGCGTGGTTTGGACTTGAACAGCCAAGGGCAAAGTCATTAGAAAAAAAACAAACAGGAAACAGGCGCATTTTCTCATCGTGATAAGACTACTGTAGCATATTTTTAACAAAAAAGACACTTTTAGCTCATACAGACTGCACTCAGTAAAGTACATACGCATAAACCACAAAAACAACAAACTATCAAACAACAAACATTTATGCTGGCTTATAGTGAAAAACTACCTCACTGCTGCAATGGATCTTCTCCACATCTGAGAGCTCTGGCACCTTTAAGGTAATCCCTTCCTACAGCCTAGGTAAAGCTCCTATTTATACACTGTAGAGCTACACCAACATCTGCAGACATGATTGAACTGTGCTGCAACCTTTCAATTCAGTGCCAACTTACAAAGGCTTTTTTTCCCCCCAGATAGTATCACATACTTAATAAGGTATCCCAGAATAACTTTTTCATTTTGATGCCAGTGCAGGATGCCATTGTCTTCCTTCTGCATAAGAAAAGGAGTATAAAACTGAAGAGCAAACATCACTCTTCTGTACCAGACCTACAGCTGATTCAAAGGCCTTCTCTCAAGCCATTTAATACTTGCAAACACTTGTTCCCATTCCTTATTGATACAAAATGAATACTATTCCATCCCAAAGGATCTAACTCTACTGAAATGATCAGTGTGCACTGGTGGCAAAATGAGGGTGGGAACTCCTGTACAGGTACAAGGTCTTCGGATGTTGGCTTCCCGTTTTCACTCCTGCTAAAACCCCATCCTGTAGAATGCCTCCAAACAACCAGCACTCCTGCAAGAATTTTATTTGTGCACCATGTCCTTGCACACCTTTGTTGTATAGCTACTGAACTGCTATACAGACAACGTGGCAAATATGAAGAACACTGATTGTATGACGTCTCATCTTCACACAGCCACAGTTGTTGATAAACACCTCCCTTTCTCCTAGCACACATAGTTGTACTTGGCACTTACATACTACTTTACATACTGAAAGCACCGTACACGTTCCCTCATTAATCTTTGTCTACAAAAAAAGTGTTATATTTATTTCAGTTATAAGGAACTAAGATTATTAATAAGCGTTGTTCTATGTATTTGTTCAATTCTGACACCCCACTTTGCCCCAAACATAAAGAAAATACAAATATATCTGCCTCGAGGAGTTCACAGTCTAAATTGGGAAGAATCTGATGAGGAATTGTAGAAGCACTCATTACACTTAATGCAAAATTCAAAAGGGAAAAATCGAGATCACCATCACATTACATCAGGAGCCAAAGCCAAGTTCATGATGGAAAACTCTAATTATTTCAAGAATATACCAAATATTTTAAACCTAAAACATTCACCTTAAAATCTCAATTGGAAACAATCACAACAGAATCATTAGGTGCTTTATTACCCATGATACTGTACAGAAGTACAGTAGATTTAAATAAATTATTTATTAAGAAATCTGACTAACAAAAAAACCACAGGTAACTGATCTATGGTTCTGAATAATCAGCCAGTTTCAATTACATACTTGATGGTGGTTGTCGTCGTTCTACTGAATCCTGATGCAATGCACCGGATATTTTATTACTGCTACAACATCACCTTCTCTTGGGTTTGAACAAGTTACAAACACTGCATGTCTTGGCAGCCTTTAATGTGGTGTTGATGCACATGCGCATAATTACACACCACTGCTTCAGAAATCTTTTTAAAAATTAGCAACACTTACCAAACTTCCAGGCACCATGCAAGATATCCTCGTGACAGAGTTAAAATTCACATGCCACACTTGTTTGCTCAACTTCACAAATAAACAGGTTTGTGTTGCTCGCATAGACAGCCTGAAGTGACAAACCTCCTCTCAGTATGATGATTTTAACATCAAGAAGAAGAAAAAAAAAGAAATGGATATCCTTCCTGGAAAAGTCAGCACTTCAGACTCAGCTGGGGAACAGGACTGGATGGGAGTTATAATTTGCACGTAGATGAGACAGTGCACTGCATATTAACTTCATATGCTTGCACTCCGATAGAGACAATGATCTCTTTGAGCCACATCCCCGCGGCTATTCAGCTGAACGTTTCAGAACAGATTCCCAGAGTTCAGAACCCAGCAAAAGCAAAATCAGGGGCTAAACAGCAGTAAAAAACCCAACTTGATTGCTATTTGTTATCTTCTCAATTAGGCTTATGTTTGCGTCTTCTATGATTTCAACCACCAACAAAGCTGAAGATGCAAAGTCATTTAAAGGGCTCATAACTGTGTATCAGACATTTCCTGGGAAGATGTGCTAAAGGGGGGGGCTATTAATTTATACACTGCAGTTTGTACTGTTCTTTTCCTTACTCCTAGCGCTGGGACAAACATACTTAACTGTTGCCTTAGGCAATGGTTTGAAAATGGCCTTGGTGAAATATGAAAATAGAGGAAACATAAGATTCTAACTGGTGAGGAAGTAAAACAAGATAAAAGTAAAAAAACAAGAGTATGCTTCTGGAAAACAAAATGGCAAAAGCCATATGACACAATGGTAAGATACACTGAAAGTTTCCAGATGTGATACAGGGTCTTCCCAACGCACAGAGACCCAGGGCACGCCAAGGTGCCCCAGCACGTCACACCTGAGAGAAGATTTCCTAGCAACTGTCACAGTTTACCACCTCTCAAAAACGCTGGATATGTTTCTTCAACAGGGTAAAAAAGCAGATATGTAGCAGAGTCCAAAGTCAAAAATTGATTACTGAATATTTCTTAATGAAATTACTCCAATTTGAAAAATCTCTCTGCTACTTTTTCTTACAAAACACAATGAAAACAAGCTAGTACCGTCTTAAAATGCCATTTTACCTACAAAAAAAAAACCCACCAACAGTGTTATCTTTCTTGATATCACAAACTCATTTACGTAAAAACCAACTGACAGGTTCTCAAGGTAAAATAGCACTTAGGGAAAGAGCATGACAGTTCTTTTACACAGACAGTAGTTTGAGCTAAGCATGGGTAGCTATTGAGAAGAAAATGGGAACCGGGTAATAAATACTTTTCTTAGATGAATGGTTTTCTATTTTTCCCCATTTTATAGATTGAAGGTGGTGATTTCACCATTCAAATTATATTAACACATTAGTACTGGATTAACTTAGAAGAATCAAGTTTAGAACTACTTGAGAATATGATTAACAAAACATTTAAAGGATACCAACTCTCGGTTGCGTATGATTTGTCACAGAAACTGAACTAAAAGGGAAAACATTTCTGTATATTACATGTTACGCTTTCTTCTAAAACACCATGAGTCAAATACTACTTTAAGTAGTTAGACTTTGAGCTCAGTTAACCCAGCTTGGGCTTCTGACATGAACTGAGCTGAGGAAAAGCTTCCCACTTGAAAAAAAACTAAACACTTCAATGGTCTTTGGGATCCAGGGAGCTGATGCTTGGACACAATCCACTGGCAAGGCTTTGGCAGCACCCTTCATCCTTTTATTTAGGTGATCCTAGAAGACACAGAATTGCATTCAGAAGTCGATGAAGGAGAATAAATTGCCACCATCTCAAAAACAAGAAAAAGAATATAGGAGAGAGGGGCACCCTTAACGTAAGAACAATTCGGATTTATCTGTTGTTTTGATCAGCCCTTGCCAGAGGTCACAGAAGGAGGGGTGCCAGTGCCCTTCCTCGCTACTGCAATTGCATTTTCCACACTGCTTGGCTGCAGTTCCACAATACAGTACAATACCTTGCCACCTGTAAGGTATTGCAGCAGCTCACCAGCTTTTATCAGAAGACAGATCTTCTTAACACAACTGGAGTGGTTAAATCTGATATGAAGATGTCAAAGGTTTAACCCTACAGAAAGGGTCAAAACAATTTGTCTTAAGAAAACGGTACTAAACACCCCCACCCAACATCCGTGTTAGACTGCAGAGAAGGCAGCATTTTCCAGAACTGCGGGGTGCATCTATCTGACAGTTTCAGTTGCATGGAGACCTGGCTTTTTCCAGCAGCAAGAGGACTGTGTGTTACTATCAAGAGCAAGGCTGCAGCAGCCTGCTAGAGAATGGCCCTTAGCACAAACTGGCAGCAGCCCTGAATTCAAGTTGTCTTTATGCCACCAACCTCTTATCATACTTATTATGTTTTATCCCAGTGGCAAATAGCTTGTGTCTGGAATTCCTTCTTGCCTTTGTAATCCAGGCTAACACAACAGACCCTGATTTAGGAGCAGCCACAGCACAAAGCCTTCTGAAGTCTCCTGCATCATAACTGAGTGCGAAACCACAGCCAGCATGGACTAACTCATCACTGTGAATGAATGCGTAGCAATAAAATGGGCCACAGGTCTCTCTTCTATGTAGTAATCTACTTCTCTAGGCACACATTGTTGAGCAATAATTGATAGTTCAAACTTGTTTCCAACTTGTGCATTTTCTGTCCTGCAGCTTTAAACATCATGAATACATCATCTCAGTAAAATGAAGGGTAAATCGCACAGGGATTGAGAGGTGTGGTTTTTGAGGAGGACAAAAGTGGGCACTGTAATGCTCATGAAGGATTCACATTCACACTGACACCCAGCTTCACAGGAAAACCAAAGAAGAATCATGCAAGCTGAACAACCACACCTCTTCAAAATGATTCTTCTCCCTACAGACTCAGGACAGGCTCAATCAGGCCCCAAAGGTCATGAAAAGGAGACTCCCCGCTAACGTGAATGGGAATAGTTGACACTGATTTCAACATAAATACGCTGATTTACATCAACCTTGTTAAGGGCTGCTTTATTACATGTTACCTAAATACACTCTCCTTAAACCTTAACAAGAAAGAAAAAAGGAAAATCAGAGTTCTGCTTCTTAAAATTTGTTATGCAATGCTCCTAGTTTGACACAGAGTCAGGGTTTCATTCCCCAAACAATAACAGTTAAAAAGCATACCAACTGCACCAAGAAGATACATAGGTGCATATTATTCATAACTTATTTTAAATTCTTTCCTACTTTTCTCTCTTGATATTACTCCTAACTCATTATTTCAGATCTGAAATAATGCTGGAAACCCTTCGGAATATGGAAGCATATTCTCTTCCATCTGCAAAACACAAGCCATTTTAAATACTGTATCAGTGCAGACCCTTTTTCTGAGCACAAAAAAACACTCATATTTGAAAGATGAAGAATGTATTGATTGATCCTGGAGGCAGATTAGTAAGCAAAGTCAAATCAGATTTAATTAACAGTTACTCAAATGTGTATTGATGGATAAGATTTACTCTAGGTCTGTGTCTTTACTCTAGGCCTGTGACACAGAGGCTGCCCTGGCAGAGCTCTGTTCTCAGCTATCAATTAAATGTTATGAGTGTGACACCAAGGGAATGCCCTGGCAGCCAGGCCACAGCCTCTAAAGCCCCACTGCAACAGCTGTTTGGCATTCATGTTAATTATACCTATGTCAAAGTTACCATTCCCTTGGCATTTCAGAATAGAGAATATATAATCCCACGAATAAGCAGAGATAAGCAGTGTTTCTTATACTGTAACATAAATCAGATTAAAACTAATACTCTCTTCCTGTACACAAGCCAGGTACTTTGCATTACATGCCAAAAAAAAAAAAACCAACAACCAACCCAAACACACACAGAAGTGTGAACTGTCTCTGAGACTAGTAAACTTGGAGTCACTGTTTGCCCATATTATAAATGAAGCAGCTACAGAAAAGTTCGGAGTTAACCAACTACTGGAACGAGCTGCCCAGGGATGTTGTAGACTCTCCTTCTCTGAAGATATTCAAAAACCACCAGGACGCTTTCCTGTGCCACCTACAATAGGAACCTGCTTTAGCAAGGGACCGAACTAGATGATCTCCAGAGGTCTCTTCCAACCCCTACGATACTGTAACTGGAACACCTTTATTGTGCATTGGCCTGACTTTACACTAGCAGAGATTATTTTAACCATAATTATTTTATTTTATTTTTTTCCATTCCCAGTCCAGGCCCTACCACTTATCTGCTGAGCTACCAGAAAAATGGGTGACTTAGATTACCCTTAAAACCCTCAGTATGGATCTTTGCCACAGGAGTCCCTCAGGAACAACATAAGGGAACCTAATTCTGACCAATAACTTTAATCACACAATGCAATTCATGTATGGGAAGTAACACAACATAAACTAGCAATAACAGACAAGCACTAGTAAAAATATTAATTTTAAATATAATTCAAGAGAGGAAAGGAATAAAGCCAAAACACAGTTTTCACAGATGGGAAAATCAATTATCGGTTCTTCTTCCAAAGAGTCTGATTTCACTTCAGACCTCCACCTCGGTCCAAAAGGCATTTCATTCGATTTCACAAGTTTTTCTATTCTTTTATGTTTAGCACAGAGAACATTCAGACTTATGGCCAGCACAGACAATAAGATTACAGCAATCTAAAATGTAGGTTTGCATCACGGCTTTATCCCAGAAATGCAGCTCTGCACAGAACACAGGATCTGTCTCTCAAGGCAGTTCTGGGAACAGAAGCAGTGGACGTTTCTGTGGCAGCTATATTTGGCACCACTACCACATTTAGAGGAATAACAAAGAACATGGCATTCTCACCCTCTATGCAATAACCTTTCTCTTCCAGACATTTCCTGAGCATTAATACATGCCAACGTAAGTGTGGATATGGGCACATAAAACATAACTACTGTGACATTAAGAAATAACAAGAAAATGTTTCAGGCTTTTAAGTGTGTAAGACATTACTCGAGGGTGTGTGTGTGTGAGAGAGCTAAGAAAATAGCTCATTCATTATTCAAATTCGGGAATGGACTCAGAGAGGTTCTATTAATATTCCAAGTGGTAAAAAGCCACAATCTCCTTATGCAGACTATATCTGTCTAAATCCTGTTTACAGCACAAATATCTGAAAACATTATTGAAGTTTTAAATTACTTCAATAGCGTGGCAGTACTTCAGATAACTTTTTTCTGCTTTTTTTTTTTTCCCCTCTTATGTATTAAAAACAATCAAGAATATAACCTTCTGAGGTCATTTTACTCGATTTCTCATATAAGATAAAATGGCACGTCCATAAATTATTGAAACAGTGAAATATTGTGAAGCGTATACAGAGTTCAGCACCACAAATTGCAGCGAATCATCTTCAATCAATTAACAGATTACCTTAATTCAGCAAAATTCAATACCTGCATTTTCCTGATTAATATCTTGCGTACGTCTTGAGTTCCAGTAATTACTGCAAGTATCCACTGAATCAAAGACAGATTATGCACGTGCTGATACAGAATGCAAGAGCCTGTGAAACTGGCAGAAATCTCCCCTGAACAGGTAATTGACAGCTAAAGCTGCACATGCTATTTCAAACTCAGAGTTCCCATCTAGCTTGATTTACCATGGGCCTTAATGCTGTCAGCTCTGATTTGCTTAGAATGCTTAGTATTAAGATTTCTAACACACGTACAGGCTAGGGTACATACATACACTGGCACGTACTCACTGCCACGATGGTTTCACACTGGGAAAGGAGACTCCAGTGCAAAGGTCCCTGCATCTCCGTTATCCCACCAAAAGCTCGACAGGATTAGAATGGAGGTGCCCTGATGCAGATACTTCTTCCAAACACCTCAAACTCAATGCAAAGTGCAGCTGCTTCCTTTGTGCAAAACAAAGTGAACTCGAGCACAACTTGGGATGACATAGAGCTAGGGACTCCAGACTGCGTAGTTGTACCTCCTTTATAGTAATTTCTATGCCAAAACCTCCTAACAGCGTACCAAAAACTAAAAAATCTGACTGACACGAGGCAAGTGAAACAACCACTGTCAGCTCCCAAATGGAATGCCGATAAGGCTGAAGATGGAGGACCTAGGAGATATAGGAGGTTCAAGTATTGCAAATGTTTAGGGCATGTTAGGAGGGCCGTAAGCCAGATGGCTCACTGCAGTGAGTGTATAACACCAAGGTGGAAAATGGAGGCAGCGGGAGCAGCAGTTGGCAGCCAGCAGGAATGGAGCATTGGGGAGGGACAGCATCAGCAGATGGAGGTAGCATGCACAGTTGAGACTTGCCTCGTCCTGCTAACAACAGAGTGCTCTACTCTTTTAACTCTTAGTGAGAATTTTATGTTACAGATTGCAATTAAATACCACTGTACTGAAGTTCAGAAGAAGATCAACAGCATCACGATAATCATCCAGGACACAAAAACCATGGCATGCCCGATAGCATACCTTTCCACACCAGGTAACACACACAACACTAGGAGCCTGGATCCTATAAAAAGATTGCTGGGATCACGACTTTAAACGAAAGTGCTGGGGCTAGTCTTAAACTTGACTGCAACAACCAGTAATTTTGCTTTGGCAGCTCAGAAATCAGCAGACATGTAAAGCAGAAATTCACAGTAGGTTACCCAAGAGAATGCACAGCACTCAGACACTTATCCTTATCCATGAGCTAAACCTCATGCTGCTGGTTCCTCTCAATGTACACAATGTGGTCATGACTGGGATGCTGTGTGCTCAGGCCCCTACCCAGCCCTGAGACCTGGACTGGGCACCAAACTCATGAGATAAAATCATTCCTATACTGGGGAAAAGGTGAGGGACACAGGAGTCTTCCTGCATCCAGTGAAGTACCAAAAAAGAGGAAATACTTAGTGGTATTACTAATTTAATTTTCTTTTTTAATTATTTTCTATTGTTCTTTTCAACTGTTTATTGTCCAATCTTGAAATAAGTCATGAAAAAGCAACTGGAATAGACCTTCACATTGAACTTCAGCCCTTCTTCCTGTACAAACTGAAGTCTTCTGCTCCTCCCAAGGAAAAGCTACTTCTATAGCTTCTCTGACACTGCCTGGAGGCAGGGAGCTCAGGACTGCCCACATAGCAACTCAGTGGGCATCACCCCCTGTCCTGATCTTTTTCTCAGAGCTAGGGAAGAAGAGATGAGAGGTCTTGGGGAAGGATGAGTGTGGGGTACAGGGGAGAATGGGTCATAAGGAGCAGCAGTTATGCTGAGGAACTTCTGGATGATGGTCATATGCTCAGTGATGAGCTGGCCTTTCCTAGATAAAAACTGAGAGCCCCTGGTGCAATGCTGATGGATGGGGTGATGTCTCCAGGATGCCACAATGTTATGGAGCCTGCCTGGCCTGAATGGTGATGGATCCATTTCCACTGATTCTTTTTCTGGAGGCAGATCCACCTCCATTGGCTTGACGTTGCTACATAAGATGGGAAAAACCATCAGTTCCATGTTGCTGCTACTCCCACAAAGCTGGAGCTTTTTTGCTGGAAGAGAATCCATCCTCCTCCACCTGAGGAAGTTCCTCAATGTGTCCCACAGACAGTGAGACGCTCCAATAATGGCCCACTTTAACAGAAGCTTCTGTCGTTTGAGTCTCAGGCTGCTTCGTAGCTGGTGTTCTGGCTGCAGGATCACCCTATTTATAGGGCTTGGAACAGAAGGCAGTGAGGTAGCTTGGGACATCAGAAAGCCACAGCACTAATAGTGTTCCATGATGACCAAAACGTCACTGTGCTGGGGATGTGGGGCTTATGGCCCAAAAGTTGTCATAGTTTTGAGGGCAGAGGAAAGGTGCATGTGATTTGAAGTGAGGAAGGGATAACACCAGGCTCACCAGTGTTGAACTACAGGACCGCATACCAAAATCTGAGGGACTGTATGCTAGTGAGTTCCTTCAGTTCCCTTCAGAAGGTGCTGGGTACAATGAAGCACATTTGAAATGTTTCTCCACTAATGCACACAGCATAAAGAACAAGCAGCAGGAGGTAGAAGTCTTAGCTCGGTCCCAAAGCAACATCATGGAACTGCATCAGGAGAGGGTCAGGGTGGATGTTAAGAAAAGGCTGTGCACCAGAGGGCAGCGGGCACAGAACAGGCTTCCCCAGGGCAGCGTGCACGGCCTTGAGCTGTCAGAGTTCAAGAAAAGTTTGAGCAATGCTCACAGACATAGGGTTTGGGTTTTGGGAGGTCCAGTATGGAAACAGGACTTGGACTCGATGATCTAAACCACAAATCAAAATACATAAAAATTGCTGATCATTTCTACAGAGTGACCAGACAGCCTTTTAAACACATTGGTAAAACTCCATCCCATGCAAGTCATTTGTTTTACTGCAAAAGCAGCGGTGTATCATTAAGATTCAGAACACAGGTTGGCTCTGAGATAACATTAACATGTACATGAACTGGAATTTACCAGAGAAAAACAAACCAGAGACTCAGACAACAAACTTCGGTATACCATGGAAGTTAATGAGAAAGATGAAACCAAGGTTATGCAGTGCACTACAGAAACTATTTTATTCACTCTCACGCATGACAATTTTTTTCTTGGGCAAGTATCTAAGTGACAGTCAAATAAGCAGTCTACCACATGGAATAATGTTTTTAATTGATTAGACTTTCAGATTTTGCACATTTTCCCACCCCAACAAAGCATACATTAATAAAGCAATATACTATCAAAATAACTATACTAATATTAATTACATGAAAATAAAAAGAAAAATTAACATCTGATCTGTAACTGAAATTGTATTATTCTGCTTTAATTAAGATATTACACACTCATTTTCCTTGGATACTCACAATCATAATTACTGCATGCGTGGGTGAGGCCTTAAGTTACTTTTAATAGAATTTAACGTGTATTGGTTCCCCACAGGCAATAGCATGTTAATAAAAAAAGCCACCTCCTATTAGTAGTAGAAGTAAAAATGGAGATAGACACTAAATCTACAGAAATTATTTAGGAGACAATTTTAGTAACACTTTTTTGCTAAGCCCTTCAGGAATATCACCATCACAGGCCTTTCCTTATTTAGCTACCAAGATGTCTAAATCCCACTACTGGCAAATAACTAAAATGAGAGGCTCAAGCCCTGAGCCACTCCCCTATGCTTAGGAATATATCATTTTTTTCACCATCTCTGAAGAGTTTTACATACGTTCAAGTGCAGACAACCATATGCCAGTTGGTGCTGTTGATAAAAAATGACATAGGTTTCTTTAGCACCTGTAAAGTGAGTATGACAAACTTACACAATTACATTATGCTATTAAGTATTCTGTTGAAACAGCTGCCAAGAAAAGTAGATGATTAAACAGCCATTATTCATAAGACTACTATTTCTAAGGAAAGCTAGCAAGAAATGCTGTACTAAAAACTTTGGTATTATAATACCATAATAGACTCTGTTATCCATGTGTAGAGCCAGAATAATCTTACATATCAAATACCATCTTCAACGTATATTTCAGCACATATGTAAAAACAGAGATATAAAGAGTCTCCAACTCAGCAGCAGACCAGCTCTACTGCGTTCTGAGGCATAGAAGCTGTAGGTAAAAGCACCCTTGTATGCAAGCTGGCTGCAAGAGGATGCAAGAAAAAAACACAACAGAGCAAGCACAAGTTTGTATTTCCCTCCTGCACTTATTCCAGCTTACAATCTAACAGTCCACACAAGTAACGAAGTTTTACCCACAAAGACAATATTTTCTAAAGACTGTCAGGAATGCAGCCTGTAGGACACCCAGAAACGCTTACATACCTCACAGATCACACGAACTATGACAGGTTTCAGATGCCTTGACATCTGGAGAACAATTCTGCCAACTCTTCTAGCCTAAGTTACATCAAGTTGCTCTTTGTGCACTGAGCTGCAAGTTCTCCTGGTTACTGCCACTGGAAGCACTCTATTCCCTTGATCTTGCTACTAACACAATGAAAAGGAGTGTCCATTCCACTTCTGGTGTCCTTACAAAATTCTTTAGGGAGCCCGGATATTTAAGTCTCACTATCCCAGTTTCAAAGCCCAGAAACTGCAGCTGACTCCTGCTTTTATTCCCACATGAATGATTTAAAAAAATGTGTAGATCTTTATTTTAAAAACTGGTTAAACTGATTAAAGGCTTAACACAAAACAGTATTGACTCTGCACATCATAGCTGTAAAATATCTCAGCTACAGGAACTTAAAAATTTTAATACAGTCAATAGAAATATTTCTGGGACAGTTAACCTGAAAATGAGCTACCTTAGCTAAGATGATGATTGTGGCAATACGGCCAAT
>JAOWBP010003503.1:3474369-3485675 GCA_028571105.1 Tragopan temminckii
TGAATTTTAACCTGAGAACTGAAAGATGAGTGATTAAATAGTCATGAAAGTTTTTAGAATTCCAATCTAAATGATTACATGATTCTTCTTGATTCTAAAAATGAGCAAAAAAATCCTAACTTAAAACAGGAATGAACTGTCAAGAAGTAACTTCAAAGTATTAAACTTTGCAGTTGTCTGTACCAAGCGTGGGATGGAACTCTTCTACGTTCCTGAATTTTTCTGTATACTACGCCAATAAAGCAAGTAGCATAAGACTACGTAAAATTACCAACAGAATGCAAACTACCTCATGTATCTTTGGAAGAAAGATTTTCTAAGGATTGCTGTTATTTTGCAGAACATATTATGAAGGTTCCCACTACTGAAGCATCTATCCATCATCTACACGCAAAGATCTGAACTACACGTTCATGACCTTAATGGTTCGGGAAGGTTTTCGCCTCCCTTTCCACTTTTTCTCTTGGATTTCTTATACCTCGCTGTTACTTACCATAAAAGAGACCATTTTGAATCTGATCACCATTTCACAGCAAAGGTTGCAGAATGTCTAAAAAACCCAAGTGTTAGATACTCTGCTCTCCTCTCTTTGCTGAACAATGCATTCTTGATACACTCTGGACAGATGAGATCAGATACTCCTTTCCACAAACCTCAGCATCCAGTTACCAAGAAGAGCAAGGACTGTAGCTCGTGTTTCTCTCCAACAATCTCCCTTTAGACAGCAGTGCTTGCAGGAAAAGCAGAAAGATAACATATGGCACTCTGAAGTCATTTCTTTCCAAAAAGATAGAGTTGGTATTTCCTTGGGGTTGGGGACTTTCTGGCTCAGTTTATATTTTGTGAGCGGGTATATTCTACAGTGGAATTGCAGATTTGATGTACTGTAAAGAATGCTGAAGTCTTGGGCAAACAGAGCTATACAATTGTAGAACTCTTCCATTCGATGTGTACATCACTGGCTGAGGTCATCACACCACCAGGACAGGAGTACAAACCTAACTTCCAGGCTCATCCTAAATTAGCTTTCTTCCATTACTTCGGTGTGAGATAAGTACGTGCAGTAAATAAAAATTCACCCCGTGAATATTTGTGTTTGCATGAAATACCAATCACTTGTCCACAGGCACTTAAAGCCTCCAACTTGCTGGAATAAGCAAATAATGTGATTGTGCCAATTTTCTGACTGTGCTCCAATTACTTTCAAGAATTTAATGACCATCACTGCAGAGATTTTCTTAAAGTGTTTACCATGCCTGCTTATTTTTAGCGCAGGTATGATAACGTCAGTTGTTCCCAACACATGCAGGATGCAGCAGGTAAGGCAGAATGCTCCTGCAACAATCCCAGCTATTAACTAACACACCAACTCTGCATGAGATGCATTGGCATTCTCAAAGTCATGAATACCTACCTCAGAGGTGTTTTTGAAATCGGGTGTCTAACTGTAGGCACAAGCAGTGCATGTTGTAGGTGGCAGCTGAATACAGCAGACTCCTTGTTTAAGAATTAAAGGCAGAATGTGGGCTTTTTCCTATTCTGTGCTGTTTTGGTTGCTGCTGTTTTTAAAATAAACTGTCTAATTTTTATTTTAAATCGGTCGGTAACTTCTGAACACAGTGTTAACTTCACTTGCACATGCAACAAAGTACAGAGATTTGTTGTAGTAGTACTTCCCAATACTGCTCCAGTCAGTAGTCTTGACCCCCATTTGAAAAATCTGCAATCAGCTAGCATGCAGACATTTGTACAAACATTCAAGTATTGGAGATTCCCCACCACCGTGTCCTTAGTACACATGGAAGTAACTCCATGGCATCCAGTCAAATTTTCAAAAGAGAAAAAAGTTACACAACTGACATTGAATCCAAGTTCGTTTTATCTGCTATTACTGAACGCAGAGAAATCAGTTTTCTTTGCAAGTTAAGGCGTTGGCAATCACTGAGAACTACTGGACGGCTTACTCTCAAAAGCGTATGCCTGAATTCTTTAAAAGGTTATACCACATACAGTTAATGAGACGTGATTTCCAAGGGACAGTTCTGAAGTTTAAGCTTGCATATCGTTGATTTTTCAAAAGCAGAAACCAACAAATGGAACAATTTAGCACTTGCTGTCAAGCCTTTCTTCTCATCATAAACATAAAGCAACGCCACCAACACGACAGTAACTTTAGTGCCGGTCAGGGACTTGTACCAGCAAACTTCAGCAAATCCTCATGACATTTTTTTCAGCACATGAAAAGCATTCACATGAGCACGCTCATGAAACACACAGACTAGATAATGGACTTCCAACAGCTGGTCATGCAGAACAGATGCATCCTGTAAGCCCTATTTAGCCTTAACTCTTATCACGGACTTACACATTTGACTGCTAAATTTGGGACTGCCTAATTCTGCACGGTTAGCTTTTAGCTTTTTCCCTCCTGCTTACCACCACGCATGAAATACGAAGTCTTGACACACAGCCCATCTGCTAGAGCAGGTGCTGTACAGTCGGTTGCAAAGTGACCAGGTGGGCTCTGAATATCCCCAGAGAAGGAGACACCCCAACCACCATGGGCAGCTTGTTCCAGTGCTCTGTCACCCTCACAATACAAAAGCTTTTGATCTGCTCTATACTTACAATGGAAAAAAAAATAAAATAAAAAAAAACTATCCCTCACTTTCAGCCATTCCAAGGGAGAATTACAATTTGGGTATTTCATGGTGAATGCTTTTCCTTAAAGAATTTTAAGAATCCTGTTTCTAAGCACTGAAAGATTTCTCAGTTTTAATTATTTCATATTCAGAAAAAATTACCAAGTTAGTTAAGCTTGCAAACTTTCCGTGTATTAATTAATTTTTTCCGCTTGGTTTGAGGATTTAAAACATGAGTGTGTTCCACAGCAAAAACACAGTGTCAAATTAGTATGTTTAAGACTTGTAGTCGGTATCAATTACTGTACGGGAGAATTAAAAACATCTTTGTTAATGCATTAATGTACTCTGATGCATTAATGTAATGCATTTTGATGGAAAACAATCAAAAGCCTGAACTGAAATCATGAAGTTCTGTAATACAGCCTCAAGCTTACTTTCAAATTTAAATAAAGATTTTACACAAGTACTTCTGGACTTAAAAATAATGGAAGTTTTGGGGTTGAATTCAAGTGGCTCTTGGGTTCAGAGAAGTGCCTAATAGCTGAGGCTGGAAGGGAGCCCTGGAGATCATTTGGTCCAAACTCTGCTCAAAGCAGGGGCAGCTAGACCAGGTTGCTCAGGACCATTTTGATTCTGAGCATCTCAAATGTCCACGAGGATTCCACAGTCCCTTTGGGCAAACTGTCAGTGCTTGACTAACTTCAACGTAGGTTTTTTTCCTCTAAGATTTAAATACAAATATCTTGCATTTCTTCTTCTGACCAGGTTCCCGAGCCTGACTTTAGTCCACACCCGCTGCCTTTTTTTTAAAGATGCCTGCACAACTTGTTTCATAGCCTACAGCTAACTTTAAATGAATTAAGATAATGCTTAGAAGTTTTTTCTGCAGTATTTTGGAAGTGAGAATCTCACATTGCTAAATCTTACGTTTGTGCTCAGAGTAAGACTGACAGCGTTCATCATCAGGGATGGCCTAGAATCTTCCATATCCTGGAAGCATCAGTTAATGAGCAAAAAGATTGCAAGCTGCTGTCACAAGTACCATCAGAGCCTATATTTCAATGCAGCTGACAATCAAAACAAAGGTCTTAAAACATGTACTGACCTTATGACTCCTCTTCTCAGTCTTAACAACTCCGAGGGCAGAGTTCCTTCCCTCTTTGCATCCTCACAGATCAACAAGGCAAAGAACACATGAACTTACATACAAGAAATAAATACAAATCTCTATCACCTCTATTAATGTAATCTCTAACCAATCTTAGTCGGATAAAATGGCTACTCAAAATACTTTGCCACTCCTCCAGCTAAATGTGTGAGATACTAAGCTCCAGATGGTTAAGAGAACTTAAGAGTATTTATTTATGAGCAGTCTTCAAAAGGTAAATAATCCTAAGATTTTGACATCCTTGTTAACATCAACTGGATTGAATTTAAGTTCTCTTTCAGCTTCTGAACTGCAAAATATTCACTGCGATCTCTTAATTCACTATTAAGTGTTCTCCCTAAGTTCCCCTTTGGGACAGCAAGTTCTGCAGTACACAAGTAATATTTTGATAGTCACTGTAAAGCATGTGAAATTGGGCAATTAGCTATAATTTCCATGAAAATCTAGAAGACAGCTTGGTGAACAATGCTTCCAATGTAATAACTACTACAGAAGCTGAAGCCTAATTTCTGCTTTCCCTGCATAGTAAGAAAGGCAATCTGTCAAACAAAACATTTTTTCTTACAAAATGTACTTTCAAACATTCAGAATGTTTTACATAGCAGTGCAAACATCCCACGATAATACTGTATTCCTTTACCAAGCTAAGTATTTCATCAATAAAAATCAAAGAACTTTATCTCAAATCTCATTACACTTCAACATCTCAACATATTGAATTTGTCTACAGAAATATTCTTCCAGCCTCCACTACTTGCAGTCAACCACAAGCACTGCCCTTCAAGTGCTGACTTCCCAGCAATGAAAAGAAATGTTATTCCTCTTTTGCTTTGTTTCCCTGCAGTACATCAGGATGTGAGACAATAGTTACCCCACTATGATTTCATTTTCATTTGATTCGCAGCATACTTGGGTCAGATGTTGAAAGCTTGGAAGTAAGGACACATTACAAGTTTGACAACTCTATTTTTAAACCTCTCCTGCTAGCTATGTACTTCTCCCTAGACGTACTATAGTCAACATTTAAAATAAATGCATTTTGATCATAAAGGCAACAATCCCAGCTCTGTGGACTCCTTGGTATGAATCTCTTTGCTGGTAGGTATATGCCTTCAAACTTTCACAAGCAAATGAAGCCAAAGCCCTGCGTGTCTATCTTATTACTCACACAGAGAGCAGTTCACTCCATAGGTTTTGATTGCTCACACATTCTGTAGAGATCTATGCTACAGTTTCATAATAAACAAAATTTGTAACTCTTGCTGTAGGACTTGTTTTTATCATATAGGCAGTAATGCAAAACATGAGGTACTGTCACGCAGTTGCAATTAAGAATCTTTTGGGCAATTCAGAATGCTTTATTGAATTTAAAAAAAAATATCAGTACCAAAACCACCTGAAGAAATAGAAAAATCCAAAACTCAACGACCAAACTGCCTTCCTCAAAGAAAATAAGGGTGATAGCCAATTAGAAGGGAAGATGATTACTTTATAAGTAAACCACACAGCTTACCAATCAAATCAGCTGTTATACATCTGTACTGTGAGGTTTCCATATGGTCTTCACACCAAAGGGTGCAAACTGATCTGACTTGAAAAATATCCACCATTTCGATACCAAGGTTGGGATTGTAATCGTCACTTACAGTACCCACAGCACGGTGTAGATCTCAGTCTCACCAGCCAACAGGAGAGCTGCAGAGATTTGCAAGTCATATTTTGACCTCAAAAGAGATAAACTAATCTTTCTCACAAGAGCACATTAGTGTTTAAAAACATATGGGTAGTCATTTGGTTTAAAATACTGATTTTAGCATAAATATTAGTACTTCAGGAAAACACAGCATTCTGATTATTCTTATTAAACAGTACCTCTCAATGAAGAGAGCAGAAACGAGACCTGTGTATAGAACAGGACCGTAGTATTTGGGCATGCTACAATCAAGCAAGCAGTTCACAGAACACCCGCAAACTTCTAAAGGGCAGAGCCATGTTTCACAGATACAGAGAATTGCTTCGTAGCAAGCAGCTCCCATTAAAGAAAAGCTGTTCTCAAGCATTTTCTTAACTCACATAACAACTCTCAGTCATATGTGCAATTTTAAAACTACAAATAAGAACAGTAACATGTTAAGGCATTAAGAAGGGGAAGAGGTTTCCTATTCTGCATTCTTTCCTACCCAGTAGATATTAGGCTTCATATGAAGGAGAAGAGGAAATGAAGCATGAAATGCAATAAAAAGAGTGAAGTCCTCTAGCAACTCTGCTGTTTCTGCCATCTAGAAATTATTTTATCCTTCCGCACTCTGTGTTATACATAAAGGAAACCTCAAAACACTAAGACCCTTCAGACTGGAAAAAAAAAACCAACAACCCTGCACACCAAAGAAACATAGGAGTGAGACCTTGTGCATACAGTAGCTGAATGCAGGCAGCACTGATAATTTCTCCTGCCTAGAGGCTTTCCAGCCTAATAACTCACATATTTTTAAAGTCGTACTGGGAAATAAGGCGTCTTTGTGCCAATTACTCCCTGCAGAAAATTACTGAAACAGAACAGCATTTGAGATGTTAGTTATAAAGTCACAACAGTTGTATTTACACTGTATGTTGGTGATGTTGCAGCTGATGAACAGCCACTAGTGAGGAGCACTGCCACCGAAGCCTCTCAAAATGGTACAACTGTGGCTGAAGTACTGATAATCTCCATCCTCGCTGCACACAAGGCCAAAGAAAAGATACAAAATTAAATGAAATGTAAAATATAGTAGGAAAAGATCATACTTTTAGATCATCGACAAAGTTACTTAGGTTAGCCATACAGGAATAACTAATCCCACGGCTTCCTTCACAAAGATCCTCAGAAAGAGGGAAGGAAATTGCAATGAATTAAATAACCCATACACTTACAAGGGTTAGAATTTAATCAGCTGAACTACACAGTATCACCAGAAACCACCAGTAAAGATGCCAAGTGTCACTGATCACACATACTTAAAGAAAACACCTAATAACTTGACTTCTTCTAACTGGATTATGGGAAAGGTGACAGAGCTGCTTTTATTTCATCCTGCATGTGTCTGGACACACACTGGAAAAAAAGATCAGAAGCTCAAAGAGCTTCTAAATGCTACCCAGAAGGTCAGTGCGGTTCTCTGCTCAGTCACAGCTATGAATTAAAATTGAAAGAATAGCATTCCCATCACTGAGCATCTATTTTTAACTAAAAACTTTTTCTCCCTGAAAAGAGATTTGAGTTTTGTATCAATGAAAAAGGCATTAAAATTTATGATCCTGGGTGGACAGAGAAGACTGAAAAATAAGAGATTTTGTCCTTGCACTAACGCTTTAAAGAGAACCTACCCCTAGTCTAAGCATCAGCACAAGCATTTTTGTTTCCTTATTGAAAGGATGAGTATTTTTCCTATGGTATTTCACCACAGGAAAAGAAAAAGAGTGATCACATCAAGCAGTAAAAGCATCGTATGGGAAAAGCAAGCTGTTGGTAGATGTACTACCTTCACAGATAGCACCCTTGGCAGAAAGCTCCATTCAGTCCCGAGCCTTAGAAGTAGTAAGAAAAGTAATTTTGTAATGTAAATACCATTCCAGAAGTTTAGTATGACCAGATTATTACAGAACAGTTTCAGCATTATGGCTGTTCAGCTTTGCACTACCCGTTCAAAATAAAGGATGGGATCCTCAACATCCCTTCAGTATTTCATAATACTAACTGTCCCAGTACCAACACCTGTCATTAACAAGTGCACAGTGATGTAGAGACGGATGGCTGAATTTTGGACAAGGACCTCATGAAAGAAAAGGTCCGGGCTGACAAAATTCTTAGCTACACAAACTATATTACTTAAATTTAAAAATAAAAACATCAGTGACATTAAGATCATTGAATTACTAAACAGTTATGGTATATACACCTTTTAAGTAGAATGCATTTTATTACATAAAGTTTCAAAGCATGATTTCTCCTGATATTTAATTCATATTATTAAAAATGTAATATTAAATAAACATTGTTTAAAATCTCAAGCAGAGGCCAAACTGCTTTGCTGGTTGAGGAAACCAGAATTATTTTCCCCTCAACACCTGGAAAGAAAACAGTCACCCAAAATCAGCAAAAATCTTATCCCCAACTTCCACGCCCATCTTTAGAACGGATCATATTCTAAGTGGGAATTTTTGGGGGGAGGGAAGTCAGAAACTATCATTCTGAGCATCTATCAAGGAAAATACAATAAAGGTACCAGATGTCTGCTGCGGAAACATACATAACTTATGTTGAATTCCCATAACTGTCTCCAGTCTAAACAATTACTTTATATCCTGAAAATAAAATGTTAGTACCTTATCTCGTTAAAGGCAAAAAAGCTGTTGTATTCATTATACTTGTTACAGCAAAGCCTGCCACATTTCATTAAGCAGTATAATACTGTGATGTGCTTAGTAATAAAAACGCAATAAAATTACGTATCTGAATTCCTTCTGGGGAAGACATCCATGATTTATGCAGCCTTCCCACATTCAATGGAGCACACAACCAACGTTCATCAGGAAAGCCAAATCTCTTAGTTTTTTTGGAGAGAGCATCGCTTATATGCATAAGGGTACATCTAAAAATCAACTATTTACTTAAGACCAAGAGAAACAAAAGGTTTTTTTGTTCAAGCAAAGTCTACCACGTAGATTAAACTCAGATCTTGACACTCTTTCAAAGATTTGACGTCAGATTTTGTTAGTGGTTTAAGCTTTTGTTGTTTCGGTAATGCTCCATTTAACAATTTAATAGAGATGAGAAAGTTGAACACACAAACATGTTTTGACTTTTAATTACATACGGCAGAAAACAGAATTGAGCTAGATCTACAAAGCCTGTTGACAAACATCTCCCGGAATGCTTTGGTGTCATCCTTGTAAGCATATTAATTAGCGTGTCACTACCATTCCTGAGAAACTTTCTTGAAGTACTGGATTCCTAAACACTACTTCGAAGTAGACAGCTAAATTCGATTCAATAGCTTGCATAAGAAAGCCTACTGAAAAGGTGAGAATGGACTTGAAGTCTAACCCATTTAAGAGAAGAGTAATTTTGGACAGTGAATACCCTACTGGTTTTTGTTTTCTTTAGTTTTAACAAAGATTTCTACAACGCAAGCAACACCAAAGTTCTTGCTGTGCTCCATGATGAAAACAACTGTCTATAAACCCTTACAGTGCTACTTCAGAGCAGAGACCTGCTGTAGTTCCATACACAAGAGGTTAGCACTTACTGCTCTCCCTCACGCTTCCTGAAAAGCCAAAACTCTCCTAAACCTCTTGGCTAACAAGAAGGGAACAGGAATTTTTTAGGATTTCACCAAAATTTTGGAAAACAATAGATTAGAAGTACCTGCAAGGTTCTGTTAGGTAACTCGCATGTATTTCAGCCTTACTTGCATTACTGCTGCTGCTACAAGCTCATTATCACCAGTTTCTGGACTGTTCTCTCAACACATCAAACGCCTGTTTATACAAGGCATTTCAAGGAGGACAAAAACAACCTTTAGAAACAGAAGGCCTTTTTTTTTTCCCCCTGTGGTTTCCCCGTTGATTTGAGAACTAAATGTGACAACATACTGGCAAAAGAATGGTAATGATGTCATCAACCTGTTTTATTAGCACACATTATTAGCACACATTAGTTGAGTCTACATGATCAATCACTAACAGATTTCTGTGAAGTTTTTAATGTTTACTTCAAGGTATCAGAAATACTAAAGCATGAAACTGATGGTTTCAAACTACAGAGTACCAACAGACACGCAATAATTGTCTCCTCTAAGTATTTGTTAATGCAGTTAGGCAAAAACCAGTTGGCAAGTATTTTTACTTGTTTGCTGAAGGGGTTGTATAAAGATGTAGCTGAAAAGTGCATAAAAAAGCTGAAGAGCTTCATCAGAAGAGTAACAGAACATAAGCTCTTTTTACTTTTGCCATACAAATTAATTCTGTTAAGAGTTTGTCAAAGCTACAGGGGGAAAAAAATAAATCCTACTCATTGGACAACAGGAGATTCAGACGGTGGATGCATCCCCCACTCAGAGCTGTGGATGTAAAGGAAATATCCACAAAGTACATCTATGATGACCATGGGTCAGTAGCTACAATTACAGCAATCACTTTGCTGTACACCTGCGAACCTTTCACTGTACCCTCTACATAATTTGGCAGCATGTTATGTAGGAACTCTTAGAGCTGAATCAGTTTGGTCGCACACAGCAGGCATGGATCTTCCTGCTTAACGTGGTGTCTTGGTAAGTTTCTCTAGAGTTATGTACGCGTTCACAGCCACAATGCTTGTCCAACAGCAACGGGTAACACTGCTGTATGGAGACCACACTACACAAATACCACAGTTCAAACCTACAGCACAAACCTGCCAGCCACACTGATTCTGAAGCATGTCCCTGGGTCTAAATAGCACTGAGAGCTGTGAATTTCTGTAACTTTGTCAATTTAATAAAAAACAGCAAAAAAAAATTCCATGTACAGAGTATCACTCTCTGAATTCACACTGTGTGTTTTACCAAGGGTATTTTGAGGGACCAGCCACTTTAGATACCCATTTGCAGTGGCAGTGTAAGCACAAAGGGAGCTGTGATGATGGCACAAACAAGTGGCACACTGTGCAACAAGAGAGTCACAAGAAAGTACCCAAGACCTCACCTGACAAAAGGCATTAAAAGCCCATCTGACATCCTTCATTAAGAAGCAGAATACTTCATTTAGGAAGCTCTGGTGTCAGGACTCTGTGAAAAAGTTTGGATTTTTGCCTAAAATACAAGACTGTATTATAAATTCTACATAAGCACCGATTCTAACTTATTGAAATACAGACTATTATCGCAGTGACAGTCCCCCCCAAAGTCAGATTTTACTCATTTCAGAGATAGGCATAACCTAAGTTCTTGTAACTATCTGTATCACAGAAATCTTGTAAACTGTCATGACAGTACTGTACCATCCTTTCACCCTAACATTAACACACACAGATCCACAATAATTTTGTTACAGTACAGCAATTAAGTTTCTATTTACAAAGCAGACTTCTAGATCATTACCTTTCTGCTATACAGAAGATTGGAAAGACCTGATAAAATCAGGCTGCAAAGCTACAGAAGAATTAAGAGTAAGATCAACATAACCACTGCATTCCTCAAGCAGCTCTGCTATGACCACCTTCAAGCGCTCTCATATGCTAGCTCCAAATACACACTGGTTCCTCTTTGTTACAGATGAGGAATCTGTCTTCCACTCAAGTTTTCACTGTTAGAGCAGTTGCATTTTTCTACAGACAAACCCACCTAGAAGGATGTCCGGCAAACAGCCATTTCATTCCAATATAGCTAGCTACTGAGTGCATTAGTCATCTAAGCAGAAACCCCCAAAACAGAGGCATATGCTTATAAAATTATAAGATCTGTTCCCAAACCCTGATT
>JAOWBP010003503.1:3485775-3497297 GCA_028571105.1 Tragopan temminckii
GCATAACCTAAGTTCTTGTAACTATCTGTATCACAGAAATCTTGTAAACTGTCATTACAATACTGCATCATCCTTTCACCTTAACATTAACACACAGATCCACAATAATTTTGTTACAGTACAGCAATTAAGTTCCCATTTACAAAGCAGACTTCTAGATCATTACCTTTCTGCAGATTGGAAAGACCTGATAAAATCAGGCTGCAAAGCTACAGAAGAACTAAGAGTAAGATCAACATAACCACTGCATTCCTCAAGCAGCTCTGCTATGACCACCTTCAAACGCTCTCATATGCTAGCTCCAAATACACACTGGTTCCTCTTGGTTACAGATGAGGAATCTGTCCTCCACTCAAGTTTTCACTGTTAGAGCAGTTGCATTTTTCTACAGACAAACCCACCTAGAAAGATGTCCGGCAAACAGCCATTTCATTCCTATATGGCTAGCTACTGAGTGCATTAGTCATCTAAAAAGGAAACCCCCAAAACAGAGGCATATGCTTATAAAATTATAAGATCTGCTCCCAAACCCTGATTTTTTTATTTCAAATTCCAGAAAGTGAGCTTTAGAAATGTACATCCGGCACAGCGAGAGTCAAGACATCAAAGCATAGCTACAGGAATACAGGTGCTGTCATTACCGTACTCTTGTATGGTTCAGAGAACGAAATGTTAATGGGCAGCGAGGATGTGGTCTTGGTTATCAACAACAGTAGCAAGAGCTTTTCACATTTGAGACATTCTATCTTGATACTATACAGTCACAAAAAAAAGTCAAAATTTAAGAAAAAACAGAAGAATGATCAATAGAAAATCCTATTATCTATATATTTACCCATTTCAATCGGAAAGCTGCTGAGAAAACATGCTTGTGTGAACTAACATAGAGTTCTCAGCTAACATTTTAACTCTCATTTAATACCTTCAATGTGCTGTGAATTGAGAAGCAGAATGAAATCTATATTTCACAGTGTGAAGAAAAACATAAAAATAAACTCAATCCCTGAACTGAAATTCCTGAAGTGCACCAATGGAGCACCAGAAGCTAAATATGCCCACGACACAAGCTTTATGCATATTAGGATAATTTTCAATATGACCACATGGCACATGAGGATGGTCACTGCTCAATTAGTGAGCAGCCAAGGAGTGGCCTTATGCTATAAAGCAAGCAAGTTATTGTTATTAGGTCATATTTAGAAACTCAGTGGCACTTTACAGAATAGACAAAATTAACGTCTTCAGAGTTGTTTTTTCCAGTACTTTTTACTGACACCATCCAAGCAATTAATCTCGTCAGTCCAGTCTCACAAACAAAATCCTATTTAAAAGTACCTGAGATGCACAAAGATTAAACTTCAGAGCCACAGGACGACTCAATTTTGCAAAATGCTGGTGCAGAATATGGAAACAACTCTAGCCAACAACCACAGCCACCACCTGCTTAGCTTCTGTGCACAGTGTGGTCTTAAAACTGGGCATCAGCCGCATACAGCACGCATTCTGAAGTCAGTCCAATAGCTTGCATTTCACAAGAACTGCCCAAAGCAAACTCCTGCAGACAGGCAACACACAAAAGAAACTTTGGTCATAAGTTTTTTCCGGTACTCTTAATTAAAAGGAATCACAACTGCTTTCTGCTTTTTTTTTTTTTTTTTTCCATGTGGTAAATCACTTACCTTAGATAGCATGCAGCTATCAAGTTCCGTACACACTCCTTAATTCTTAAGAAAAAACATGGTACAGTCATTGTAAATAAGTCATTGCTATCTTACTTTTGAAATTCAACCTGCATTTAATAGAGGCAACATAAGCATACAATAAAAACAAATCAGTGTCAAGATAAAAGCATACCTACTCCTACACGCTCTTGGAGCTGAGACATTCCTCCCATAGAGCAACCCTAAAACTAAGAAATTGTTAAAAAATCGTTAAAAAAACGAAATAAGAAACCTTGTGAAAAGCTTCATCAGCTCTTTCAGATTAAATCCCCACTGCACACTTCCACTTAAAGTTTTCATTTGCTTGGTATTCCTCTCAGTACACATATTAAAACATAGCACTCAGCATTTTATATATTCCAGTGAAGTTACTATCTGGCAGCCTCTACTTTTTCCCAGCCAGTGCCATTTCAATTGACATATTATAATAAGCATTAATTTTGTTATTACGACATGTTTGAAAACTATTAAGCGAGCAAGAATAAAACGTTGCCAGTTGCCACTGTGCCCTTTTGGAAAGTGATATTTGATAGTGATCATTTGCATATTTTGAGCTGAGAACTTCCCCTACAAAGAGATAACACAGCAGCAGTTGTCAGAGCTCCACAGAGACGAGAACTACACACACAAGTCAAGTAAACTGTGGAACACAGAAAAGCGACAGAAGACTGAACTTACATGTAGTGAAAGCAGAATGGCACTTGTAAGAAAACTCACACTGATTTCAAGTCTTTTTTTTGCTCAAGTATAAGTCTAACAAGTTAAGGCAATGATTCCATTCAGGTTCTGTAGATCTACAGAATGTTGATAAGGGAACTTAACCCCGTAAGTGCACAAAACATCTGCCCAGCAGGCAAGAGACTAATAAGTCTTCATAATTGGTTGCTATCCAACTCAAAAATGCCTCAAAATCATCTTAATTAGTGCTGAATTGTATGCTACACAGCCCAGCTTTGCTTTGCATCTATTCCACAAACATGTATTGTATCTTCAGTACAACCAGAGGAAAAAGTGACATTGATGTCAAACATGCTGTGTGTACAGTGCTTAGAAACTCCTGCCTGCAGATCAACCCACACCTGAATGGACAGAAGAGCACGATGGCTGTTATCATGGGTTGGAACCAACCTAGAAAAGCAAAGATGCCTGGAAAATGCTACTGAAAACCTTGGAGGAACAGCTAGCAGCACCATGCTGTGCTCTGCTTCTAAACCCTTCTACCCACTAAATATGAAAAGCTTTACCATCAGCAAGCTTCAGTGACACAAGGTGGTCCAACTTCTGGTAGAAGACAAATGCCCTGAACAGCTTACCTTCGCTTTGCACTCATTTTAGAAGGAGCAATTTCAATTCTCAAAAGAGTAAATAACACTGTAAAAACAACTATGGCATGATTTCCAGTTAGCAATAATGCCTACTGCTAGAAAAACTGTTTTGTAAAGGCTAAGGATGCCAAATATCACCTCCAACTTTTCATCTCTCCTCCTGGAAATAGGTATCTTCACCAAATTAATGATCTAAGTATTTTTGGTACGATGTATTTCCAAAAGAAGATGCTACTTTTTCTTTCTTTTTTTTAAACCCAGGGATGTGCCATTCTGGATGCCACCAACTACACCCCATCCTGAACTACACTTCAGTTAATTCTTCTCTTCATACAGATTCCATAGCTCAACCTTAAGATAATTCAGGTCCATCAGCGTGTCTACCTCCAGATCTCCATTACTGGGACATTACCATTGATTTTCACCCAAGGACACCATTGTGATTTTTCTCTCCTGTGTACCCACAGCTGCTACTGGGAAATGGTGCCAAGAAGCCACGATTTACAGCAGAAATGCCCTTAGAGAAGGCATGTTTCTTTCAACAATCCCTTCTTGCACCGAGCAGCCAAAATTGCTCACCTCCGGGGGCAGGGATCATCACCATCACCACCAAATAGAGGAGAGCACTGTGTGCTTCCCCATCATTCACATACACATTTCTTAAGTGAAATGTTAAACACCTGATAACAGAGCCATATTATTGTTCCCATGAGCACAGCTGTACTAGTCACCACACTGCAGCCATCAATAAAGCTATCACTCCCTTGTTACTTTTCAGCTAACTGCACACTACTAATGAACTGCAATCATTTGACTTAGTCTGCTAGAAACCACAAGGAAGAAGAAACTAAAATAATTTCCATTCACTTTCTGATCTGGCAGCGAATAGCAAACCAATGCATCTTGTGGAGACCGACACTCCGATGATCATTCGCTTCCAACCAATTGCTATTTAATGAAGCACAAAACCACACTGATGAAACTCACAAGGGTGATTGCAGAGTAGAGTTTCGGTATCATACTACTGAATAATTAACATTAGGATAACTTACAGTACAATTTGAACATGAGGAAAACCAAGGTAGCTAGGAATTTCAATAACAATGCCTGCTTGTGGCATAAGGACTGATTGGCTTTGCTCCACCAGCATTCCTCATCCAATAGTAACTCCAGCTTCACTAGGAAGTTTTGATTGTCAAGGGATGCAATGTCAGCCTAAGGGAGATGCATACGTCAACACTGAGCACTGCACAGCTATGAGGTTAAAACCATACTGACACACTAATGGCATGGAGCTCAAAGTTCTGTCAGAAATGTCTGTCTTACAGAACGGTTAAACCCAAAATACAATGCTCGCCTAAACCTTCTACCAAACAATGAAGCAAAAATTGAAATCAGAATTAACGTATTTATCTTTAGACCAAGAAACAAAATAGCTCCCGTTAAGTCACAACCACTGTCCTACCTTTTTTCTTCCATTATTCAAACTTCTGACAGCATCCACATACAAAGCTCTCGAAATAAACCCAAAAAGTGAATAAAATGTCAGGTTTGATACATTTAAAAAGCAAAGCTGCATTTCTTTTTAAGTCAATTGACAGTAAACAGACTTGCCTGTCTATCTGTCTTTGTCTAACTTTTTCCAGCTGGATAAACCCAACTGCTATTAAAGTTGACAAAAGACAATGATATTATTAATGAAAACAGCTACACGATGTTAGACTTTTCATTACAGGCTCCTAGTAAGCTTCAATTAATTGCATGGCTGCTTTGCCTACAAAGGCTGTAGATGGGAATAAAGGCTGGGAGGAAGTAGGTATTTTTCAACTTCTCACTTTAAGGTACTCAATCCATCATTTTCCTCCTCAATTTTAAATAAAATATTGCTTCTGAAAACCACTCTGAAGATTAACTGCAAGCTTGCTTCTACTAAGCACAAAGATATTAAATTACAAATCTGTATTTTCAAACTATTCGTACATTTTCTAATACAAAGAAGGTTCATATCCCATCATCAGTAACAATGCACTTGGTTAACAGAACTCATTTTATACAAAACATTTCTGAAAAGAATACAGAAATAACAGCACTACCCCCATATTACACACACTTAGGAAACCTTTCTGCCCTCCTGCTTCTTGATTACCCAAAGGCACTTCCTTTCACCTTACCAGCATGAAATCCCAGCCTAGGCAGCTAAGACACATCCAGTACTTGAGGAATATACTAGGACAATGAACAGTGCAAAATGCTCCGGTGATGCTCTCTAAAAAGTGATGGTACTCCAAGACATCAGCAACATCAGCAGACACCATTAAGACCCCTATCTTGAAATCATAACATTCATGTTTAAAAAGAAAAAAAAACAAACAAACAAACTAGAAACACTTAAAGATTTGTGAAGTATATGAAAGGCATTAATTATCCCTCTCAAGAAAAAATTCCAAGTAGAGAACTTAGCCGACCAGTTGTAGACAGAAAAAAGCCACAAATGACGTGTCGATCCACACCCCACATCCCACACCTTATTTCATGGATGATTTGTTCCTCCTGGCTTTCTGACCACCTCTGCTGTGTCTGAAACTATAAATATCTCTTCGCAAAAGAGATGCAGGGAAGAGCTACGTGTGAGTGAACTGTTCCTAAATTATTAATTAGTCACATTATAAATCCTCTCATTTCAGAACGCAACATTATTACCTCTATGAATCTTTCCTATACACCTAGAGCTTTCTACTTCCTATAAATACCTACACCAGCAATTCAGACAGACATAAATTGAATGCACTTCGTTAAAGAGTCTTAATTACTGCTGTACCCATACTCAATTACCACTTTAAAATGGCCGGCCTTCTGCCCTAGTTTTGAGGCATACTAACAGATACTTCAAAGAAACCCCAAACTTGCTCAGCACAGGAGCAGTATTTCTCTATAAGCTGTTCCTGACTTCTAATCTCTGCACTTTTTTTCAGCACAGATTTAGGAAAAGGCTATAGAAATGAAAGTTATTCGCTGGGTCATGAACTTCTTATTTTGTAAAAAGTGCTTGAATTATCTTAGCCCATTCCTACAAACATTAAATCCAATTTTCTCTTAATTAATGCAAAGCAGCAAAGCTTCAGTAGGTTCCTTCACTTTTACCCTCACTTACACGTTTTTCTAGTTCAGGAAAATACATTTTAATCTTCCTCTTTCTGCTAGCATGATTACATCCCTTATGAACTTGCAATGACTTCAGTCCAGCCTTTATTTTGTACTACCAGATTGCTACCACTTTTAACTGAGCACTCCAGGTCTCAAACTATTTATTGACAGAGAAACAACAACTGGTCAAAGCAACTTGTGTGACCAAGTCATTAACTGTCACTTTATTTCCTTACAGCTTTTAAAGCTACGAGAAGGCCCTTCATCCTTCGTACTGCTTTCCACCACGGCCTTGCTGAGCAGAGGATCTTCAAACACAGAATCCTGATCTGCCCTGACTGAAAGAGGATACTCCAAGAAGGCCTTAACATACCTAATCGTAGATGAGTTAAGCATACTAAAATGCTTAATCATTACTGCGTTCAACAATTAAAACCACAGGTGGAGTACAGAAAAATGAAAGGTCTCCGTGCATGCTCCGCAGCTGACAGCTTTCTCATTTTGGTTTCAATGTTCTCTAAAAGCCCCATAGGAACACTCATGAGTTACATGAACATCTTTGCTAGAAGCCTTACATCACACACCTGTCAGTCAGTAAATGTCAAGAGCCTGGACTTTCCTGAAAGTCATCTAACGAAGGCCTAGAGTTTACATCTCAAAATAGTATTTTCATTCTCAGTTAGTTTATGTGAAATGCCACACAAAGCATCATATAGCAGTTGAGAGCAGTGGTCAGCCACAGGAACTGCTCCACCCCCTTTTCCATTTGTGGATAAGCTACGATGCACTTTGGACAGTGCAACTTTTGGCACTGATGCCAGCTATGAGGATTTAAAAAAAATGTGCAACTCATTTCCACACCAGAAAAGTGAATAACTAACATTGTTAGCTTCAGCTCACAATAAAACAGTTGCTTTAGAGGGCAAAGGTGAGGGTACAGCTGCCATAGTCTTGGCTTTGAAGAGTAAGAACTGCACTGGCATCTAGTACTGGAGAAAGAAACTAATACTTGAAATGTAAAAACAATCGTCTTAATGGATTTCTAATTTCACTGGCATTAAGTACTACACTAATTGCACTTCATGATCACCAACTATTTTCATTTTGTGCAAGCATATTACCCAACAGGAAGGTACACAAGTACGTCTAGTGCCATTCTTCAGAATTTGATTTTAGTATTCAATGGCAAACATAATATGGAACCTTCAAAGAAATCAGTAGGCAATACAGTTAGCTACATTTCTCCTCACTGGAAGTGATTCTGGTATGTCAGAGCCCATTTTTAGGTTCTTTTATAAGCATTTTGTAAAAATGGAGCCTGAGAAATCTGATCTAACTACAAAACTGCATCTTCTAAAACAGGTTGGCCCAGACAGCCCCTGATGGTCCCTCCCAGCCTACGTTATTCTTGTAATTCAGTAACATCGGACTGGCCACAACAGAAGGCCTCTGGAGCAATAAGCGCATCTATAAAGTGGATGAAATGGAAGATTATAGACAAGGTTATTTTCTCACACAGGTAAGCATTATTAGTTTCACTGCATGTACACCTGCTCTTCTATTATTTCTCCATGCCTTCTTATAACAGCCTATCTACCTAATGGACTAAAAACCACATTTAAGCACCCTGAAGTTAAATATTTCAATCTAGCAACCAAAAAAAATATAAATCCTTCCAAGCCACATTTCCACAGTTCTTACATTAGAAAGTTCTTACATTTGATGATAAATATTTCTCTTCTGAACACAGCTGTAATGCGTGAAATGCTTAACTGGAGTATCACACATTGCCCTCAGTTTATTAGTCCTAGGAAATACACACTCTGTAACAATTGAATTGAGATATATGCATGAAGACATGCTAGGCAGTAAGGGAAATGTATTATCTCCTCACAGAATTGCTGGAGCGCTCCCAACAAGCCTCCAAAAAAAGGAATGCCTGCACTGAAACTCCACAGACTGAAAGGTAAAATCTCACTACCTTGTCTGCATTGCTCAGGCTTCTACAAATGCAGAGCTTCGACATTTCTCCGTACCAGCCCCCAGATTCAGCCATTCAAACTTAATGGAATTTCATGTTCAAATGGGAATCACTGAAGCTCTCTTATACCCATGCTGTTCGGCCCACAGTTTATATTTCTCTTCTTATTACTCCTTGAATAACAATGAGACTTCAGAAAATAAGCCTTGTGACCAGTGATCCTGTAGGTAAAGATAGAAAGCATTACCACAATGCTGTCTCTTCGTGTTTCTGAATTTTAGTATTTCTAGTCTTCGTGAACATTGGATGAGGACAGCACATCTTGGCAAAAATAACATGAAAAGCTTTCCAACTGTCCAAATAGCATAGCTAATAAACGTTAGCAGGTCTACATTCTGATGGGTTACATTCAATTTCCTGTTAAACAAGCATTATATTACCATGTGGAAGACATCCTTTTGATAATAAGCAGTGGAAGACACATAAATGGTCTATTAAAGGATAAAAAGAGGAAACGAAATAACTGAACATCTTTTAAATCACTTGTGTGCCATTTTGATGCATTCAATGCGGTACTTATTTTTAAACTCTTTACTTCATAAAGTACATCAAGTTCATGATTTAAAACAAATTTCCTAAGAGACTGATTTGCTCCTTTTCTTCTGACCCATTTCACAACTGAAAGCAGCAGAGCTGTGGGATCATAAAAGGACATGTTATCTGAAACTCACTACCATTGCTCATCCTTTACATTAAACGACTTCATTAGGGAAATTTCTATTCACAATCACAAATATACTTTGCTTAACAGTTTCAATGATTGCAGAACTGAATGGATTTTCAAAGGCAGCAATTAATAAAAACATGAAGTGCTCCCTAAGGTCTACAACATGACTGAACATGAATTTACTAAAACGTTCTCGTTAAGAAATAATATATTCTACAGATGACTTGCTAATCTCACAATTGCACACATATGCAGATAAAAGTTGACCAAAAAACCTGTTTTATTCCCGTTTTGTGCAGTTTAATTTCAAGAACTGACAGCAACAAGCACATTTCCAGCCAACATGGCCCTTCAGCTGTTGATTAGTGGAAATCAAAGTTACATGAAAATTCCTCTAAGTACTGAGTTATTAAAGCTTGTTTTACTTATCTCAGATTGCAATTTCACTATTTCAAACTGAATGAAATTATAATCAGAACAGCATCCTTGCAAAAAGAGGACATCGTACAGGAAAGCTCCTGCAATCAATCCTCCATCAAACTTCTAAATATATCATCTTTTAAAAGTACATATATTTTATTATTTAATCCAATTACTGAAGCATTACTTAGGAGAAAACAAAAAAGGTGCAGGGATGTTTAAGAGCCCATTCAAGACTTGCAGAAGTCGCTTCTGAGCTGATTTCCTGCATTCTTATGCATACATCTTGAAATGCATGCCTGTTTAGAACACAACACAACTCCACACTGGTATCACATCATTA
This sequence comes from Tragopan temminckii, assembly GCA_028571105.1. Taxonomy (NCBI): domain Eukaryota; kingdom Metazoa; phylum Chordata; class Aves; order Galliformes; family Phasianidae; genus Tragopan; species Tragopan temminckii. Next base: position 3,495,437 of record JAOWBP010003503.1, read on the forward strand.
AAACGTTCACATTCCATTAAAGGAAAAAGGTGCATGAAAATAAGAAACAGAATATGCACAAATACCTATTTGGAGGCAGATACAGAAAACATTCTAGAAACACAAGAGGGAAAAAACAACAGACTTTGACACCCAGATGAATTATTATCAACCCCCTGAACAGTGCTTTGTAGTTTTATGTTACCCTCAAATACATGCAACCTATATGAGTTGTAATTGCCAGCGTGTCACTTACATTCCTCAACTATCATCTGATTTTCCTAAATTGTTTCTGGAGACAAAATCATCACTTGCAAAACGAACAACTTTATTTTCACATTGATACTTTTCCTTCAAATTCTGCGTACATCTTATATTAATATAATGTACTTTCAACAGGAAAAGCTAGCTTACATGGTTTGGTTGTGGTTGTTTGCTTTGTTACAAGGAAATACTGAAGATAAAAACCAGAAAATACAGAATCCTATCAAGTGTAAATGAGATTGACTCTTAGAATACCAGACTCAAGCCTAATGGCAAACCAGAACCAAAGATGAGAGCAGCATTTCTGACTCCAACTTGTACTTGCTTTGTTAACACTACAACATCATGCTTGAATGTTTGCTGCCCTGCTACCGTCCACACGACTGCTACATCAGAATATGAAGCTTCTAAAATATCTAGCACCACATAACTGCTAACAACTAAGGCAAACTGATCTGTTACTTTCATGTTGTCGCTTTTTTAAATTTGAAACTTGAAGAGTGTTTTTCTTTAATTGAAGACAACCATGCCTTCTCCAACATAGAAAGATTTATAATAGGTGTGATTAATGTGACAAGCCAAATGCACAACCCTAGCATACGTTACAACGTTAATTTCAAGAGTACATCATTGTTCATACTTTTTTATCTGTGTATATATGCAAAAGCTGTTCTCAGATGTTCTTGCAAGGAAATAACTTCATTCTACAGTATAAAGGAAATAAAATGAAGAAATACATAAAAGGTTGCTCAGCTCCAATGCCATCAAACTGTACGCACAATGAAAACTAATAGTAAGACAGAAAAAGTGCTTGCTGCTGGACATGACAGCAAATTCAGAAGTTCCCCTATAATATGGCAAAAAACATATCAAGCACGAATCAAGTTATCCCTGCCTCTCACACCCAAATTACATTTTCTGCTACCTTTAGACCTCAAAACTTGAGGTTTTGAAAGTGAAAAAACATTGTGCTAACAGAAATTCAAGAAACGAGGCAGTGGTGGGGCTGCTACTGTAAGTGAAACAGTCCTACAGGATCAGCATACAAGCAGGTATCCCAGCACAGAAGCGCTACAAACTCGCTCTGTCAGGATCTACAGCTGATGAATAAGCCACCCTGAGCTTGTCAGCCAACCTGTGAGCAGGCAGGCACTGCATCTCCTGCACTTCTGCAGGTGCGTTATTTGCTGTGCCACGTGCTGGTTACAGAACTGGACTCTGAAATTAGCCATTTCATCTGTGGCAATTATCAGATGGAATCACAATAAGAAGGAAAATAAAGGTACTACCCTCATATAAAAGAGTTTGCAAATGCAGTAATGCCATTCCAGACTTGTTCAAGTCATACATCATCACTTCAGTCAAAAAGGACAAGCCACGAGGACTAAGCCACAGAGGGGATATAGTAGCTTTAGATGACATTTAAAGCAGGACAAAGATACAATTTTTTTAAACCATAACTATTCTGTAGGGTTTACCATTAGCGTCAGCAAGTAAAACACTTGGCTTTGGAACAGGCTTTAACTGGCTGTGGGTATTCAAAACTGAACTCCCTGGTACCATTTCCACAATCAGAAAAGCACCGGTGAAAGCGAAAGAAGTGCAGCAATACCACTGT
>JAOWBP010003503.1:3542127-3557768 GCA_028571105.1 Tragopan temminckii
TCCAACAAGATGTGGGATGTATCCAATTAACTTCAAACCTCATCCAAATATCATCAGCCTTCCCTCCCCTCTCGTTGTTTTTATGTTCACACAGTTTCTGAAGTACTCAATTAGTACATAATAGGCTGCTTTCCATTTCAAAACAAACAAACAAAACACTAAAAATAAACAAGTTTCAGCAAAGCCCTTTCAGCTTCTCTTCCTTGTTAATTCCAAAACCACTTTAGCCTAGGTGGATTTTTGAGATCAAAGTCTACACGTTCAGGTGGTTCAGAGGTTTGGTGGCAGCTCAAAATTGCCTGTGAACTGATTAGTTTGTGAAACAGAAGGGAGACAAAGATCAGATCCAGGGAAGTTTAGCCAACAGCAGAGAACACGAGCGACGAAATAAGAAACTGACTGAGCCTCTAAGTCTCTAACACGGAACTCTAGAGAACATCTCACTCAAAATATTATCAAGTTTGGACAAAAGCAATCTCTTAACAACTATGTATTAAAAGTTACAAGAACAAAACACTTGAAATGACATTCTTTTTCTCCAAAGTATAATCTTTAAAAGTAAAGATACCTCGTAAGTAATGCTATAATGCAATGGAAGGTACAGCAAAAATAGTGGGGCAGCAAAGTGCTAAGCTGCAGCAAATGAGGACAAGCCTAAATGCAGCAGCTGTGGATGCAAAAACGTAGAAAGAAAATTTGCTTACCTTCACAAAGCCTCAAGTAGGTAGGGATGTCCAGCAAGATCCCCTCACCACCACCGCCAAGCCTTAAATGAGGTCTGGGAAGGGGTGGATCCTGGCTCCATCCCTTCCAGTCACTCAGATACATTGCACACACCTGAGCTCTCCTGGGTTGGCCCTGCCTTCCCACCAGGTGCTCAATCACTGCTTCAAGCTGTGACTTAGCATTGCCACTACACTCATACTTAGTTTCTATCCTGACAACTGTTTTTTATATTTAGATTAATGCAAAACCAAGGATAATGCTGTGATCCATGCTGAAATACAAGTGGCGTCTATCATAGAACCAGAGACTAGCATGGATTGGAAGGGAACTTAAGGATCACTGTGCTGCTCTGTTTCTAAGTATTTTATCTGCCAAAGAGGGAAGCTTGGAAAATTTCTTTACTACTGAGAACATCTTTTTATGGCCATTTTCTTACACTATGGGCATGAAAAATGCATAAATGAACACGAGACATGGCATATGCGTTGTTGCTAAATTACTACAAAAGCTGAGTATCATACCTACACTTAAAAATACTAATATCAATATACATCACAAGTGTGGAAATGTATAAGCAAAGAAGTCTCAGTTGAACAAACCGTACTGTTGCATGCGACTGGACTTTTTAAAACAGTATAGTGTATTTTTCCTTTTCTTCTTTTTGTACCTTTTAACCTATGGAAACTTGTGGAAATTGCTATCGATGTTTAAATCACAGCAGACAGTCTCAATTTTTGCTGTATTACTTCAAGAGAACAATTTCTTTACCGGTGCTGCAGAATCCATTTTGTAGGTTTGTTATGCTTGTTTGCTTTCTAGCATGAGTGAAGCATTCCTGAAACAATAAAAGCTTCTTTGGATGCGTAGTAAATGTCTGAATGGCTGATCTGCTTCAGATGATCTACAGTGTGTAACGTATCATCTAAACCGTATACACCAAATAAAAACCTGCAAACATAATAAATACAACAAAGTACCACAAAGTAGAAGAGAGTAACAAGGAAATCTGCCAAATGAGTTTGTGGTAATACTTGTATCACCTCAGCAAGGTTTGGTTGGTGTTCTGAGCAACAGTATTCTATCGTAGCCTTTCAAGCTTTTATACATTTATTTTTTTAAACTTAGTACCTTAGCTCAAAGAACTCAGAGCATTTACAAGGAGTAGAAGTGGAAGAGTCACCTGTAACTGCTAGTGAGAAGAAAGGAGGACTCAAAGGAAACAACAAAAGACTGAGTAGTGCTTTTCCCAAAGGCAAAGCTGTAAGAGACGGTCACAAAACTCCACGGGAAGAAATCAGACTGCTTTTGTTTAAATCCCAATATGTTTGCAATGGAATGGGAAAATACAACAAAACTGTGGCCTCCTGTAGAAAGTATGTTGGCTAGCAGCTGTATTTCATACAAATGATTGCCTTTAGGCGCAGAAGACTTAATCCACTCTCACTGTCTGAACAGCCCTCTGTAAATGATTTCCATCCCACCTGCATACACATTGTATAGGGAGGATTCCAGGAGGAATCCTTCATCAAGGGACCATTCCTCAAAACCCTTACCTACAAGTAGTGAAGATGTTACCATCTTACAGCTGTTCACAATGATACGTAATAGAGCAGCAGCTGAATTCAAGGACAAGGGAAGTACAAATAGTGGTGAACAGCAGCAGCCTCAATGGGTCTTTCTCAAATAGGGCAAAACCAGTGCTTGGCTTTCAGCTGTCCCACTGATGTCTCTCCTCAAGACTGAAGAAATGATAAGTTTTCAGTACCCTGTTAGACCTCAGTCTCCTTAGTGGCTCACTTTGGTTATTGCATATAAGGGAAAACAAAATCAGCTCAACCATGCTTATACTGAAACAACTCGTCTTAGTCATGACCAAACTTTTCAGGCTCAAATTTGAACTGGAAATCCAATTATGAAAAGCCCTGTGACTGTTATTACCTTCCTAATAATGTGACGCTCCGAAGAAAAACAATGAACATTTCTGGAGAAAGTCTGATTATTAATTCATAAGCTGTTTGGAATACAGCTTTAACGTTTTATTTCATTGCATATCCACAGCATTCAACAAAAAACAATTAAAACTATTTTCTACTCCCAGAAGTCAAGCATTATTTGAGCATACAAAACAAACAGCCCTGAACATGATGAGCAGCACATGTTCCTTTCCTGCCACAGCACTTGCAGTGTGGTAGAGAGATTTGTTACCATGAAGACTAAACACTAACGCTGAATTTCATTTTCCTTAGTGATGTTTACATATGCAAAGGCTTTGTTTAAATATTGGAAAAAGACTGAAACACCCAAATCCATAACTTAGTATAAAATAGTTAATTTAAAAAATAAATACCACAGTTAGTTAGCACCTGAGCCCTTCCTTCAAGATTTTAAAGTCTGAGTGCTTATTTCGTATTTCAGTCACATTTCTGTAATTTGAAAGGGATCCAGTGTCACGGATGAATAATTTAAACAGAACCAAATTAAAATGGAAAAACAGAAAACAATTAGTATTGTTAGCTTTGGTCTCACTTAATCCACATTAAACTTTTTTTTTTTTTTGGAGAATATATCATGCGGTAGTTCACACACTGCTCTGCCTTTTATCTGTATCCCTGAACAGCAGTGTAAGTTAACCACTGAATTTCGTATTACAAATGGCTCTTCTGGAAGAATACTTCTTTAAAAATAGTGGTGATTATTATTCCCCCCACATCAAATGCCGTTAGCATTCTGAACATTTTGACTTACAACTGTATATCAACTACAATTAATTGTAATTCATGCATTACGTGCATTTTATTAATACGTAAAAATAACAAATCAGATCGTTGTTTTGCTATATTAGAAATTAAAACAATGCACAAAAGGTCGCCAAAATTATTAAATAGCTCTTTCCACCTTTTGCATTGTAGATTTTTTACAGTAAAACAAATCTTCAGTAACAAAAGAATTATAATTGGAAATAAGACTTCTGTGGAGTCCATTTCTTCCTCTCTTGCATGGAAAAAAATCCCTTAGTAAAAATGTGTACTTTTCAGCTGTAATGAACTCTGTAGCAATAGCATCATGGCCCAGGTACTCGAAAGATGCAATACCATAAGTCCCATACGGTTCTCATACTAGTAGTTTCTAATTCCTTTAAAGAATATGTGCCACAGAAAAAGTTAAACACCTTAAAAAGCATTACAAGTGCAGAGTTACAAAGAAATGTACTGGCAGGAGCTTGTTTAGTGACATTCCACCTGAGCACGTTTAAGAAAGCGTGCTGTAAGCACGGTACATTCATTTCAGGAGGAACCAGAACCATTCTCCTCCTTATCCTCTCCAAAATTCCCAAACAATTGCTGAGAGAATTGTTAAGGTTTTGACGCTTTAACTAAAGGGAAAACAAAGCATTTTTCTACAGTTAATGAAATTACTCGACTACCATCTCAAAGGCCTAACAATGCTGACAATACTGACAGTTGTACAAGCATAATTCTGTCACCCGCTGCGTGCGCTTTGGATGGGGGCTCTTGTTGTGCTGTCAAGTTCTCTCTTAAATCATGCAAAGCCAAAGCCTGCCATAAAGCACAAAGCAAATGAGAGCACACTGCGGGAAATCCTGCAGGATAAGGAAACACTAAGTACAACAATTCTCTTCCCAACTGACAGGGCTGTCCTGAGGAACACAGCGACGGCAAAGCTCTGTTTTACACTTAACTGATTTATCAATTTGTCTCTGGTTTTTGTCGCTGCTGCTTTTATTCAACGTAATTTCAACAAGTCACTTTTCCAGGAAACTGAAGCGCTGGCATATTAAAACAATGGCAGTTTTATCATTAGCACTTTTTGCAAAACATGAGGGCAGCTCCAAAAGTAACGTCTCCTGTTTTATGGTGTTGGTGGTATGGCAGCAGAGTTAGAACCTTCCCACCAATATCCCGTTACATTCTGCTGCCATGTGACAGATGGCAGCAGAGAGGCAGGCTAACAGAATGCTGCCTGACATGGAAGCTTCAATGCGTCGAAAAGAATGTTGGCAACACTGTAATATCACAAAGTTTGTGCCAGGTGGGTTCCACAAATGCTCACACAGGAGAAGGAAGAACACCGCATGTTCGTCAGGACCTACTGAACCAATGTGAGCCAGCAGGTGACAGTTCCCTCAATCACATAATTACTGGTTATGAGACATGGCGTCACCACTATGAGCCAACATCAAAACAGAAGTCCATAGAGTGGCAACGTGTGAATTCCCAATTGAATAAAACATTCAAGACAACACCTTCACCAGGTAAAGTAATGCACACTCTCCTTTGGGATAGGAAAGGGATGATTCTTCCACATTTCCTGGAACCTGGACAAACCATCAACTACAACTGCTGCATCACAGCACAGACTAAGCTGAAGGCTCGAACTTCCACAGTCAGGCCAGAGAAGACAACTTATCTCCTGTGACACGATAACGCCAGGCCCCAGAACAGTCTGAAGTCTGTGGAGTACATTGCCAATCTTGGCTGGGCTGTCCTGTCATACCCACCAGATCTGGTGCCTTATGACATCCATCCAATGAAAGATGGATGGATGGGCAACGTTTCTAGCAATGACACCATCACAGCAGTTGTGGAACAGTAGGTCACCTCCACTGGTACAGATTTTCACAAGCACGACATGCAGCCTCTTGTTCAGCACTGGTGAAAACGCAGCCCGTGTTGGTGACTATGGTGAAAAATTGTTTTGTAGCTGAGAATTTACTCTATCAAGTAGTGACAACATATTGCTCTTTTTATCCTTTGCAGTGTCCATGGAAACAGATAGGAGCCATTACTTTTGAAGCAACATACTTTAGAGCAAGGATGAGATTCATAGCTTCCCAACAGGTGTGCTGTTACTCTGAAGTCAGTCACAGCATTTATTTGTGTTCAACTACACAGAAAAAAATATATGAATATGTAAAGCGTATCTACAATTAGATCAAATAAATCTTACTTTCCAAAATTCTTCTGTACTGTTTTCAGTCTCAGAGGCCTGTTATTTTATTACGCTTAGCAATATGTAATGACTCAGAATAAGCAGTGTTCTTCAGCAGAAAGAAACCCTTTGGATCACTCTGCAAGGTAATTTCATCAAGGGCCAATAGTTTAAAGAATCAAATGTAATTATTTTTAGAAATGCATGACTTTCAGTGTCTTAATTTAAGAAAGCTGCAGTGATGGATGGAAAATTGTATCTGTGTTGTCTTTTGAAAATTTTCGTGCAGATGTTTTTCTTTATACATATATTTTTTAAGATCTTACAGATTTTTTCCCCTATGTAGGTGTGATACATTTAGAAAAATATTTAGACAAAACCTAAATTTAAAGCTAGCATCACATTTAAAAGCATAGATTTCAACTAAAAAGAAGGGATGTTTTGTTTTGTTTTTTTTTAAACTATTTTCAAGTTTATTGTAGGAGCTTAAAAAAAAACAAAACAGTGTGTTATCTAATGAACAGATAACAAATTAAATCAACTAAAGAACATTTTTGGCTTACACTCAGTGGATCATGTTCTTAAAATCTGAGTGACAGAACAGTAATTTCCTAAGTAGAAGAGGTATAATACTCTAAATATGATTGTACTTGGCTTCTTCATACTCACTACCACCACAGCAACCACCAGCTCCCACTCCATATCTGATGGCAGTCCTTTGGACGAGGTGCTGTTCATTCTCTACTTCTAGAGTCACAGTCATGCTCATTGGTTCTCAAATGAACGTTTACAGCCGGCATATCATCTGACTGCCTTCCCATCTACAGACACTGAGTTGTGGAACTCCCCTATTCTCTGCCATTGAGTCTAACTAATGGTAGAAAGTGATTTTGATGTCACTGTTCTTTTATACGAAGTTAAAAGGAGTCTGCTACTTTAGAGCAAGGTGGAGGTATTTTCTGCCAAAGTTCAACTTTTTGTTGGGAAGGGAACTTTTGGCAGGGAAGGAAATCCTCTGCTGGTTGGTCAGTGCATCCCCTTTTCCCAACTACACCAGTGTGATTCCTCAGACAAACCTGTCTGTCCTGTTCCACCGACAGGAGCTCCCTAGGCAATCTGATCCAGAACTGCACCATACTTCCCATTTAATTTTAATATGTAATCTGAAGTTCTCTTATTTCTTATGGGAGTTTGACCTTATTACTTCTTGTTCTATCACAGTATTTCCCTTTTTTTTTTTTTCCAGAATTCATTTACATTTGAAATATATACAGTCTCTTTTTTCCTCTGTAAACAATGCAACTTCACTTCTTTCACCCTTTCTTTCACAACTGAGTTCCACAGACTTCTAATCATTCTTGCTGCTCTATTGTAGGCGCAACATTTCTCCAACGAGAGACAACTGTGAGCCAACTGAACATGACTGCGCACTCAAAGCTACACGCCAAGTGAACAAAGCACGAGGGTTATTTTTCACATTCTCTGTACACCGTTTCTGGTTTACACTGCAGTACAGCACTAAGCTATTTTGCAATATGTCACTGTTGATTCATGCTAATTTTGTTTTATACAACAAAATGCTAGATTCTATTCTAAAGAAACAGTATTTAATCAACTGCTTATTTTCATCTTGATCCTTGTTTGTACAGTAGACTGTTTTTGTAAAGGTAGAGTTCTGAACCTTTTTTTACATTGCCTTTTTTTTTTCCCATAAATTCTCCAATAGGTCAAGTTTTGAATTGTACTCCTGTCCTCAGCTGCACTTACTGTTCCAGTCAAGCCCAAACAGAATAAACTGGTTTGCAAATTTTGTCAGCGTATTTTGTTTCATTTCCCACGTCATTAATGAAAACATATCCCTGCAAATGCCTACTCAATACAGCTGCGTGTTATTTCAATCTGTCTTCCATTCATTAAGAAAGTTTCCATTAGGTCAAATTTCCATGGATTCTTGTAGGGATGACCTGAGAGACAGTAACCAAAGCTTTATTAAAAACACAGAAGCACTTAAGATTAACAATAAGACGTAACGTAACAACATTTACTGCCTCTCCCCTGTCCATAGCATCTCTCGTTTCTTCCACATGTGCAGACATTTTCACTTTTTCAATCCAGAATTCTTAGAGAATTTTAACTTCAATTACCGGTCTATAATTTCTTTTTACTTTGTTCCTCATCTGATATGCAGGCATGTATTTTCTTTCTCATACCCTTGAATGAAACCTTTCGTAATTCTATCTGGTATCAATTTTCTTAGGGATCTGCCTGGAAACCTATCCCAATGAAGGACCATACAAATAAGAACACCTGACTTATCTGTCACTTTTCTTCTCTCTACTGAAAATCAAATCAGCACCTTCTTGCTAACTTTACTGCAAACCCAAAACGACTGCCTATTTCATTTACTACCCTTCGTATTTCTCCAATTCTGCTCCAATATGGCTTACATGTTTACATATAACTTATAGTCAAGCTCAATAATCTGATCAAGAAATCATTTATTTTAGCTTCTCTTCTGATTCACAGTACAGAAACAGTGGAGCTTCTAGATTTCGTATGCTATCTTGCACACAACTGAGGAGAAAAATTGGGTTTTATACATGTAAGCATGTGCTATTTGGACTCCAAGCCTTATGAATTACAAAAGCTAGCAGTCACTTATGATCATTGGATTTCACTTCTGTAATTCCTTTAACGTGCCATTCACCACAATTTCCAAATCCATTCCATAGAGACAGATAACATCTCAGCCACTGGAAACACCTCGTGCACCTTTTGATAAAGTTTTATACCAAATAAAATTCCAGAAAATGAAACTGTGTTGTAATATATTATATGTGGAAATTGAATAAACTTGACATAGAGAAGCTGCAATTGCCCTGCTAGTCTAACTAACAGAAATCAAACAGAGAATACAGTCTGTGGGGAACCTGACAAAAATTAGTAAGAATAATATAAAACTGAAAAATTAAATTTCTAGCGAATACTGGAAGTCAAATTATCAAAGCTTCCTTAATTTTAATGATCTGTAAGTGCATTTTAATTTATTTAAACGTTTAAAGCAGTACTCTGAGCAAATTAATAAGCTAATAATATTGATGTTATCGATACTGGCTTTTTAAGAACTAGATAAGTAATCAGTTCAGCTTAATTGCCTGCTACTGGATGATTTGAGTCTTGTAAAATAAGATTTCAAAATCAAGAGAATACAATCTCTCAAAAAAAAACTTCCAGTTGTTTTTTCACTACTTCAAGGATAAATTTCATCTCAAAGGGACATTAGGTTTTAAATTACATGTCAGCTAATACAGCATATTACAGTAACACAATATATGCCTGTCCTTCGAGTCAATGTTCTACCTCAGCTATGAGTCATATTTGCATCTACTTAAAAGTAAGCAGAGGCATTTCTTACATCATTATTTAGCTACAAGACACAGAAAAGACTTTAAATTATTTTAATCTCCATAGCTGTACAGCTAACACAAACATTTATAATTTTGGCTCAAGGATATAACTTCACGACAATATATTTGCTTTTAACTATACTCCTTATTTCATCTGTGGTATAAAGCAAGTGCAGCCTTAATTTAAATATGTGTAAGCAATTCCACCCCCAAAAATACATTCAGAGAGCTACTGTCATCACTACAAATGAGAACAAAACTATTATTTATAGTATATTCTTTAATAAAGACACAGCCTCATTGAAATGGAGCATTATATGAAAGAAGCTAAGTCACTTAAGAGACAGTCAAACTGACCTGATCTTTTGATATGGGCCAAAGGAGATGAGGCAGCATATAGAAGCTCTATTCCAAATGTCACATAAATTGATCTGAGGAGGGCAAGGTGCTCATTTACACCTAATCCTTTCCATGGGAACAAACACTTTGCAAGCCAAAATGTTTAGCACAAACACACTATTTATAAAGTTATTAGATTAGTACCATAGTTCAATAAACACACACTACAGGACAAAGTTGTGAGAGTACGTTTGTTTTAAGCAATTTTAACTTACCCTCTTGCCCCCTACAGACTCATCATTTCCTCTGATGTTTATGTGAAGTGGAAAAAAAACCAACCCACATATGATTTAATTTTCAGAACCAATCCGTTGTTAACCTCACACCTAAAATCTAAAATCAATCAGTCAAGACAAAAAATCTACCACATTCAAACACGTCCCTATTTTCTGATGTCTTATTTCTGGACTTGCTCCAGTTTTTTAATCCACTGATTAAATAAAGACATCTGGGCCTTAGTTAGGAGTCATTTGGGAACATAAGATCTGCAGAAGCACAGATGCTTGCCAGAACCAGTCAACTAACAGTGCTCATGAATTTCAAGAACAAGAGCAAGCCAGACAGGCAGACTACCTGAGTAGAGTTTATATATTCTGGGGGTGAAAATAACTCCACTAAAATTTACTATAGAAGTAGTGATGACCTCAGTAGGAACAGGAACAAAAATGGGATTTTGTAAGCCAAGAAATATTCACCTGTTCACAAGTCAAAATGAAAGAAAGAGCTATCTAAGCATGTAAGATGAACACTTCTAAGCACTGGATGAAGAACACAGAAGGTGAAAGGGACTGGCAGGTGACTCAGTAATTCTCAACTATAGGTGATAGTAATAGGTGGGCAAACAGTAGAGATGGAGTTACTTCCATGAGAAGAAAGTGTTTCAGAAGCAAGACCGTGTATAAAAAATTGGGAGTTTAGAGACGTTGAAAAGGGATGAAAAAAAGAAATAAATAGATACATTTTTCAGAAGCAGAATTACACTACTGGTATCAAACAAAATAAATGCTCTTAAAAAAAGAAAACAGATAAAATGTACAAAAAAACTAGAGACATATCTTTGTGGAGATATGAAAGACTGAAGTTGGTTTTCACTACAACAACCTAAACAGAAATAGTGTTGTGCTTTCTACAGAAACACATCAACCCTAACAGTGGTTCCCAAACGAGAAAAATAAGCCAGAGCAACATTTCTAAGAGCCTAAAAATTCCACATTTTAGGATGTTTACCTTGATCTTTACTATTATAGGGCCCCCAAATGTAACTTTAAAATAAATAAAGAAATAAATAAACCAAGGAAAGAAAACAAATATTCCAACAACTAGAAAAATTCTGTTGGGAATTCATTTTTGTACAACCTGCAAAATGGAACAGCAGCACATCTTGGTACACTTAAGAAAATACCACTGACAACTAATAATTCACTTTATTTTTCTTCCTTTTAGTACCCTAGATCTAATACCATTTAAAAACCAGTTGAAACAAGTTGAAATGCTTGAGAAGTCCTATGGAATGCATCGAGATTTCTCCCAAATTACAGAAGACACGTAACAGAACAATATGCATTAACAGGCAGAGCTCTTTGTGGGGTGACTACATCAGGCTTTTGAAAAGTAGCTTGCTGGCCTCAGCTCATAAGAGGCTCTATCATTCCCTGAAAAATTACTCCCATTAGAAACTCACATTAAAAAATAAGAATTTGATACCTACTGACCTACTTATGTTCATGAAACATCCGTCACTACAGAACAGACTGCTTTCAGCCACGTTGGACATCTTTCACCACAGCTTACTCATCATTCCTAGCATAGGTCAGATTAGATACTGAGCAACTAAGAAGAAAGGTGCATACCTTTGGATATCTCTTCTTCTCTGAATCTGTAACCGGACCAGCATCGAGCATTTTGTGCTGCCTTGCCTCCTCAAGAGCTTTCTGAGTGGAACCTTCCAAGCCCTTCTTCCTTTCACATTCATGGCCAGCTATAAAACAAAACCCAAGATAAGTGTCATCAGGATTTTTCACTTTCCTGAAAAACGTCTCTTGATATTAACTAGACATAAAAAGTTTCAGCAGAAACACTGCTTTAAATAGAAAGATATCCAAGGTTACTGCAACATACATTTTAAGTATTCCAAGAAGGCATATAACTAACAATCCACTAATTGCTTTGCTGGGACCTATTTCAGTTTAAATAATAGGTAGCTCAGATTTTACCCTCAAAACATTGCAATAATTTTGAATCTTTCTGTACAGGACGGAGTCACAATAAAATGGATGCAATTCATCATCTCACTGCATCCAACCTAATATCTACCACAAACGCATTACTCTGATTTACAGCTTACATTCCTTTTTACTTCTTTGCCCTTTCTCACAATACACCTTCCAAACAAGCAATTACTTACACATTGACAACAGCACAGAAATCCTAAGCAGTTAAAATAGCTGTAAATTGTCAGAATAGGTGGAAGGGAATACGAGGAAAGATATGGCTCATACGTACCACCACACAGCAAATCTGCCAGTATCCAGCAAAAAGGATAGTATTCTCCAACACCCTCAGCAGTGGCAGCTTCCATGCATCTGAGTACAGACCATTTCTAACCCTGTGTCTAGTTACAACAGTCTGCAGTATGTACACATGACAACAGGAAAATGAGCAATTCCAACAGGATTTGGACAGTTACATTGCTCCAGAAACAGATTACACGGCTAAAATCCAGGTTGAAACAATTGAAGTTAATGCTCCACGTCTAAATGTTTGCTGTTGTACAAGACAATGTGAGTAAAACCTTGACCACAAAATATACGCTTTGTCTTTATAGAGGAGAAAAGAAATGAGAAAACCCTCTCTACTGTTATTAGTGGTTGGCGACCCTGCCCACAGCAGAGGGGTTGAAACTAGATTATTTTTGAGGTCCTTTTCAACCCAGGCCATTCTATCATTCCCTTGAGACAAAAATAATGGATTTTAAAAGTACAAAACTTTCCTATATATCAAAACAAAGTAAAATTAACTCATACAAACAGCTGTACCTGGTCTGACAAAATATCTCTATTCTCACTGCTTCGCAAGTTACATCTACCATCACAGACGCCTTAAATAACTTTCTGTCTGAAAAACTGTATAATGCAAAACAGTATTCTAAGCAAACACTTCCTCCTCACTCAGGAACTGCCACCCATGGGGCCTTTGAAATGCACATACTTGTAAATGAACACAGGGTTATGATAGTTGAAGGGCTTAGAAATCTGAAGCCATTCAACAACAAGAAGCCAAACTGCAAAGAACCATTAGGATTGCATTAAGATGTGAACAGCTTGTGTTTATAGATCTTCTATTCCGACTGCACCGCAGCTAGAATTGGGACAACTAGGTTTAACTACTTTAGCTGGTGGCTTTTAAATTTCTTTTTACATGACCTTCTAAGAGCAATTACAGCAGATCGAAGAAAGGAAAAGAACAGTTATCAGGCTTAGCAATGAGGTAGTTCAACCATGACTAAAGAAGCTCACCGAGTTCAACTTTTGAATATAATTGGGTAATAAATAAGCAGTTCCTGTTTTCAGAAAATTCAAGAAACACACTGAGCAAATAACAGCTCTACAAGATGTTCAGAGAACCAGTTGTTAGAATAGCATGCAGCCAGGTTTATAAGAAAACCATGACCAAAATAGCTTAGTTCTTTCAGGCAAAAGTGTTGTCTTTTTTTCTTGTAGAACCACTTAACATTATGTCTTGATCCACAAGAAAGGATGCAAATCATCTGTTAATATCTATCAATATCCTAAAAAATAATAATAAAAATAAAATTAAAAAACCTGTGAATTCTCTTTGATAATTAGATTTCTCTATCTACGATCATGGCACCATTTTTCTGAATGGCTTTAACACAAGTCTTCTTGCAAAAAAACACCCAATCCTTTTTAAAAATTATCTCAAAATGTAAAATCAAATTACACCAATTTATCTTTCAGAACTGAC
Source organism: Tragopan temminckii (assembly GCA_028571105.1). Taxonomy (NCBI): domain Eukaryota; kingdom Metazoa; phylum Chordata; class Aves; order Galliformes; family Phasianidae; genus Tragopan; species Tragopan temminckii. Next base: position 3,555,594 of record JAOWBP010003503.1, read on the forward strand.
TTCTGAGTGCACGTAGAAAAATCCTACCAAATGGCCAAGTCCTAATTCTAAGCACAAATTAACTTCTCTATAACTGTTAACTGTCCTTCCTGTCAACTCTAAACACGGTGAGTGAACAGAAAACAAAGCCTTAAACTGGCAAGCATTTAAAAAACACCTGAAGATGACCAACTCTTGAAGATCTGGGCACAAGCACTGTTTGCAAAGCTAAATAGCAGACTGACTGACAGCAGGACAATAACAACAAACAAACACCTTGTAAGTACATTAAATTACACGTCCTGTATCACAAACGCTAGCTCATTCAATTATTTGAAAAGCATCAGGCTAAAGGTAGCTACATCAAATTCCTAAGTAAAATACCCAGAATAGTTGTCCTAAACTTCACATTAAATTCTCTTACTTTCTCTTCTGCCTAGCTGCCAGATACACGTTTATAATGCAAGCTCTGAGAAGCTTCCCTTTGTTCTCAATTACACTCTGCACAGTTCATGCTGAAAGCAAACAACCCACAATGGATTGGTTGTGCTGGACCTCACTGCTACTATTCAAAACTTCTAACTCTTGAGCAGCTCCCATCCTAAGTACTAGCCACCCTCAATGCCCTCCAGCCAAAGTCATTGTTCCAGGTGTTGCACTGCCAAGCTACTGCGTGGGAGAAAAGCAGCAGCAGTGATAGGCAGCCTCCTGCTGCCAGGCAAACAGCCATCCTCACACCTCCAGGCCCCGTGCTGAAATGAAAGCAGACAGCTGGCCAGAAAAGGCATCTCACCTTGGCAAACTTGCCAATCTGAGTGCTCACTGACTTCTAACTGAAACGTACCAATGTACGAAGTATCAAAGTCCTCAAGAGATGGGAACTGGAAAAAAATAATGCAGCCGTACATCCCTTTACAGCAGAGACTTGCCAGTCCAACAGCACCGGTTCCTTCTGAATTAAGAACTTAAATTTAGAGAAAAACGCAGCCAACATTTCACCAGTATGCATGCACCACTGCTGCTCAAGGTTTCAATTGCACCATCGCATGAATAAGAATTCAAGAGGCAACAGAAAGTGTCTGAATCAGAGAATATCACCCACTGAGACACGAGTGTGACCTACAGAGTGCAGTAAGAATTACGTAATATTAGAGGGCAAAGTACTGGCAAGAAATGAACTGAAATACTGCTTAATTTGCAATACACAGGGTATGAGGAAAATTAAAGCTTGTATAAGCATGTGGGTGGCTGATGAGCTTAATAATTTGTGCTGGAGACTAAATGCTTTATTTTTTTTATTTCTTCATTTATAAAGTGCTCCCCTGCTTGTCACTTTCTGGTATTATTAAGTGCTCTCAAGATTTCTGAAGAATAAACAAGAACTGTGAGCAGCCAGAGAGCAGTTTTTTGATTCACTCAGAGAACAAATGAAAGCATGTGTAGTGGGAAAGGGACAGATAGAGCATCTATAATGTAAAACACCAGCATGGGAAAGAACCCACAATATATATTTGCAAACCAGAGTACAATGAAAAGCTGAGTGCTATATGCCCTCCTCCTAAACTAACAAAACAAAAAGCCCATTCTCTACCTCACTGTCTGAAGTGGAATGAAAATGAGTTCAGCTCACTCCAGTGAGACACAGGTTTGTATCTTTAGTTGTAACAAGATTTAAAGATTAGGGAGAGCACATCCCACACGAACAGCCACAGATAGAAATTCTGGGGGCCCAAAATGCGCCTTGCTGAGAAATACAGTAGTAATTCATACAAAAAGCCATCAGAATCCAAAAACAGGAAGATAACAGTATTCTACTGTTTCAATTCATGAAATCTATAATTACAGAATCTTTTTTTTGTTATTTTATTTAGTAGCTATTTGCTTCTATATAAAATAAAAATTATAGCTTAGTTTATACCAGTAAGTCTGCAGAACCCTTCCAGGTCCACACAGAAATAAAAATGGGTATGGCTCTTTAACTAAACAGAAGAGACAATTGGGTGGGCTTCAAGGGACTTCTTTAAGTCCTAACTGCAGAAAATGCTTCACTGGGAAGCTGCATGGTACGTAATATCTACATGACTGAGAAGTTATGAGTTCTCTAATGTCAAATCAGAAGTACTGCTCATGAGAGAAGCCTGGTGCAAAACACCCTTCTCCTATGAATGCTCTGTTGTCAAAGAGAGTAGAGCTTAC
>JAOWBP010003503.1:3557868-3575291 GCA_028571105.1 Tragopan temminckii
TACTGCTCATGAGAGAAGCCTGGTGCAAAACACCCTTCTCCTATGAATGCTCTGTTGTCAAAGAGAGTAGAGCTTACTGCTTCCCTTTATCATCTCATCTACTTTCATGAGTCTTTTTTAAACCTGCTTTCTTTCAGACTTCTCACTCTCCATCAAATTCAACTGAAATTGGAAACGGGTACAAAATTATTAGCAGAAGAGGTGCTCACAAATATGTGGCAGCACAGATTTCACTTAGCTAGCAAACCAGAGGACAATAAAGTGCCAAAAATTTTTTGTGATGGAGTTAGGAAAATTTAATAATTACACATTTATTCAAAGCAACAGGGAAGTTGTTTGAAGCCATATTATACAGCTAAAGATATATACTAGATACACTAGTATTTTCAAAATGGTCCCATAGCACCACATATACTTCTTACAGGGAACTAAAAAAAAAAACCAAACCCACTCATAAAAAGAAGAGTATTAGTAGATAAAATAACAAAATCAGACAATACAGATTCCTAATATTAAGTCCTTCCACAGTTAATCATATTCACATTGCCATGAGCAGCCCCACTGTCCTCAGCCAGAAAAAATATTCACATAATAAAACTGCTGCTCTGTCACCAAGACAGCTGATAAAACTGTTTACAGTGTTAGTATTTTTAATTTACTGTTACACCAGATTTTGTAGTGCACCACAACATGAAAAAGCTCATAACCAGTGCGAGTTTGTTGTTAGGAATATTTTACCTTTTTTCGCAGGAATCTGAATTGCACATCCGGACTCTAAATTATGTAATATAGCTTGTAAGCCTGTAACCTAATGTAGAGAGAGGAGAGAGCAAGAAGAGGTTATATGAACTCTGATTTTTTGTGTTCACAACATGCATCACTGATATCTGCTTAAGCTACATGCATTTGTTTTTATTATCTGTAAGTTAAAAACATTAAAGCTAATTCTAGATTTTGGAAATGCCTAGTGCAACGGTGTGGTAAAAGACAAGCCAGCCACAATTTCTCAAAGTACTTTTACAATTTTCTTAAAACAAAGCAGCCATATGTAATATTTGGGACCAAACCCCACTAGAAGCTTTTAACCACTGCTATCACTGATCTTTAATTTCAGTGTACAATATGACATGCAGCTTTACCATAAAAAATGCCACAAAATAAGGTGTTGTTACAAAAACACCATCGCTCCAGAATTCTTACAGTTCATCACAGGATACCTCTTTACATTCCTGAGATTCCATAGCACTGGAACCATTTTACGTTTCGTATTCCTGAGTTAGAATAACTACATTTGGACAGTAACCTTTCTTTTTCTTTAACACATCTTCTTTTCTTTATTGAACACTTTTAAAGTAAGCCCTCAGGTGACCTGAGCAAAACAGGAGGCAGAGGAAAGGAGGAAATGAGAGATGAGGACTATTAGAAGAGAGCGTCAGCATGCTGAATTCCTTTCATGTCACCCACATACAGCCAATGCTACTGTTGAAATGCAATGCATTTTCAGAGTTTCTTTTTCCTTCTAAGCAAAAAACCTATTAGCTAAACACGGCAAAGATAATGTTCTGTTCTTTGCCCATCCTATCTGTGCTTATAGTACCTTCTGCTAATGGAATGGAATGTCATGTATACCAACCTATACATCAAATAAGATTACAGAACCAAAATAGTATCCCATTATTCCTGTCACAAGATCTCTGATACCTACTAGTTAGGAAAAAATACATTTAGATACTTGTAACTCCCCATTACAACCAGGAGAAAAACAAATAAATAGTAGTAAAGTTAAGAGATTTCTAAAAGCATAGCTGGAAACACATGAATCTGTAGTAATAACACACCTTCCCTCACTGTGTTGACAAAGATTGAATGTGCAGCAGCTGCACCATTACTTAGCACTGCTCTTCAAGCATTGGCAACAAATGAGAACTACTACCTACAGCACTAAGATTCACATATTTTCAATATTAACATATTACCAAATAAAATGAAACACGCTAAAATATCCTGCTTCTAGCTATCACGTAAGCGAGTTGTTCTACCATAAATATTCTATTTCTCAAATTATTTACCAAAAGCACTTCGTACAGCTTCGCAAGTAGTGGTTGCCATCATTTTACCTGCCCAACTGCTCTGTCCCTCTCCAAACTAGTTAACATCTTCTGCCTCAGTGCAGACTGGTATTTCTCAGTCAGCTGCTTCAGCACTGGTTCGTACGAAGCATAATGCGCCTTCAGCCTGTGAACAAGGAGAGACAATTGCTTCCTCAAAGATGAGTGAAATCGGAGATTTCTGTCTATATAACTTCCCCAAACTACTGACTAAGATCCTAATCCAGGCAAAATGTGTAATATGGTGACGATTTGTTAACTGCAGTGAACATTATATTTAGAATACTTAACCACTTTAATTCCTCAGATCAAATTAAAGTCAGATACATAATCTCTCAAGAGAAACTGATCAGTACAACGCATGACACTAACAGCTTCCAAAAGACTGCATTTTGCAAAGCACTGACATACAGAGTCAGTGAACAGTGCTCTCCTGCATTAATACATATAAATTTGAAAGTTAAATGCACAGAACTCATAGCTTCTGTTGCACATATTGATAACAATAGTGACAGGCCAGAATTCTAGGAAATGTTCGGAGCTGTAGGTATAAAGCACTCTACAATTTTGTTTTAAAACTAACAAACGTGGGTAAATGTGCAAAAAAAGATTCTAGACTCAACTCCTTCAGCTGACCCAATGATTTCCATATGGACAACATACAAGATCTACTTGTTAAGGGAAAGAGACAACAATAAATCGAATTCTATTACGTTTTCTGAATGACAAAATTATGAAATTAAATTTCCTAAAATGAATTGGTCTAACTCAATACCAACGGCCTAGCTGGGGCTCATTTGCAATCAAAGTAAGTAAGTAGTAAGTTTCACATAACTAGCTTTACTTCAGCACTTTAAACGCCTCTATATTATCTCATTTCCAGGTGTATCAGGTGAAGAGAAAAAGGAAATGTCCTAAAACCTGGTGGGAGGCCAATCTGTGAAAGGCATTAGTCATAAGCCAGTACTAAGAAAAGAAAAGTTTACTTCATTCCAAAGGTGAGGGCTCTCTGGGAGTTTTTGGTGAGAAGTGATCACCCAAGATGTTCCCCTCTCAACAACCAGCCCTTAAATGAGGTTACAGAGGGGCAGTCTCTGGGTCCACACTTTCGGTCATGCAAGTGAATGCTCACACTTGTGCTCCCAGGGCAAGCCATGCCTCTTCACCAGATGCTCAATCACTGGTTCAGGCCACGATCTAACAGTTCCCATATACCAGGTAACAACTGAAGATGTTATTTTTACATAAATAAAAATCCTTTTATTTTTTACCTTTTAACGTCACATATAAGCCTGTTTTTCTCCTGGACCACTCGCTTATGGTGCATCCTATGGAAGTCACGTTCTTTCTGCATTTTTAGGAAAGCCTCTTTTGCTTTGCTATGCATAAACAGAAAATGCATGAGAAATGTATTAGCTTCCTCCTACTGTGTGCTGAATTCACACAGAATACATATTCAGATATGCACATACATACTGTATCCAAGTGTGAGACTTGCTAGTATGCCCCGTGGTAAAAAAAATATACTTTGAGGTTTTCTGTTGCTTAGTGGCATACAAAACCATGGAGACTCTTCACCTCCTTACCTTTCCTCCGTTCCTTCAGGTGGAATCCATAGGGATTTTGGCTTTATAAACCTCAGAGTTAGCAGGACGTATCAGAAAGACACAGACAGATGGAAAAGTGCCCCAGTGCCCTACAAATACATGTGTTTAGAGTGTTTCTGGAAGAAAACTACAGTAGGAAAGTTCTAGGCTCTACCCAATAGCATGCAGCCTATTCCCAGCCGTTATCCTCTGTACATCACAGCAGGCAGGAAAAGATCAATTTCAACATTAATTGCAAACATACCAATAACCTGTTTTTCTTTAAGCATATTCTACATACAGCCAGGGGACACAGACACTTTTCTCTGTAAACTTAAAATACCCCTCTGCATATTTACAATATAAGGATTCTCCTCGTTCTTACTTATGTGTATTTGGTAGGAAAGATTAGTACATGCATTATTAAATTACAAAGGAAGCTTGGAATTACCTTGCACAGAAATCAGATATTTGCTTTTTGCAAAAATAAAACTCACTTCATCCTCGACAGAGGAGTGGAATTGTTAGGAAAACCACTATGACAACAGTGCATGCAAAAATTACAGGTCCAGGAACAGGACCTGTAAGTATTACACATAAAATGCCTTGTATTTAATAGTACAAATAATATATATTCACTATATATGCACATTTGCTTTATTTACTAGCGATACAAACTATCGTATGTGAATCACTGCTTGTAGCAGCAACACTCAAAAAGACCTGAAGAAAAGCACAGTGAAATTAATGACAGTGTATAGCAGTCAAAGCTGACAGAGAAATGCAAGCAGGCAGGAATTCCCCTGCAGGAACCACTAGAAAAAGACTCCATAAAGCTGCAGGCACACACATAGCTTTGTGTACACACATACACTAAAGTTGTGAAACAGAATAACTTGGAGCACTGGCATAGGGATATAAAGCACAGATTAATGATTCTGCTGAAACTCACGAGGATGGCAAACAAATTGAGAGCTAAATGAATCATCACTGATTTTAGTATAGTTCTGCGAAACGCCTCCATCGTAACACCGCTCACATAAAATCTGACTTGCCATAAGACCTTGAATACAAAACCCATTCCTTCTAAGCTAAGCAGATGGCTTGGTTAAGATACATGTCAGAGACTGCACGCCTATCCACTTAAACTCCTCTCAAGTAGTTTGATAAAAATGGCAGAAGAGGGCAGAGCTCAATAAAACCAAGTAGGGATTTTCAAAGTTAAGTTTCATGCCTTGTTCCAGCTGAACTCAGGTGGAAGTCAATTCTCCAAGATGCTGAAAGTTGTAGCCTTAGGAATACTAATCAAAATAAAGAGAATGTTAAAAAGTGTATACCCTCCTGCTTTTATTTAACCTATCTAGCATCAAAAATGTTAGAAGTACCACATAATTAAACAGATGCTTTTAAATATGGTGCACAACACAAAAAATGTGAAGCTTCTGTATTTTTTCATGGTGTTAATGAATAAACAAGTGCAGGATTGTGAAAATTTTGGCAGTGAGAGAGGAATCAACTGATTTTATTGCTGGTGATAGCAGGAATAGCAATAATCAATACATTTTCCTAGACTGCTTTGTTTTTAACCATTACGCTGCCTGTAACTGCAGTGAACACTTGCGAGCACGTTTCCAAAAATCAAGGCAGAAAGCTACCTGCAAATACTTTAATTTCCTAATTGGTATTTGTGTACTTATAAAATGCTCTGACAAAGATCCTATGCAATTTTCACTCCATCTACTAAATAAATTCCTAAAAGTTTAAAGAATTTCTATCACAGCAGTCCACGTGATTAATGCAATCTTACAATTGATTTCTCTTCACGTTGTCTACCTATACATTTAAACACAGAAGCAAGAAAAGGATCTGGTCGCAGGAAAATATCAAGGCACTTAAAATTAGAGAGCCAGAGTTTAACACGGTTATGAAATCGTAATTCATTATTCACCTCACAACCAAAGAGTGTTACTATAACATTAAATTCTTGAATGACAAATCATCACTGAAGAAAATGAATTAAACCAGTTTACTTTGAGAGTCAACAATTTCCAGAGATAATGTTTTCAGGTGTTTCTTGGGTATTAGGAAGAATATCTAGGCTACTATTGGAGAAATATTATAGCAGATAGCATCCCTTATCAAAGGATCAGAGATCAGCTGTGGCCTTCAAGATGAAACTAAATGGAGTATACTTCAGTATATTTTAACTACTGTTACACAACAAACCTGTTCCTACCAGAATGCACCTGTTTTTAGTAATTTATTTCAACATTAGTAGAATATCTGAACTTTAAGGGAATGGCTGATTTATTTCTTTTAATATATACATCTGAGGGATTTTGTTATATTTCAAGAGGATTTCAGATATTGGACTATCTATCAGACATGTACACTTGCTGTGTACAGTCAGTGAGGTCAGCTGTCATTTTCCCCATAAACAATGAAAAGTCACAGTGAAACACAACCAACAGACTGAAATCCACCCTATTTGCTCACTGCTTGTCATGCAACCACGTAAATACTACATTAATACACCCAAAATCACATTTCCCTTCTAAACACCCTTCCACCAATTGTTAAACAACATTATCGCAGAAGGGAAACTGGTTTACAGCCATTTAACCTGAGCCCCCATACTGCTTTCAGTCCCAAACACTGCCTCTTTTCAGCTGAAGGTTGTCAAGAGCAGCAAGCTCAGAAATACCAAACGTGATTAAAAGCTATCTTCAAATACACTTCACAGCACTGCATTCTAAAAGTGAAAGCTTTCTGAGAGATCCACACAGCAAAATATGAGTCTTTCTTTGATAAGACATCATTATTTTCTAACCAGTCAAATCAGCATTTCTTCAGAGCTCTTAGGCATCCTGATGTGAGTGCAAGTTGGTGAATTCTTTCTCACAATACTTGAAAACTCAAGTTGTCCTCTAGGTAATTTTGGCAATTGCCATACTATGATACGCTATTTCCTATGATAAATACTAGCTTCATCATAGCAAAGGTACTGACTTTGGTTATCGAATGGACGAACAAGAAAAACCTTATTAAACACCTCAATAAAAGGAGATAGAACCAAGTGTCACAGCCAAGGTTTAGCCTAAAGACAAGGGAACACACTATCAGCACAGCAAAATCTCTGTTTCCCTCTTTATTCCAGAAACAGTAGTGTTTCAATTCACAGAATATTCAAAACAAATAAGTGAAATGAACTGTACAAATGAAAACTAAAAAAATCATTTTGTATTTAAAAATGTTGACAAATGAAATAGGTACCACTGTTACAAACTATTTTTCACAGTTACTTACATTCAGCTGTGATACCAGCAGAAAGACTATGAAAGTTCTCCCTACCACTGCAGAAAGGAGGAGTAACTGTAGCACTATTTTAGTATGATACACATGGAGTAAGTGCAGCATTTAACAGTAAATGCAGCATTTAACAGTAAATGCCAATATAAGGCATTTGCCCACTGCTAGTTTGAGTCCTATCAGAAAAATAACTACTAATAATAATGCATTTCAGAAGGGCTAGGCTTTGTATTGCTGTCTTCTACTGTGCATGTGAGAGCTCCTTGCCCTCCAATGTACACAGGAGACACTCAGCACTCAAAACCAAAGTCCAAAGAAATTGCAGATGAAAATTAAGGAGTGTTTTATATATGGCCCATCTTCCAGTCTAACTGATGGTGCGTTATTTGACTTTATCATTACTAAAGCTGTTTACATAGCTATTAGACAACAGTCAACTAATTTTTTCAATTAAAAGGTAATAAATCATTATCACTGGAAAGTAATTTGATTATAATCGCTGCTGGTGATAATGACTATTTAAGATCTAAGTAGCTGTTGTTCATACAGATGTTAATGAAAACAAGTATCTTGACCAATCTAGACAAAAACCAGAAAGATGGAGGGTTACTTGGTTTGGCTGATTGTCTGATTCATGGCTGTTGCTTATGCGGTTTCTACAGGCCCGTGTTTTGAAATTAAGCAGTAGGAAAAATCAAAGGGAAGTGTGATGTTATCTCTTAGGGTTAACTCCTAAAGAACGCGTGCAGATCAACCTTTCTTCAGAAAAAACTGCATCTCCACTATACAGGCTAAATATTTTCACTCTCATATCTTTAGTACAACTGCCTTGGAACATCACCTACTGCAATTTACACATAAATGTAATCAATGAAGGTTATTTATACTGACATACTGCTAAGACCAAAGTGATTGAATTCTTGCCTTCTTTTTAAAAAGAGAGTAACTAGTTTTTTCTTTGCTAACATTTTGTAGTAGTTCTAACTTATAGTATGATATGTTACTACATAATACATACGATAATTTACGTCCTACTTTTACAAATTATAACCTCTTGATTCTTTGTATTAATTTATTCTGATCACTGCATCTTGAAAATTATTTTATATAACCCAATAAAGATAAAATAAAACCAAGATTTTTGTTTCCAAAAGAACACAGAAAAAAAAATTAAGCTTTAATTGTAACTGTCACCTAAAAGTATAAATATGTGCAGCCAGCATAATGAACACGAATTTATTCTTTCCATTAAGCACTTGGGTTTACTTTATCTGGTCATTTACTACGGTATATCAAAGTTTCATTAAACCAAACAACATACTTAGCAGCACGTTTATAGTTGTCCAGATCTTCCTTCAAACGCATATTCTCAGCCTTCAGTTGCTGGTTGCAGGTATACACAGTTGGCACGAACCCAATGTCTTTGGCTGTGAACGCACCTCTCTCTACGAGTTCATACCTGGGAGAAGGAAGGAGATTTTATTCCGCATTTCCTACTTCTCAGTTCACTGGTGTTTCCCCTCTCACGTCAGCATATGCAGAAATTACAAAGGCAGGTATTTCCTAACTGAAGGCATTTTCCTCTTTTATAATCATCAGCAATTAGCGATAGCGCTATCCCGCACCAGTGGGACTCGGGCCATTCAGTCACAGATTGGTACCTTCTAGTAATGGTCACCTTTTGAAAGGACATCAACAGAACAAGCTAAGAGGAATCTAAGAGGCAATCAAAAGACAAGCTTTGACACTATTAATTTTAGTCTTAAAGACATTCAAATGAGGAGCAACTGAAAGTATCTAAGTACCTCCTATACAAAAACAGAAAACAGTAATGTTAAACAGGATTCAGCAAAAAGGTGAATGTCATCACAAAAAATGTTCTGCAGAACCACGCTTGTTCAAGGAATGACTGTAAGCTATGAGGATCTGTCCAAGCATTCCAAAGCACAGCAAGGTTCAAGCACATATATACAATCGTAAGATATTTCCATGCATGCACACGCTGCAGAGATTATTCTGGAATCCAGTTCATGTAAGTACAAAATCTTTATTTCTTTGTTTGCTTCTATCATGAAAGAAGTACAAACTTCTACAGACACACTGAAGATAAAGACGTTGTGCAGCCATGATATCAGCTCCACATAAGTTCAGTAGAACTGTAAGTAGTTCTTATCAGATGAAAACCAAGCATAAGAGCTTTATCCCTGCTCATCTTGACTGCAGCTGGAAGGTGCTCTGTGCAGAAACTCACAAAAAGAAATGACAGGAGCATTATTTGCCTTTTCAGAGGAAACACAGCAGTCAGTAAGCGCAGCATTCCTAGATCAAGAAACCATGCTGCAGAAACAAGAAGTTCTGCAGAATAGGGGACTCTTACTTAGTAAACAACTGTTACCTGAGATCTTTCCAAAAAATCAAGGGGAATGTTAGAAACTCCTGCATCCAAATGACTTCCTATAGTCAGCTGCTTATCTGAATTCTATGGGTAGCTGTAGAAACGTTCATTCCTACAGATTAAGCTGTCATTCACATTTAACACCAAAAGACATTAGGATTTTGAAAGATTAAGCTAAATGTGTCCAAAGCAGAACTCATTGCTTCTTCACTTTGTTTTCTTAAGCAAATTACAGTAGCAACAGACTTCTAATGTCAAGGAGGAAACTCATTTATTTTCTGATTACTGACTGATGTGCAGATATAATTCCTACCAAAAATACTGAAGGGCACTTCTCATTGCCAATGATCATAAATCTATTAATCTATCTGCCAGGAAAATTTCTTCACTGAACGCCCCAACTGCACTTCACAAAAAATACCAACTTTCTACATGAGGACATGTCAGACATGGATAATGGATGAAGTCAGCCTCCAGAAGAGCTAAAATCTCTGAAAGATAATTTTAACGGAATACAATTAATGCTGACAAACTCACTCTCATCTAAGAGCCCTCCAAAAAATGAAGGTTTTTGGGCACACAATAGAAGCGGAATAGAAAAACACAGAACATTGTGAGACTTCATTTCATCAAGCCAGTCCTGTAAAACTCAGACAGCTCCTGCATGCCTAGCTGACTGCCAATTAGTTGTTGTTCTCACTTCATTCCACTACAGAAAGGAACTGTGACGCAAAGACACAAAATGAAATTAGTTCTGTGCACACATGAGCCTTTTTTTTTTTTAAAGGTTTTCAGAACAAATGAGTTATAATTCTTGAATCACCACTTACAATTAACTAAGAATTTGGAACCCGCAGGAACAGATGGCCAACTATGATCTTATGATCAAAGCCCAGAGCAGACTGACTTACAATAATACGTTACTACTTTATCAATTACACTGAATTCAAGCTCCTAAGAGTTCTAAAGCAATCGGGTTGCAGACAGGCCATGCAATTAAACTAACTGATAGACAGCCAGGATAATCTTTTATCAAGGGATAACTCACCTAGAGATGCATTCAGGAACTGCAATTTCAAGTTTCAGCTTTTACAAGAATTTCTTACAGAAAATTATCACTTTAATTGATAACCTCTTCAACAGTTTCAACAGAAGGCTAAGGAAGAAATGAGCACAAAAAACAAAGCCCTGATGTATTCTTCCAATCTATTATTGTGGCATATAAGTAGAAAATTCCTATTATGGTGTTACGCTTGCTCTGTGGGCAAGTGACTTGTGCAAAACTAGATTAAGACAAAGAGGATCTAAGCTTCCGTCTCCTGCAGCAAGAGACCAATTAAATAAATATAAATTTATGCTTCTGTGATTAAGTGAGAAGTTACAAACTGAATGTATAACTAGTGTATACAAACAGTATCAGGAAATACTTTTATTTGCTCCTGATCCAAAATACGCAAAATGTATTCACTTACTGCAGTTGCAAGTGCCCTATAAATCCAAGCTGACATTTCTATACAGACATGTTTCAATCATAACAAGCTCAAGCTGAGAACCAGAACTGATTCTTCTGAATGACCTCGAGAATGGGAATAAAGGAAAAGCTGGGAACAACTGATTTTTATTCTCATCTTCATAGACAGACACTCGGCATGACGCCTAGCACCAACAGCAAGAGAATATGGATAACCCCCATTTGGGTTTTGCAAGCAAACTTGAAGCTACTTGAGTATCCTTTGCCAGCTCTGATTGAAAAAAACTGAGTCTGTTTTAGTGTGATGCTGTTCTGGAACTAATAAGCCCCATTCCTCTCAGGGTTTACGAGCACGGGGCACAATGTACATTAGTGGGACTATACGACTTTGAGGCAAAGGAGGACCCACAACAGAAGAAACAGAAGAAACTTAGGTCTGTCTGAAACAAGCAGATTGCTTCCACTGTCTTCAGGGAGTTATGATGTGGAGGATCACGGCCTATATCCATTTTTCTCTACCAGAAAAGGTTTTAAATGAATCTACCCTTATACTCAGGGAGGACATGGCAGCTTTGCTTCAAATGCTCTGTTATGCACGATCCAGACAAACTTTTTAAGGTATACTAAAGAATCAGATAGCTTTTCACCTTGTACTATCGTGTAAGTTTATTCACAACTTTAACCACATTAAAAAGAAAAGAATTTTCAAATCATGTTTCTCTAATTTGCCTGCAGGGCTCATTTTATTCCCAAGTGAAACATCCCTAGGTCTCTAAAACACTTGGAGATAACCCGTCAAACGAGTTTACTAACTAAAGGCAGTGATAGCTCCACGCTGTGTGTGAGCAGCAAATGGCTCATCTGCTCACCAGACTGGTACCAGGCAGCCAGCAGCAGCGAGCTCTCTGGGATTAGGAGCTGGAGACTGTCAGATACATCAGTTCACAGCTGATCAGCTCATGCACTTCATATTGCAGAGCTGTCAATCCAGTGTATTTCATGAGCAACAAAAGCACTATAAATTCTTGTATATCAAAGGAACAGAAAGTTTAAATTATTTTTAGAGTAAGTAATTTAACATTGATTTTAATTTCTTTAAAGTATAGTTGGAAGAAAAAAATGTGCAAAAAATACGTGAAGAAAATGACAGAGAATGCTATGAATTTTTTTGAGACATCAAAAAAATAATGAGTTTGCCTTAAAATAAAACAATCATGACCTCTTACATGGTCATGATTGTTTTATTTATGTACTTATGAGCTGGACAGCATAGCAGAATGTTTTTCCAAACTCTGAAATAAACAGATCATTTGCTTCAATTTAAGTGACCTTTAGATCTTAGACAGACAATTATTTCAAAGCAGCCCTTTTGATAAATTTTCTCTACATTAATTAATTTCTCATTTGAAATTCCATTAGTACTTGATCACCACAGCGTGAGACCAAGAGAGCCATCCCAATACATAATGAGGAACCTGAGTACACTAATCTGCTCTCACTTTCATTAATATTGTAAATTATCTACCTCAAACCAACAGGAAGTAAGGTTTTGAAATAAGGTATTACTGCAGCTAGTTGCTATACAGTAGGGCTATATACTGACACACTGAGCTTATTTGTAATGCTACTGAAATCAAACATACTACTCACAGAGGAACAAAGACTGCATGTACACCTAAGGATTTACAAGATAGAGCCTGCTAACACCTGCTCTTGCTCTGTTAAAAAGCAATTTGAATTTTGCCACCGATATAAATTCAGACAGTAAATGCTTCAAAGGAAGCTGTAGTTTCACCAAAAGGTCACTATTTATATCCGTCTAGTATTAATTATCTTTTCCCATAAAAATTGCTAAACATTTTCCAATTACACTACTCGTATCAGTCCTATCTCTGAAACAAGGACAGAACCACAGTGCTCCTTCCCTAACGATCATTTAAGTCACACTGAAATTAATAAACAAAAGCAAGCCAACTACCATACTATTCTGACTGACTTACTAAGTCATACAAAGTGTCAAAGACCGTGTTTATTCTACTTTAAAATACAAGGTCTATGAAAAACACCCCAAATCACGCAAAACAAGTGAAACAGACTTAGTACTATGATACACTACAAAGCATTCAGTGAGCACCCAGGTTTTGGAAAGCAAGAAAATAGCAGAAGCACGGTATTTCTCAGCACCACTGAAATGAAACGCTGGTCATTTTGCACTGGACTTATTTCATCAATCAACAATTTCCGGATTGCAGCTGGTTTCAAGTCTTCTTTGGTAGTCAATGGAGATGTGAGTATATTTAAACAATACATCACAAACAAGGAATTTAACTTCACTGGTCACAAAAGAGGCCCAAGGCCCTGATCACCACAGGCTTGCAAACACCTGGAGTTAGGTGAAATGCAGAGACACCTTCAAAGGTACTTGTTCAGCAGCTCCCTGGATTCAGCTTTAGGGCAAATCTGTCCTAAAAACAATAGTTCTCATCTAACACGTTTATTTGTTCAGTAGAACACTGCATATTTGGGACTCATTCTGAAAGTTTTCTGGAAATGCAGCCTGAAATATCTGATATACCTGAACCCTGAGCTCCAATTCTTATTATTCCTCTTATATCCTATTATCCCGTTATTTAAAATGTCTTACCATTCAGTTTGGAAGCAGTCAAGGGTTCTGGACATTCCCAGACTGACCAGAAAATTGCAAAAGAAGTCATCCATCGCTTCAGGTATTTCAGACACTGATTTCTCTGAAGTCAGAACTGATTTGGAAGCCTGAAATTAGAACATGATATTTTTTATTATACTTACAAGAGAAATGTAGTTCTCACTATTTCTGAAGTCATCTAAAGTCACAGATCTATTGGAGTACAGTTGAATGCCTCCCTCCTCTTCGCTTATCATATCTGCAATCACTGATCTAATACCTTCTAGTACCAAAATCTATGGAAGGTTATAGGAACTAAGTAAAAAATGACTTGATTTAAGCAAGTACTCTGAACCTGGCATAAACTGATAAGGGTCTGAGACTAGTTGAACTAATGGATGTTTCTCTGCCACTGAGCAGAGAGGAAATGTTAGTTCTCATGTCCCTTTGGCAACCTTCAAAGCTACCCATGAGGAAATCAGTGCTCCACCTTGGACATCTGCATTCTTTGGTAGATGATAGTAAAGTGGCTTACTTTTTTTTTTATATATATATATAATGATGCATACAATGGAAAGACTGAAAGAGCTGCATCTCCATAATGAGACATCTTTGGAAGCCCCACAAAAACCAGTTTTTCCTTTTCTTCTCAACATCCGTATGCAGACAGCGAAGTGTCAGACAACATCCCTACAAGTGTTAGCAGAAGGCAGACGGTACATCAAAGCTTCATATCCAGCCTCCAGTGCCACCATCAATACAAACAGCTACTAAGATAAGGTCAACTCATGGGTCAAGGACAATTGCCAAAAGCTGAATCAAAACAAAATCGAGATTTTACGAGAGGAAGAACGCCTTTCAGACCTTACTGCTGTAATATCAATTTCTTTACTTCACCTAACTGCATTCAGCCAACTCAGCGCATAGCTCATCCAGAGGGGTTTCAAGACATGAGGAATTATGAAAGTAAAATACAATACGGCCTGAAACTTCCTCTCCCAAAGCTATTTAAAGATTATCAGGTGAAGGAGACTGCTGCAACCTGGCAGTAACCTGACATACATAAATGCATTTAGGGAACTTCACATTGGGCAAAATGTTATCATGGACTTGGTCAACAGCACAAGCTACTAAGACTGAGCGCAGCCCTAAGAGCAGGGCCCAGCAGTGCCCCATGTCACGTCAGACCCAGCTCCAGCTGCTCCCAAAGGGACTCACCGTTGGCCAGAGCTCAGCTGTGAGCGACGCTGGGTGCACCTCTGGGACAGCAGACATCAGGAAGGGAAAAACTGCTGCACAACAGCAGCTGGAGAGAGGAGTGAGAGATGGGAGAGACACAGCCCTGCAGCCAGCAAGGTCAGAGAAGGAGGAGGGGAGGAGGTGCTCCATCAACATGACTGCATAAATTACCTGGAGATAAAAGCATTTCTCCTGATAAAATAAAAACGTGTGGCATTCTCTACACTGGATGATCTCACTGCCATTTTGTATGAAACAAAGTGCTCGATTCAAGCAACCTGCCTAACAGACAGAAAAAGTCAATGGGCAAGACCAAGGCAATAGTAGGATACTGCAGTATGCCAAGTACAACACAATATTTAGTATGTATTCATTACTGGAAATACAGTATATCAGACAGGTCTACTTTCTAATTGTGGCAATATGTGAAACAAAGTGCACATCTGCAGACATGGCAGTTGTACTCTCTTTCTTTATTCTAACTCTGATGTCTACATTTAGTATCATTCCTTGTAGTTTTCCAAGCACATCTATAAAGCCAGTCTTGGGAAGAAATAACACAGCTTAATTCCTTTAATAAATGGAAATATGAGAGGAATCCTCTCTCATCTTTCTCATTCATCTGTGCAGAGGAGGATTTATTAGTTAGCTACTAGCACTGAGAATCATTTCAGGACCTGAGCAGAGAACAGCACAGGGAAAAATGAATGCAGCCTATTTGTACACTATTGGAAGAGAGCTTTAGGAATGCAGAGGAAAAGTCCTAGTTCTACTGCAGCCCTCATGAGCAATGTGAGGCTAATCGCCTTCTTTAGATGACTATCCATAAAATGGCAAGCAGTGATTTCTTGTGTATATTTACCTCTTTAGGAATGAGGAAGTAGCAATTAATATATGGGGTGTGAACAGACATCCAAGAGCAGCCACACAGACAAAATATTTTGACTCAACAGTCAGAATCATTGAAATTATTTGTTCTCAACTAAATACTTCTCTTTGAATTAAAATCCTCAAAAGACTCTGAGCATAAGGATTGCACATGTGACCAACAAATCAGTCACCATGCACTTAAGCCTACAGATTTCCAGAATACTTGGAGGATTTTTTGCTCAGTGAAGAAAAATTAACATAAGGTAAACCATTTCCCTTGAAAACAAGCTGGAACGTTTCTGTAAAACTCAGATTGGAAAAGCAGGAAGAAAAAAAAAAGATTCAAAGATTTTTAACAAGATCAAACAAAATAACCAAACCTATACAGCAAAACAAAAGGTTAACGATGGCAATGTGGCTTCAGGTTACCATTTGGGATACTAAAAAATAAAGGTCTCGGAATGCAAGGGCAAAAGCTCTATCTACTAAAGAAAGCAATTCACTCTGCTTTCTTTCATCTGTGTGATTTTCTAGAAGTTCTGTAACCTTTTCTTAGGGTCTCTACCAGCTGAAAACATCCTTTAATATGCAAAATATTCTGATATTCATTTCTCAAAACACTTGATATAACTTTATAATGTCTTAAAGCAAGGAGAACAGAAAAAAAAATGAATCATGAGTTGTGACAGAAAAGGACAAATGGAACAGAAACAGTAAGTACAGTCACTACTATGCAAATCATGTCTTGGTCTGCACGACTCTCTTTTGTATCAGCTGCCTCTGACTGGGGGGAAAAACAGCATTTAGAGATGAGGGCTCCATCTGCCTCATTTCTCTCTGAGGATCCAAACACGAAGATGTGCTGCAAATGGCAATGTCCAGGTAAGGGAGCCCCAAACTCCTCCAAAGACCATCAGTTCCACTGCACCCAGACACAAACCCAGGAAAGGGGAAAAAAAAAAAAAAACCACCTCAATATCCCCTGCAGAGACACAGCCTTAATACATACATACCAATATTCTGAAGTTTTGAAAAAATGGTAAAATGCATCATCTCATTTGCTCATATCTGTCTCCTTCATTTAGTAATTAGTGCTAGTTACTTCAGAAGGAAGTTTGAAAATAAGAATTAGGTTTTCCTGGTTACGCTTGACCTTTTTCTTACAGAATATAAAAGAATCTGCAGTAACTACAGATACTCACACTTTTTAAGTTGAGTGCCTGCATTTGGCAAACGGCTAGAATATTTCTGGATGCTCACTTGACCCATGCTTTCTCTGTAAAATTTCTCTTTTAAAAAAACATTTGCACGAAGCACTGAAATGCAATCTTTAATAAGGAATTAGGTATACAGGTTACTATAAACAGCAACTATACGCAAGAATCACTTAGAACTATTGCAGTGAAGCTCTCTGAGGATGCGGTTATTACCTGATTTAACTTATTTTAGCCAAGCTTAGAAGCTGATAATTGAAAAGAAAAAAAAAAAAGCACTGATTATTTATTGCGTGCAGACAGCCTTCCACTGTGCCTCTTAGCTCATAGCTGGAGCACTGATTCAGTATTAATTCATGGACACGGTGCTTCTACTTAGGTCAGTGAAAGCACATGCTGCAATGCTTGGTTCTCAGCATCACTGAAGTCTTCGAGCCTCACAAAACACACTGCACACCCTCATGAAAACCATCCAGGAACTAACAAGTATATTCACTCTTGCTTCCATGGCTGTCTGTCTAGAGGTGGAAATAATGATTTCAATTCCAAAATTATGGAAAAACTGAAGCCTCCAAAAAATGATCCAA
>JAOWBP010003503.1:3601318-3615811 GCA_028571105.1 Tragopan temminckii
TCTTAAACTGAGACAGAGGAGTTTCAGGTTAGATATTAGGAGGAAGTTTTTTACCCAGAGGGTGGTGACGCACTGGACAGATTGCCCAAGGAGGTTGTGGATACTCCATCCCTGGAGGCATTCAAGGCCAGGCTGGATCTGACTCTGGTCCTTTTTCAACCCAGGCCATCCTATAATTGTATGATTCTATGATTCTGTGCTCACCTGCCTGTGCCATGACACGGATAATCCTGCACGGCATCAAACTGTTTATGTTTTGTAGTATTTTAACACAACTGTTTTTGAAGGAACTAGGTGTTGAAGCACAAAGCACTGTTATGAAGTATAACCTTTACCATGGCTGAGGAAATATTTACCCTGTTTTTGTTTGCTGATGAAAGACCATCTAGTGGTGTAAAGAAAAAAAAAAAAAAAGCAGCAAACTGTGCTTCTTTTTAATTGCAGCCTGACTTTTGATCTGATGTGTATTTGGGGTTGGGGGAGGGGAAGGAAAGAAAAAGAAACGAGACAGAAATGTGGCTTTGTGTGCGTTCTGCACTGCATTATTATTCAGTAAGCCCTAAACCACAAAAGCTCCTCCGGGAAGGTTCATTATCGCATTAAGCACCAGGTAGGGAGGGGATGCGTGGCTGGCAGCAGCAGATGATATTTCACTTTGTTTGGGTTTGTCCCCCTCCCTTTTGGGGGCTGTAGAAGAAAACAGAAGAAAACAGAAGAAGTTCAAGGTGCAGTTGCATGGAGGAAAAAAACAACAACACAAAACAACCCCAAACCAAACCAACAAAGCAGCAAGAGGCGAGTGAGTGCAGTGCAAGGTGCTAGAGGCACGTGACGGCTTCACGGGGCATCTGCTCAGCATTGCCCCTGCACTTTTGTCTGCCCACTGCAAGGAGCAGGGATGTGGATGTGTTTGCTTCCCAAATTGCTGATTTGTGATGGTTCAGTTTGGGGGTGCCCCATAGAGCCAGCGGGGAGAAAAGGAGACAGGATTTTGCGAATAAAAGGCATGAGATGGGTTTCAGGTGAATGGCAGTGGCTGCTTGCTGACAATATCCTGGCAATCAGGATTGGCTGTTTTTAAACCTCCCCCAAAAAAATACAGGCCATATTCTCAAAGAGATAATACATTGTTCCCTCCCCTCGCCCCCCAGTAGAGCATAAGATATTAAAACACGTTTATTGTGCTTTGTTCACCTGGTTTTAGAAACTAAAATGCCTGCAGTGGAGTGCCTGCGTGGACTGTGCTTTTGGGTTTAAAAATCCTCTTCTTCATGCGAGGGAATTCCACGGCTTCAGGAGTGACTGCCTCCCCAGTTTGTGCCTTTAAAAAAATGCAAAGATACATCACTTGTGCGTTACATTTTATTGATGTTACTGTAAAAATACATATTTGCTTGCATTCCTAATTGGGGAAGCACAGATGGCAGTGGCTTCTGTTGGAGCGATATGCTCTTTAAAATATCTGCTAACATTACAACAGCGTATAGTCATTAAAATGACTGCGTGCCCGTATGCGACAGGAGTTTCGTGCTGGGGAAAACAAGTTTCTCTCTTTTTTAGGGAGGGAGGCCTGGGTTAACCCATGCTTGTGCTCATGCCTGGCGCACGGGGATGAGCCCAGCAGGTTTGGAATCACCTCTCTGAGCAAAAGAAAAGGATGAGCAAGGCGGCATTGACTGCAGGTAGCTCCTCTTCTTCAGAAGAGCCCTTTCGTTCCCTCTTCCCATCCAAACCAAGCTGTCACAAGCAACTGCAGAGCAAGTGAGCAGCACTTTGCAGAGCGCCTGCAATGTGTTGGCAGCAAGCAGCCAGAGCACGCCAGGAGTGGGGGTTGCTCTCAGCAAACTCATTTTACAAGCAGTTTTGCTCAGGAAGCCACTGCAGGAGGGTATCTTCTACTCTGTGACACCTTCCTATCCCAGAGAGCTTGCTTTTGAACCGAGGGATTTTTTGGCTGATGCCAGCAATTTTCTCCTGTCCCTTCTACTCTCCTTGGTCAGAGTGGCAAAGGTGCTGTATGATGGTATACAACGGTGATAGGGTCACTATATGGCTCTAATGGCAGGCTTGCCTGTGGTCAGCCATAATTGGGCTGGGAGCGTTATGGATATAAATGCATCTGATAGTTCAACACAGAGTGGAATTTGCTAGCTAGGTAGTTCCCCCCCCTTCTATTTGGGAGTTGAACTTAGTGGAGAGGGAGGAAGTTTGGAGGATTTGGAGGGCAAGAAGGAAAGGCATTTTTAGTGCTAGGGCAGGGTTTCCCTGATGGCAGCACAGCTGGATGCTTGCTTCTGGAGGGGGAAGCGTTTTTGGTGGGGATGTGGTGTTTTGCAAGGCTGGTGGGGAGGCTTCAGTCAGCTGGGTGCCCGATGCCCGAGCCTAGCAGTGCGCATCGCCCCGCAGGGCTGCTCCGTCTTTGAAGTCAATAGAAAAATTATCCTCTCCTTTGATGCACTTTGCACTGGGCCTTTCAAGTCACGTGAAAGACACCCGTGTTATTAAACCACCAGCAGCAGAAACACTCTGTCGGTTACATCGGCTTTTATTTTTTAATGGCAGTGGTAGGTTTAGCCTTGGGCACTATCTGAGGCTCATAAATAACGTATGTCAAGTGTAACACACCTACAGAAGAGCCACGGAAGACAGAGGACTTGGCTGTTTATCTCCCTGCATTTTTCAGTAACGAGCCACTCGTACCTTAGGAGGGGTGGATGTCCTCTAGCATTCATTAATAAAGCATCCTCAAACAGCCAGCCTTCTCCTTGATCGTGCAGGGCTAATGCGATAAATATCTTCTTTCCACGCTCTCCTGACAACTGAAAGACAGGAATGCAGTCTAACTTAAAACAGCGGTCATGCAAGAATATTACAGATTTCACAGCACGGCAAAGCCAGGGCTTCCCATTTGGGAAGAGTGAGGCATTTGGTGGAGAGCAGGTCTGTAGCAGAGTGTGCTTGCTGTAAGATGACTGGGGATGTCAGCCTGAAATGCTGCTCCAAAGAGGGTTTGTTTTGAAGCTGTTTAACCTCTTAAAAGGGAAGAAAAAGAAAAAAAAAGAAAGTGAGGTCAGCCATGAAAGGGAATTTAGTAGCTGTAACTCATCCATAAATATTTGCTTTCTGCTCCCAGGTGGCTGATTCCTCTGGTTTGTCTCTTAAAAGAGGAATACCCATGGGACACTCCATTTAAAACCATCCCGCTTCCAAAGCTTGTTAACCACCCGATGCTGGTAGCAGGGAGAAGGGCCAGGAAGGACGTGACCGTTCCCCATAGCTGTCAGCATGCTCCCATGCTGCCCCAGCAGACGGCTTTGGATTTCCAAAGGAATTTTATTATCCAGGGTGACCTTTAGTTCTTAGGAGACGACGCATTCCTAGTGGTCTTCTTCTGTTACAACTTGTTTCCCTTTCTCCTGTATTCACTTTTGTCCTTCCCAGCTGGATCAGTGACCTCAGAGGTCACTTCCAACCCAGTCACCTCTGATTCCTGAAACTAATGTGTCCATAAAATAGAGGGCCAGGGCGTTCAACCTGTGTTTTTCTCCCTACAAACTCTGCACTGAGATTAAGGTAGCCAAGTGACAGACTTTTTTCAGCAGCAGCCCTAGAGGAAAAAAAGAAAAGAAGTGTTAAAGTCATTGCTGAAGATTTGGGGTTTTGCTTAGCTAACCACAAATGCAACTGGAACCAGCCTGGTAGGATACAGTTGCAGCAGAAGCAGGCAGGTGTTAAATAGCACACCCCGGGCTTCAGCATCCTCCAGCTCGGCAGCTTTGAGGTGGTTTCTGACTAATGGGCCCTAACTTCTTGTTCAGCTTTGAGGAGCCTGGGCTGATGCTCACTGAGCTCCCCCTGCCCCCAGAGCTGGAAGCCACAAGAATTCAAAGCCTGGGAGGCTCAGGTCGTCCCACAAAGCCATGTCTCAAACAGGTCTGCTCCAAGCAGCATTCCTGAAAGCAGCTTTCCACACTCTTGCATGGGGGCAGAAGCGCCCAAGTCCTAATAATACTATTTGTGTGAAAATGCCTCTTGAATGTTCAGCGCTTTCCATGCAAACTACTGAACAGGACTTTGTGCACAAAGTGAAACACGGTTAGTTTCTCACAGGGCACGAGATGGCTGCTTACAGAGTAGCTCAAGGAGACGAGTTGGTGAACAGGAACATTCCAGATCTTTACTACAAGACAGTCAGGGAGCTCCCGGCCTTGTCAAACCCCACTTCTGCTGGTAAGGGGAGCAGAAACAAAACCGACTTGGAGCAGAGGAATGGGGTGGGTGGAGAGAGGAGGGGCCTCAGCTGAGTCCCTGCATCCCCCAGCACATCTGGAGGCCACAGCTGGGCAGTGAGGCCACGGCTTGCCCTGCTTTCATAGGGACATGCAGAGAAGATTTCTGGGGGGAAAGGCGAAGGAATTGAAGGAAACACAAGAAATACATGAGGGAGATAGCTCCTCCCTGCAGACCATAGGGAATTCTCCCTCGGACCTGCCGTTTCTTCTCTTCTCTGCATCCCTCTACTGCAAAACCAAGCTCTTAAATGCCGTGGGTGGGGAAGAGGCGAGTATTTTGCAGGGGCTGTCAGCACGCTGTTTTAGCTTTGGTGTGTTTTATTTTTCTTTTACAGAGAACTCAAAACTGAGAACAGGGTTTTATCAAAATGTGCCTTCTCACTCACACACCTGGTAGGAGGGAGGAGGAGGGACTTTTTTTTACCTGTGGAACTGAAAGGAATTAAAGCATCTCTGCAGAGCCTAAAAACGTT
The DNA here is from genome assembly GCA_028571105.1 of Tragopan temminckii. Lineage (NCBI taxonomy): Eukaryota > Metazoa > Chordata > Aves > Galliformes > Phasianidae > Tragopan > Tragopan temminckii. Next base: position 3,606,084 of record JAOWBP010003503.1, read on the forward strand.
ATTACTCCTGCTTTTGCTCAGAAGCCAAGGAAGAGCAGAGTATAATTTTAAAGCCTTCATTCTGCGCCTTTGAAACAAACACTCTTCCTTCTGATAAATGATTAAAGTACCAGCAATTTATTTTTTAAAGGAAAAGATCACAGGAATTGCAGAGCTCTATTCCCAGAGTCGGATATGAGTTGGTCCTTGCTGAGGCTGTGCTGCTGTACTTCGACAGCTGCATACTTCCCACTGTGGTAGCACAGGAAGCAAAAGGGTATTGACCTGAAATAATGCATGCAGTGGCAATGAAATTGTAGCTTTAGTTTTCTCCATGTGCTTGATACAGCCTGTGTCCAGCATCGTGACATAGAGTGACACTGGGGCCAGTTACAGCAAGTTTGGTTTCTGTTTTGGTGGTTTTTTTTTGTGTGTGTGTGTATATGTGTGCTTGGGCTTTTAAAAAAGTCGTTATAAGCAGTGTTATGGACAAACTCGTAGGTGTAAGATTTTATTCTTCCTCTGCCACCACAGATAATGAAGTTTTACCAACTCCCTTTTATTATAGTAATCTAAAACTGTATCCTGTAATAGGATCGTAAACATTTAATGCAACTCAATGCTGTACAAAGAAAAATAGCAAGATAGGCGTCTAAGGGTGGACTGATGGAGCGGAGAACAAAAGGAAATCAAAGCAGCCCAGGCATCGCCTGCCCAGAGCCTCAGCAAGCCACGTCCCAAGCTACATGACAGGGTGCTGGGCTGTGCTGCGAGCCAGGTGGGGTGATTCACGGCAGGGAACACCTCTGCTGGAGGCACCAGTGCCAGGATTTGCCCTTTGCAAGGCTGGCCGGGAGCTGCTGGCAGGGCCTGGGGAACCGTGCTTTTCTTCCTACATGCATGTGAGCCTAACAGGCTCCAAAAGCAGAGGGGGCCGCAGCCCAGCACCATCCATCCCTCTGCCCTGCTCTGCCTGCCTGCACATCACCCCAGCACTCTTGCCCAAAGCGCTCGTGGGGTTTTGCCCTGGGTTTAAACGTGTATCCAAAGGGTTGTGCTGACAGGCAGCCCTCCTCTCTGTGGTGTTTTCTACAGTTTCAACGCTCTCTGCTGTGTTCTGCGGGGACTTCAATGTATCGTCTCATCGCTTACTTTAAAAGAAAGGGATGTTAATTACTCTGACACCACGAGAAGCAGAAATACTGCCTAACTGACATTCACGGGTGCATTTCAAAGAGCAGATGTATATTATTATAGCACGGCAGTTACGTTAAGCCTGCACAATAACAATAGGAAAAACTGATAGTAAACATCAAAACTATCTGCCTTTCACCACAGAAAAAGAAAGTTAAAGTGCAGTGGAAAGTTTTGACTTGTTTTGTAAATCACCCCTCTCTTTCCTGCCCTAGAAACCTTCTGGTAGGGGAAGCATTCTGACGGGAGGAGGCAGCAGGCAGCCTGCATGACCCTAATTCTGTTCTGTGAGGGCCTTTTGTTTTACGGGGAAGTGCTCATGAGGTACAGCCCCCAGCCGCTATTAGGTACCCTAACAATTTACTTTGCTGTGCCAGAATTGGCATCCTAACACAAACGGGTACACGTAGAGGTAGCAGATGATAGATCGCTTTGGTTTTCTTTTTGGGCAAACCCAAACCTGGCTGGAAGCCCTGTAGTATCTGCTGCCTTCTATGTCACGCTGGGTATCGCTAATGCTCAGCAATGTGAGCCCTGGTTTATGTGGAGGGGACAACGTGCAGAAAAAAAGGTCTGGAATGCCCTCCAGTTTGTGACACTGCCCTGGGTCTCATTCGTTAAAAACGGTAGCAAGAAATCATTGAATACTGAGTGTTTTTAACTCTGAACGAGGAACTTGACCAGAATAAGGCAAACAAAGTTATTTCTTAGTTGTTCTGCACCCGCTTTCCTTTCACAGAGCCTTTGCAGGGCATTTCTTTCTGTCCACGTTGCAATCTGTTGCCTTGCCTGCAGCTGTGGGCTTACAGCAAGAACCATGATTAAAACTAGCCTATTCTTTTTCCATCATTTTTTCTTTTCCAACAGAAAACTTGAAGTTTAACACACACACACACACAAATATATATATATATGGACAGTGGAATCATTTCCATCCAGTGTGCTGCTTTTTTCATTAAGGAAATGGAAGACTCCAGAAGTGGGCTTCCAGAAGTAGGAAACTTCTGTTTTGTGGCAGACATTTTTCAAGTTTGGCAGAAACCAAAATGCAAAACAAAATGTTTGGGGCTTTGATGGAAAACGTTCCATCAAATTGCATGTTTTTCTGTCCACCGAGATAAATGGTAAAGGACAAGTCTTCAGGCCCTATAAACTTGTATGGTTAGTTTTGTTTTCCATATTTCTCTTATTCTGCGCTAATTAAATCAGCAAATGTTTAATAGTTTTGACTAAATTCTGCCTTTCCCCTGTGGTTTTGGTCTTAGTATTATACATGGTGTAGGTTGTGGCCCAAAATGAATAGCCTGGCATTGAGAGCAATGTAGTGCAAATTTCATTTCATCCGCACAGCTTTCATGTAGCTGTACTGTAGGTGAGCTTTTTTCCCCCTCTTTGCTTTAGAGAAAATGGGGAACATCGTTGTGAAAAGGGAAGCTTCAAAAATAACGTGTGATCTGGAAGAGTGAGAGCATAAATTATCGGAGACAACTTTCAACATCTACATTTGCAAGTGTTACAATCAGACACGTTTTAGAAAGTAAACTGTAGTAGTTTTAAGATAAATGGCTCCCCAGAGGAAAGCAATAAATAGTACAGCCACACGCTCACTGTGCCTCGGCTGGGTACTTCCATTATTTATGAAAAGGTAGAAAGCAAGCTACAATTCCACAAAGCCCTTTGATCAGTGTATTTTTGAAATAACTTTAAAAATAAATTAAAAACAAAACAAAATAAAAAACAAAACACAGAAAGGTAATTGAAAGACTGGAAATTGTCTATGGATTTTAAATATGCATGAAGGGCAAAAAAATTGGGATGAGTACACAGTTTCCCTTGAAATCTCTCTTCTTTATGAATGATACTGCAAAAATGATTAAATCACTGGATATCGGTTCTATTTCTGTGCCTTATGCTGCCTTTTCTGACTCTGACATCCATTGCTCTTGCATCTATGGGCTGTAATCCCTTTGAGCCTTTGGTGGCCATGGGAGACTTAAAGCAAATACTAGGTACTGTTAGTACTAGTGCGTATGTGCAGGAATTCAGGTTGGAAAATATGTCTCTGGAGCTCATCTAATCCAACCTTCTAGACAGGGCTAACTGCAAATGGAGAGCTTGGTTTAAGCATTTTATTTGACTGGGACCCAAATCTGAAAATTGGGAGGAAAAGGTCTACATCTTGCACTCTGCTGAAAGGAAGGCAATGGCCGGGAACAAAGTACCTGCACTTCTAACTATCAGCTATCAAAGCAGCTGTCTCATGACGGAAACAGAGCCGGTGAATTCATGGAAATACTGGTTGTGACTCTATAAACAAGCTTGCATTGGAAGAACTGTTAAAACTGTCTCTTGGGATTTCCTCCCAGAATACACACCACTTTAAGTGTCTGGATTGCATGTCTAGACTGGGTGTCTGGATTTCTGTGCATATATTGAGGGATCTTGTTGAAGGTATGGGCAATCAGAAAGCTGTTAGCCCTTGACGTTTTCCAGGGTTTCAGTGTCTTGAAGTTCCTCGTTTCACAGGGAACCCTCATCCAACAGTCCACATATATAAACTACACATATAAACATACGGTAAAGTACAGAGTACATGATTAGTCTTTACCCAGGAGCACTGTAACTTTACTGTAACACTTTCATCAGTGTGATCTCAGGGAAATATATGCATTGCTGACCTTGAAGGTTCTCTATGTTTTTTTTTTCTCTGATGGCTTTTTCAGAATCCAAACCTGCAAAGGTGTTGGTGTAAATTTGCAAAAGGCTCCAGTTTCAGAACTGTTCTCAAGTCTTTTGTTGCTATGTAGGAAAGATGACTGTTTCTGTTGCTGCAGATACATTGCTCAGTAGTAGTGTAAGAAAGTGGAGGGAAGTGTAGTAACATACCAGCCTGACAGTTTATGGTTCAGTAAAGAACTCTCAACAGAATTCACCAAAGTAGGTAGGATGCTTATTTTAAAAAAGTTAATTAAGATCAAGATGATACATCAGGACAAAATGCCTAGCATGGTCTTGGGAATTTGCAGAGACACCACCCTGTAACTCCAACCCAAACAGTGGGCTTCCAGAATTGTGAACTGGTAGCACGGGAGTGCACAGGGACTCTGTTTTCAATCACGACCACAAAATTGCACGTTTGAAACAGGTGCTGCACGTCTGCAAACACACAGCCTTTTCCTGTGTTTCCACACAGAGAGCTGGAGCATATAGTGCCTCTTTGCAGATCTTGAGTAAGCAAATTCTCAGGATGATAAAGGGTTGGGTTCTTTCTCAGAAATTTCATTGGAAATTGAAATCTGAAAGCCAACAACTTGAGGTTTCTCTATGTAAAGAATTATTTTCCCTGGGAATCCTACAACACAGAGACAAAACTAATCTTAATCTTAATAAGAAGAAGAACGCTCAAATGGAAACCAGCAGAGAAAGTCCATCATTCGTGTGGGCATGAATTGAGGTGAGCATTCACCCGTGTTCTCTTGATTTCTGTGAAGGAAGGCATGGGGGAGATACCTGCTGCTTCACTTCAGTGGTCAGAGAGGCTGTCTGCCCCAGAGAGGCAGCGAGGAACAAATGAGCTCCACATGCTGCAATCCTCATCCTCTGTCCATGAGACCGTGTGCTTTAGCTGGGGAGAAACTGTAATTTAGGCAAGCCTGGACTGCAAAGTGAGATCCAGTAATGGATAACTCTGCTGAAGGCTTCAGAGACATCGGTGCTTGGATATGGCTTTCCCTTCAGCTCCTTCCCTGCTGCTCCCAAATGCACTGTCAAACAAGGGTATCTCACAGGGTATCTCGTGTTCACAAATAATGTTGTACAGCCATCACCTGAGTAGTTTTAGCTTGTTAACCAAGACCCACAACCTGTCCCTTGCTGGCTCCTCATGACAGGCTGATGCTTCAGAACTGAATCTTGCTAACGGCAGGGCCAATTCAAAGCAATTGGACTTGGAAAGTCAAGGGTGGAGGGGGGAGTGTTCTGCCTTAGAATATTTATGCTGGGTATGTGACAATGAATGGCTCCAACAACTTTGGTTGATTTCCTCAAATGCCACTCGTATTCACAGCTCAGGATGCAGCCTGTCCTGAAGTGAGGCCACGATTGAGAACAAGCTTTTGAGGCTGACGTGGGTGTAAATAGCATTACAGTAAATATGGAGCAACGCCATGGCCTCTGTTCACGCTACTGAAGCTGCTGTTGCGTGTTGGCTTCAAACTGTTAACTAACCAGCTATTAAGCATCACTGAATAATCTTGTAACTTCATCAAGTTCTTCTAAAGCAATGCAAGGTGATGCTTCACTCACCTGGAGAAATTAAAATTGAAAACGTAAGATGAAGTCAGAGTGCTAGTCTCTGTTGGCAGGCTCCAAAAATAATTATTTGAAATAAGAGCATAGTTTGCCTATCCTTGAAAGCCCTCATGAGAAGATCTAAGTGGGTGAGCATTCAGAAAAGGTGAGCACAGCTTACCCCAGCTCCTTTCTCCTTGCAGGCTGAGCCAGCTCAGTGGAACAGGCAGGGAGAAAAGTGCAGGGGCTCAAGATACTTAGCGCTGGAAAAAAAAATCCTTCCCTGTTTAACAGCTGAAGCTACTCTATACTGCCTGGAAACTGTGATAAGAAACAGAACAGTGCTTTAGAGATGCCATGCCTTAAATTCTGAATAATGTTCTGCCATGATGTTTAAAATAGCTAAAGTGCAAAGTGATCATGCAGGCATAAAAGGGCACACTGGTTACATGAAGTATAATAATGTACCGTTCAGCAAAGCGACATGTTCCATGTAGAAGATAATGTACTGCATGAAATCAGTAACATGTAGCAGAGTGGAGAAGAGTTTAAAAGAGCAGATGAGAGCAAGAAATAATACCAGAGGGTAGCACATGATGATATATGACATGTGGAGGAAATAAAAGAATTAGATTGAATCTCTGGGAAGATTGAAGTTCTCCATGAGGAGATAAATACAATCTAAAACAAAGATATTCGGTAGGAAGGAGCTACTTACGAGGCAATCATGTTGAAAGTGCCTAAGTGGGTAGCAAATCAGACAGAAGCATGCAATGCAATTGAAAAATAAAAGTATAAATGGCAATGTGATTTAGGCTGTGCTGTGACAAGGAGGCAGAAAGGGACACATCTTCACACAGCACAGAGCCCGTGCTCGGTTGGAAACATTATCTTTGGGAGCCTTGCTAACAGAGCTGTAGCGATCGGAGGTGACAGTGAAGAGGAACAAGAACTGCACAGAGAAATCTGGGACGCAGAGGAGTGAGACCTACATGGGAAGAGAATTAAGTCAGTCTCCATCTGAGTGGCATAAAGCACACGGATGGCTGATGGCAAACAACTCATGCAGGGAAGTGCCGCAGACCATAAACACAGCAAGGCTGAGACTGACCACGTGAAACCTCACCCTGAATTTCAGGGATAAAAAAGGTCAGTAAAGCCGGTCCACCTAGAAAGGTCTTTTGTCATGTAGTAGGCATTTGTGTGACCGTTCCCTCATGATACACCAAAGGAATGAAGGGGAGCCTGCATATTGTGCCATGCATCATCCCAGTTTGTGGCAGAGGGCTTTGGGGACTACTGCTGGCCGTGTTGATGTCGTCCATTGTAAGGAAGAAGGGCTGAGGTGCACCAGAAGGTTCTTTCATCTTTTCTTTCTTCAGCTCTGCCCTGAGGCAAGGCTTGCTCGCTAGCTCACCGTGTCTCAAGTACTGGGGGTGGCCAGTGGGTGTCAGTTTTGCTCTATGAAAGAGCTGATGGAGCTTCCCTTGTCTAAAGGAAGAAACTATTTGAAAGAGGCAGTGGAAAAAATCAGCGAGGAGAAAAACATTTCTACGCTGAGGAGGTAAGCCCCACGGTTTGATATTTTGTTTTTTGTTCTTCTTACTATGTCCCAGTCTGCTTTGAGCAGTCACAAATACTTCACTGTAGGGAAGTCTCAATTGTTCCTCTTTCAGTACCCCCAACATTAGGTCGATGACAACTAAGTGAGGATTTTTCAGCGGAGGTCTTTCATCAAGAAGAAGCCACCATCTGCGGTCAGAAGAACGCTTTATTTCAAAAGGTCGTATGTGCAAATGTGCAAAAACCTTGCAAGAACCTGCAGCAATAACCTTGCCAGAGAGTCATGATTCTGTTGTCAGCCAGTGAAGGCAGCTCGGTGCTGTGTGGAAATCACTTTATGATCAAGTGATCACTGTGATAAAGTCTTATGGATGCTTTGGTTACAATGTCCATGGAAAAACATCTTCATATTTTAAGGGTCATTTTCAATGCTATTTTTAACCAAACTTTGGAGCTAAATGGGAAATTATACCCCTTTAGAATTAAAAACTAAGCCAGCAAACCCAAAACATTAACAAGCTCCTACCAGAGGCATTCAGCTTCCTCATGCGGTAAGTTGAGACCCAGTACTTCTGTATGGCCTCACTCTAAACTCCGTGAATGCTTTGCATCAGGACAGTTCTGTTCTGGGAAGCACTCTTCAGCAGTGTGGCCCAAGCAAGTCAGAGAAGAATTTTTAAGACAAAAATGATGATCTTAATATCTGCAAGGTTTTAATTATTTATTTATGTCCTGATTATAGCCCTATAAACTCTGAATCTTTATTTTTCACTGTAGACATTAGACTGTTCCTTTTCAGCTGAAGTCAGTAGGAAAACTTCTATTGATACTTGTGCTATATGCTCAGGCCTACCATGACATCTTTAGCCATGGTTTCACCACCCAAAATCTTAATTAGAAGAATCCCCAGTGTTGCTAATAAACAGAAAGCAACATTTGTTCTTCCAGATCTCAGAAAAAATTACAGCGTATTAGCAGAAGCCAGGAGGAAAAGACTGCATTTGTCATAGAGGGACCTAGTGATGTCTTCATTGATTTGAACACCCTACGGAGAACTAGAGAATGCAAACGCCACCCTCTTAAAAACAAACAACCAGGGAAAAAGATGCATTTTCAAAACACGAGAATGAAGTTATGCTTTCTTTGCTCGCACAGTTATGTGTGGGTAATGTCTAGGTGTGGAGAAATGCTGTTTCTTTAATGGAGTAAAATAAGAACACTTAAAAGTGAGAAATTAAGAAATCCTTACCACCAAGCAAAACAGTCTGAAAAAAACTGTATCAGTTCTGTTGCTGAAGGGAGGCAGAAGATTGTTACAATAAAAACAAATACGCAGCTCTTAAAGGCTGTGGTCAAATACTGTTTAATGTAACACTGGCAGCAGAGTAAAAAGATGCTAATGTTTTATTTTAATTATCTAAATTGTTGCCTGTGGTTAATAAAAGTTAACCTGAATCCACTTCAAAAACGATTATCTGGCCAGTTAATTTAAGGCGACCGTATCTTCACCAACACCAGGACACTTGTACGTCGACCCTTGTGGGCACAAGGGAGACACACAAAAGCCCTGTTTTTAAAATACTCTCAACTATCCACTTGCATGGCCTCCAGCCATAGCCAAGTCCCTGCCCTTTTCCTGAGGCATTCCTGATTTTTAGCAGAGTTGACAGAGGAGACAAAATATTATCATTTTCATTTTCTAGGTGATGAACTTGAAGTACAAACAAGGATATTCACCCATTTTAAGTGTAGTTTAGCCCAGCTGATTTCTCCAACCTCCTTCTGCAGTCACTGGGGAAGGAAAGCCCCTCTGCGGAATTTAATGTTGGTGCTTGGAGTTGCAACCTGGATGGATCAATCTTTTTCCATGGACTTCAGAAGCAGCCTGGAAATATGAGGCCAAAGAAGGTGCCTATTGCTGAGTACCTGTTGCAGATGGAGAGGGAGATGAACATCCTTCTCCCAGACAGGTAACTGAAAGCAGCGATCCAAGCTTATGGTCAGTCTCCAGGCTGTGCTTCACCTCTGAGATGAGACAGTGTAAGGCTTTGGCTCAACTGTGCCTCTTCAGGAGGCAGAGAGCTGGGCGTTTCTGTTTTTTCAGACAATTTTATGCTCTGGCTTCATTACTCATGCATGAGACTCTGACAACATACTGTTTCTGCAGTGATCAGAGCAGCGCTGATCAAATGTGAATGGGGCAGAGGGGACTGACCCCTGCGCTGCTCCCCTGCATCAGATCATAGCACGTCCACACACATTCAGGAGTTGGTGTCAGCCTGGAAGATGCCCCACAGCCTCTCCTTGGCTTTCTAAAAGCACCAACATGATGCTGGAAAAGTGGCAAAGGGCCAAGAACTAATGATATGAAATAAGTCCCAGTAAATCTGTGCCGACTTTCTGGGGCTGTGGGATGAGCCCTGGCTGATGAGGTCTGTGCCCTGCTGGCTTGGCGTTTTCCTGGGGCTCCTGGACTCCAAGGGACCACTGGTGCATGCTGCCCTTTGAGAGGTAGGTTGCATTCAAGAACATGTTCTTATCCCTCAAACCTTTGCCAAGTTATAGAAAAGAACTCCTTACAAGTTCAGATATGTAAGCATTGGGTGGTGTATGGGAACTGCTGAGTCACGGCCTGAACCTCTGATTGATCACCTGGAGCGAGCAGTGAGTCAGCCATGGGAGCACAGGTGAAGGCAATTCAC
>JAOWBP010003503.1:3621575-3634886 GCA_028571105.1 Tragopan temminckii
CTCTCCGTGTCTGCAGCGCCTCTCCTTCTGCCCCCTCCCCGGCCCAAAGGCTGAGCCGCCGGGATTCCCCATCGCAGCTTGAAAACGGGGAGCGAACTTTTCTTCCTTTCCCCGCTTTTAAGAAATAAAAAAAAAAACAAAAACCAAACCCAAAAGGTGCTTTAATTTGGGTTACGGATGATTCTCTGCCTTTTATTTTTTATTTTTTTTTTTGTCTTCCTCCTCCCTTCCTCCCGTTTCTTTCCTTCACTCCATTGGCTGGGGTGCTCTTTCCCTGTTGCTCCTGATGCCTCTCTCTTTTCTCAGTGTGTGCCTGCCTACCTGGACTAGGGGGAAGAGAAGGTAATTTGGGAGGGCTTGAGGAAGCAGTTTGCCTGTTTTGGAAACTTTTTGGAGATTTCTGGTTTTTTTTTTATTTTTATTTTTTTATTTTTTATTTTTGTTGCTTTTAAAGTCATGTGGAAAAATCAGTCACTGTAGAGAGTTTGGTAGCAGCCAGGCAGGTTGAAATTTAAGTGTTATGTGCTGAATGCCTTGGGAATTTGATCTGCTTTATACCAAAGAAGAACACAGAGAAAAGTATTTATTTATTGGGGGAAAGGCGGGAGGAAAGCTGGTTGAAGGAGGGGGAGGGAAGTGGTTTTGGAGACAAGAAGTGAAGCTGCCTGTTTTCCAGTAAGTAATGGAGAAATTCCAGGAGCCAGGGCTAAATATACTTGGCGATCAATACAGAAATGGCTCATTGTGAATAATTTAGCTGCCTGGTGCAGTGAGAGTTTTGAAACTAAAGGCAAAAAAGAGGCCGGGGAGGGAGAGAGGAAATAAAATTCTCCTCTGGTCATGTTGGTTTCTTAACTTTTCCAGTTAAAAGAACATAGTTAAGATTATTGATCCCTCTCTGTCTCCTCTTTTTTTTTCCCCTCAATATATATCAAATGATAGCTAGGGGGTGTCATTCTATACAGTTACTTGGGTTTCTGGAAAGTAATAGCTTGTTCTGTGTCAGCAAAGTGCTTCCAGAAACTTTAAGATTGCTTCATGCCACAAAATGCACGGCCTGGGAGCATTAAGCGTGATGTTCGGGCCCACGTTGGGGCAGATCAGCGAGGTGAGGAGGAACAGGTGTGTGCACAGGTGTGTGTGCTGCTGTGAGGGGCTGGTGTGAGGCAAGGGCTGGTGGCAGCGGTCTGTAAGGGGAACGGGAGCCGAGGGGTTTGTTTTGTTTAGGGCAGAGCGGAGTCTCCTGGAGTAGGTGAGAAAAGAGCAATTGTTAATAGCGCCAACTCCTGCAGGTCTGTTCTGGCTGTGAGAGCTGATAACTCATAAAGCGTTACAATCCCTGCTTCAAAGAGACAAGTGGAAACTCGGGGTGGGGAAGCTAAAATCGGGTAAAAACAGTGAGTGGGGAACAGTGAGGGTTTTGGTCAGACCAAGAAGATCCCAGCACAGCCTGCCCAAGGGTCAGCTGGATTTCTCAGATAATTTGCAGGGAGGGTTCGGCGATTTGCAAGCGAGCACATGCATTACACTTGCGTGTTTCTCTAGGCAATGGTTGCAACAGCAGCAAAATGGGTATAACTACTCAGGGCTTTAAGTAAGTTTAATCGTTTAATGGTTGATACTGACAGGTGTCTTTGAGGGTGTACTTTTCTGCCTTGCAGCACTGCACTTTGACTATGGAAGCAGAGGCTGCTGATGGATATATAACATGTAAGTAGTCATTTTATTTGATTATTCTATAGTACTTTCTTTTTCCCCCCGCTATCTTTCTGTAATACGGGCACCTGAAACTTTAGCTTCCTTCTGTATGGTCTTTGCTGCCAGATGCCACTGAATTAGTGGCATTTCAACATAAACTTTGTGTGTGACTGAAAAATGTGTGGGTATGGGTGCATGAGTGAGCACCTCGCAATTTAAGTATTTGCTGAGGATGAATGAACTTTGTGAGAGAGAGCGCTCATTTTCAGAACCTGCAGCCAGCAACTTTCCTCGCTTTTTGCTGTGCATTTCTCCTGCTTTCTGTGTTAGGGCAAAATGTCTTATTTTGAGTGCATTGTTTAACTGTCAGCTGACCGAGGGCTCCGAGGGGAAGGTCTGTCCTGTAAAGTAGGAATTCAGTCTCCTGCTATCCGGTCCTGATTCTCAGTGTTTGCAAATGGAGAAGTAATGCTAATTTCTGCTGAGACAAAGCAGTTGGACCAGGGTTTTTGTTAAGGGTGTCTGCAAAAGACTGGTGATGGGAGGTTTGAGGGAGCTCTTAAAATCAGTCTGTCATACATTTCCTTCTGGCCACTGAGAATCCAGTGTTCACAGGGTTTGGAAGGCTCCCCTAGCAAAGGGAAGGCAAACAGGGATGCAAGGAGCTGGCAAGGCATAGTTGTTAATCATCGGGTTGCTTTGCTGGGATGGAAACTTATGGGTGACTTATTTTGTGAAAGCAGGTGACAATGAGCTTTCACCCGAAAGGGAGCACTCCAGCATGGCTATTGACCTCACCTCAAGTACACCCAATGGGCAGCATACCTCACCAAGTCACGTGGCAAGCAGTAAGTCTCTTTTAAACGTGTTTCTCTCTGGCAGCGTTTTTGGGTTAGTCGGGGTCCTCGGCTTGCTTTCCTGGTCTTACCCACCTCTGTAGGCTTTGCCAATAAAAGAAGAGAAGGAACGGGGTAGACTTCTTGTTCTGTTTTCTTGTTCGTGCTGGTGTCTCATCTAACCATGAACGGGATTACCAGTCTGAACTATCCCCAAGTGGCATTTGAGAGCTGGTCCTTACCTGTTCCAGGTAGGAAAACTCTGGGTTTGACGTGTGCTGGTTTTGTTTTGTTTCATCGGGTTTTGCAATCCAAATGGAAATTGTTGTTGCATTATTTTTACTGTTTGCTGTGCTTCCTGAAGCAGCTTGAAGCAACTTTATTTGAAAACAAACACTTCTTATTTACAAAAAGGTTTTACTCTGGCAAAAATATCAAGCTGAAATATCTGGGTTTGATGGCAGGTTGTATTTTACTGTTACCATTCAGAACTTTCAGCATCCTATTCATTACCTGAGCTTTGCCTTGGCGAGTCCAGAGATGGCTGGGATAATGGGAAGTTTATGGCACTCAGCAGTTGACTCGCTAACACACTGAGAGGATCTTGATTTAGAGTGTCGAGGAAGAAACTGAGAAAATGTGAAGAGATTTGGGATACTGAGAGCGTCAAGTGCTCCCAGGATGTTTACAATTATTTTTCACATGATAGTACGGAGGTGAATAAATGTACTTGATACAGAATTCATAAAACTAGCATCTTTTCCTTTTTGTGTGTTTACTTTGAGTTACAAGGTTGCGTTGAGATCTTTACTTTGGAGTCCCTCAGTACTGGCATTAAAATATAATGTGGCAGGCGTACTTTCAGAGGGCTCCTCTCTGTGCTGTGTGATACTAGTTTTCTTTCTAGTGTGTATGCTATAGAGATGTATGTATCCTGTGTATCTTTTTAAACTGGCTATATAGTATTTTCACCAAAAATTCACTGAAGAAAAAGCGAGCATTTAGGGTTGCCTGCTTTAAAGCACGTTTAGAGCCTTCGGACTCTTCCTTACTGAGAAAAAGACGTTCCTTTCCTTTAAGAATTTCTTCTTTCCTCTTGCAAATTATGAGTAAAACACAGTTTTTATGAGCCTTTAAAACTGAGGGTTATTATGAAGATCTCCCAATTATATGCATGTTGCTGGAGAGTATGATTGCTAATACTCTGGACTGAACTTTATATGACAACCTATCATAATTCAGCATCTTCAGACAATTCCAATGCTGTTGCAATGGGATTCTGATATATTTTATTATGTTGTAAAAGTTTTACTACTCACTTTCTTCATTTTCTTTGTTTCCTTTTTATTAATGGGAAGGCTTCATTGGAAGGGGAAAAAAAGCTCCCTGTTTTAAATCTTCTTTATAATCTAGACTAAAAACCGAAGTCAAATTAGGGAATAAAAAGGTCCAGGATGAAGTCATGCAAAAATACTTCAACATATTCAATATTTTCACATTCATTGTGTTAACGTTTTGAGCAATTTTTAAGTGTTGTTAGTTTGTGCAACACACATGCCTCGATGATGATCTTTCTTTCAAATGTGTTTTGTGGTATCTCACAGGTGTCTCAGCTGCTTTCATCACTGCTGGCTTTGTGTTAAGCACGCGCTGCTGTTGGAAAAATGAGGGGCTCTATCTGGGGTTCTTAAGCCACGCATAGCTAGAGCTTCTGAAATTTGTTGTCTCTTATATTCTTTGCAGGCACAGGAATGTTTTGGAGGGAGGCAGTTTGTCTTAAGCATGGAAGGTGTTGATTACGGGTTGTCGGCTTTTGGGGCAGCTGCTAAGATGGTTCACTTCAGGTTTTTGGCCCAGTCTTGAAGCTAGCTTGCGTAGACTAAATCACCAGGCTGTACTTCGGAGCTTTCGGCCTGATGCGTGGGGAGCCAGAAGCCTGTTTAGATGTGGGAGGGTGATGTGGAATGGCTGTGGGTAATAGTACATGTAAGTTCAACTGCTATTGCTGGACTGAGCCGTTGTCCATCCTGCTGCGGTGCTGCAAGGAGGCCCGTGAAGTAGCAACGTGTTGTAAGCGGAGGAAATGCGTGATGTTGAGCACGGTTTAATTTCTAGTAGAGTTGCTGCTTTGCTGCTGGCCTGCCACTCCAGTGAAACCCAGGACACACCATTTCACCTGGGTAGGGTTTGCTGATTGATCCGTATCTGCTTGGCTCCAACCTGAAATGTTTCAGTCCTGGTTCTGTTGCCAACTGTCCCAAGGGAGTGGATGGCCCCGTTTTGCTGTGTGCCCAGGATGTGCACCTGCAGGGTAGAGATCTGCATTCTGACCTTTGTTCCTGCGTTCCGTTGACTCATTTTGAGCCACAGCTCTTAATTTAGCTTTAATTTGTGTCTGCCTCAAACAGAGACAAAACCATAAGAAGCAAATTTCTTGGATCTGTACCGAAACGACTGAGCAGTGCTCTCCCAGCAACAGTAAAATTATGCGTTAGGTAAAGAGTTTTGTGTTCATTAGCCCCTGGCAATTCCATGTTAGTAGGAGTTCTGGCTGGGCTACTGATGCTTTTGGGTTCTGTTCCAAAAGGTTTCAGGTTAAATATTTTGGCTCGTGTTGGAGAGTTGTCTGCTGCATCCTCTAACCTATTATCATTTTCAAGTATCTAGACTGCATGTATGGGTTATAGATGGGGCCGACGCTCAATTTTCCTTGTGAATGAGGTGATCCTTAAAGATAAATCACAGCAAATCACCTGTCATAGCTAACTAATGATCTTACACGCACCTTACGGTATGCATCTGCCTTCAGCAGAGCACTGTATGTATGTTGGCAGATGCTCTGTTCTAAAATACTTCATTGTAGTTTTATGTAAGCAAAGATTTAAAATACGTGTAAATAGTCAAAGTGAGATCATCTGGCTTTCTTCTACAGCAAAAGACAAATAAGAGCTATGCCTTCTGATTAGGGATTATGTGTTTACGTAGCCTCAGATCTGGAGGTCTGGATTATTATTTTTTTTTTTTAGAGCTTCTGTGGGGGAATGCTTTTGATGGGTGATGCTTGAAGATGGATATCGAAGGCCTGCTCAGTTAACTCCGTGTTGGTGCTGAACAGTTCACTGTGTGGTCTTTAGCCATTTTCTGGACCCTGCAGAGTTCAGGGGAGTCAATTTAACACTCACTGAAGGCAACAGGACCAAGTTGCAGGTGATTAGGAAACTCAGAATAGGAATTGGCATGCTAATTTAAAAGCTGATGGGGAATCTTTACAAAAGAAGCTCTTAAAAGAAATAATTTTCAGCCACCTCCTCAAAATACCATGTTAAGTTCTTACTGTAGTTGTTAGGTATTTTTTTTTTCCCCTGTGGGTTAAAATGGGCTTAGGAGAGCATCCCCCTTCGAGGCTGCAGGGGCACCCGTTGGTTAGTTGTCCTGATACAAAGTAGTCACTTTGTGTGGGACGAAGGCTGCTTCTCTACGACCACTTGCCTGGTGTCCTATGGGAAGTAACAGCAGTCAGTGACAGAGGAAATTTCCTCTTAAATTGGAGACTTTACAGTGAATGTCCTAGATAACTTTCTTATCTCTGCTTTCATAGACAAAAGGAGCCCTTAAATGAAATGGAGTCGAACAATCTTAAGTATCAAACCCCACATCTGATGTTTGAAACTGATTAAAATTGTGGTACGCTTTCAAGATGTGTTTATAATAGCTTAGAAGCATTGGCAAGTTATGAGATAATTTATTAAGAAAATACATTGTTGGCTGACTCAGTTGAGAAAAGTAATGAGGTGATTCCATTTACTTCACGGTGGGGAATGATTGCGCTGTTGGGACAGCCGTGTTAAGTGTGAGTGATTTCTGTAACAGTATTTAAGGTCCGAATCTGGTAAGAGAGCTCAGGCAAGGTTTTGCTAAGAAGTGGCCAATACTGTATTCCTGGCAATTTGGGTAGGCTGCTGGACTAACAGTGATACTCTTCTTACTTTTTATAGCTTCAGAATCCTCAGTCTTCCTTGATTACTTTCATTTTTCAATTGCTCGCTGCCGTACGAGCTCCGCTTTATCCCAGTTGAGCTGCTGTGAGCGGAATGCTTTGTGTGCCACCACTGTGTCAGCACCACATCTGGATGTGTAAAGAAACATAACCGTGAGGTCTGTCCTTTGGGATGAAACTGCATAAAATCAGAGATTGCTTCGTCCCTCAGCTACACACCATACAAGCCTTGCCATCTCCAGAGTTTATGGCCGAGGCATGTAAGGCTGGACCTCATCTTGGATTTCTTTTTGGCTCAATATGTGCTTTTTCTGTGCATGAGGTGACTGAGGCTGAGCTTCTGCTTGAGGTTTTCCTTTGTTGCGGTGGTTGGGGCTGGCTGGACTGGGCTGCAGGGAGAAACATGTTGGTGCTTTGCAGCAGTTACTCCCTGACACATGCGCTGGTGCATGAAGAATTCTGGCAGCCTGGCTGTTGCGCTCGTAAGTGGAGATTCAGGTCTCCAGTTCTTCCAAATATCTGCAAAGTGTGAAACACTGCATATGGTGCTAAAAACTTGGACTGGATTACTTTGTGATGCTGAGGAATCTCTTTCCTCAGAGTTTAAGGAGTAGGGTAGACAACATCTCGGGTATCTTTGCCTCAGTGCTGGGATGTGGACTTCTGTCAGTCTACTTATGTCTCACAGTCCTTCCCATCTGATTTCCCTACCTTGTCAGTGTGATGTTTAGAGAACTCAGCTGTGGAATTCCATGGTGCTGCCTAAATACAGATGTACCTATCGTTTCACAGATTGCAGGGCGGTAAGCTTAGGCATAAGAGATGAACTCCAAGTGTGGCAGAGAAATGGAAGAAGCGGGTGACTTTGCTTGCAGGAGAGTTTTCTTTAATTTAGTCTTTTAACCTCAGATTCCCTGAGAATTGCTGTTTTTGAAGTTTAAGGAAGGGGAAGAAAGATGAGGTGACGATCAGACTTTAAATTTTCATCCACACATAAGCAGTTGAAGTTCTGCAGAGTTGTTGCACAGATTTAATTAAAAAAAATAAAAAATAAATGGAAATATGAAATATTTGCTGGGACGCCTCTTGCTTTTATGTTAATCCACATCACATCGGATCCTTCACGTTGGGATGGTTAAAATCTTGAAACAGTTCCCCTGATACAAGTTACATGTAGATGAACACTAAGTAGTTACTGAGTTACTGCAACAGTCTAGTTGTTGTTTTTTTTTCTATCTGATGTCAGTGTGTCTCAGGCATTCCCAATGGAATCAGGTACTCAGTTGTAAAAACATTCCTCCCTTTTGGTGAGTGTTATAATGAGGGTGGAGTGAACTGATCAGTTAATCTCATTAAATAGGTTTTATTCATTCTGATGGAACTCTCTTGAGAGGTCATCTGCCAGAGCTTTGTTGCAGCACACACCTTTCTTAGGGAGCTTCTCTTATTTTCTGGGACTGTCAGGTTCAGTTAACTTTCCTTGGTACACACCCTGTTACAACACTCATTGCTCTTGGTAGCTGTGGAGTCAGCATGTTTTCAGTATTTGCTTATGGAATTTTGGTTCCTTTTCAGACATGCCAACAAAAAGAGCAATCCTCATCTTCCCTGAAACACAGCCCTCTGACAGCAGCTGTAGTACTGGATACCAGTTGCAGAGTGTTCTGTCTTTCACTTCACAGATCTTCGTGAAGGTCCCACTTACATTGAAATCATTGAGTGTTTTCTCTTGAGAAATCAGATTTTAGGCCTTTTTTCCCCTATTTTCCTATGCGCCATTGGCTCTCCTGATTCTCCAGCCCAATGTCTGTTTGCAGGGCTGGGCTTTCTTGGTGGAAAGGCAGCTGCCTGTGTTGTCCCCATGCATTAGTGAGGGCAAGCACTGCAAAAAGGGAATTTTGGAGTGATATTAATGCTAGCCAAGAGGAAAAGACAGCAGTCTTCTGCTTTTACTTCAGTATGCTGTGGTGAATGAAACTCCTTACGTAGGTCTGCCTTGAGGCACCTCTGCAGAAGATTTAGGAGAACACATTGCTGCTGCTCTCAATAGTAACGAGGCCTGTTACCAGCCCGTGGTGCTGTGCCCGTGCTATGGCATGTTGTCCCCTGCCTACAGGCATGAACTTGTTTGGAGTCCCAGCAGCTGAGTGCTGCCTCTCAATAGAAGGAAGCACGGCTGTGGTTATTGCTGAGAAGCAGTGAGGCTTGGCAGACATGGCTCAGAGCTAGGTGACAGGAGGCCAGGTTTTTCTCCCCAACTCTTGTTGTTGTAAGGGAGTCCTTTCGTGTTTTTGTTTGTTTGTTCGTTTTTTTTTCTCTCTAATCACAGAGACCACATCAGTTGGATTTGGATGGCATGTGTTAGACTTTATGAAAAGTTGCTAAGGTTTTGCTGAACATTTAATTCCTACAGCCCCACAATCATACAGCAGTACCTTAATACCAGTGTAGCTTATTTCCTGTCTCACACAGGAATGGCTGTGGTAGTCCTAAAGCACCTTATTTTGGTATGATGTTACAGAGCAACTGTAACATTTTACCTCTTCTCCCCCAGCTGAGCACCACCAGGTCTGTATGTGAACAGCCCCCTATTTACACCACACAGCAAAACGTGGCCTTGATCTGGAGCCAGCCCTACATTCTGGGCTCCTGCTGGCAGTGCTTTGTCAACTCTGGAGAGCTGTAATCCCTCAGAAGCAGAGTGACATTGGCAGAAGCTCCTGCAGTGATCGTGCCCTGGCTGGCAGGGTCACCTGCAAGCAGTGTTACAGGTAGGACACTGAAGTGTGTTGGAAAACCAGTGATGCTATTCCTGGTAAAGCATGGAGTTGATTCGTTCCCCTTGTTTGTGTGCGTATCAGTCATTTAGACTGAACTAGAACCTCCTGCTTTTTCACTAACTTTGGCTTCCTCAGTACCTTTGTTTTTTGACTCTGCTTTCCAGTTTCTGGGTTGATGTTCCATTATTCTGGTGACTGCTCTGGTATGGCCAAGCAGAGCACTGCAGAGGTGGTACACTACGTGCGCTGTACTTGCTCTTTTAGTTCAGAGCAATGATAGAAACATAACTGCTCTGTCTCTACGTGTGAAGAGAGGCCATGAAGCTCTCTCAGTGCTCCCCTGGTGTGCATATGGACACTTTCCAGTGAAGCCACAGTTACCAGCCACATCCCCTTGTGGGGGACGCCTGCAGGTGACTGGAAGTCAGTCAGTGTTGCTACCACTTGTGTGGCTGTCCTGGGCGTGAGCATAGCTACTGCAGTAGGGCAGAGAAAGGGACTGCTAATGATAATCTTGATGTTCTTTCCCTCACCGTCACTGGGCTGGAGGAGGTACTGTGAGGATTTGGCTCTACTCTCCTTGCCAGAGCCTTATGCAATGAAGATAAAAGTCCCGGCTGTGTCTTGGTGCTGCTTGTGTCAGCCCTTTGTCCTGGGGGCAGAAGTCTGAAGCGGTTTCCAAAGTAGGCAAGACACAGTGAAGCACAGCAAATCACCACCTTATCTTCCTGTCCTCTCTATCACCTTTTTTTTTTAATGAGATTTCTTCACGTGTGAGGAGGAAAGACAGGCCACACTTAATCTCCAGCCTACGGTAGATCTGGGGAGGGCTTAAAACCGAGGCGATGTTTTACTTGTAAAAGTCCATATATTACAAAGCCTGAGTTTCTGATGAGGAATACTTTGCTATGCATCCCCTTTGTTCTTCCCACTTGAACAAGAAAAAAAAAAAATTATTATCCTAAAGATATCAGCTCAGTGGTAGGCTGGAGGCTTCTCAGCTGCTTATTAGCCGTATTTCTGTTGCATTCCTCTCAGTGTCCTAATTACATCAGAAAGAAGGGATGTTGTCCTGTTTTTCTCAGGGGATATCTGTTCCTTTGGCCCATGAAAGTCAAGTTAGTGTGTGGCACAGACAGCTGGCTAGAGAAGCCTGTGTTATGCCCAAATCCATAGAAATTTTTTTTTATAATCACTTCTTGGCATGGGAGTGTTTGTATGAACAGTGAGGATTCACACCTACTCTCCTAGTGTCTAACTCAGCCTCTGGACAAATTATGATTAATTCAGTGAGCAAATGTGCTCTCTTAGCTAGCGGTGTATCCATAAAACACAAATCAAGAGAACTTCTGGTCACTATACCTGGGTATCCTCTGAACTCCAGCAGCATGAGTTAAATATCAATACCTGCTCCTGTCCAAAGAGCAGCAGACAGAATGGTGTGAATTCCCTTCTTTGAAAATGAAAGAAGTTGACTCTGTATGAAAACAGCAAGTCTTTTTACACGGAAGAGATATGAGGTCTATTCATCCGAGGAAGAGTAACTGTTCTCTTGAAGTCATGGATGGTTTAAAAGCTTCCAGGAAAGAGCTTGCAGATTCAAGACCATATTTGGGTTAGCAATAGGGTTTGGGGAGAAGGAGTAGGCAAAAGAAAATGGGGTTTTGGTTTGTTGTTGTTCTTTTGTCTTTTAAATGTATCTCATGATTTCATGAGAAATTGATATCCTGCAGTGTATGTTTTGCTTTGTACAGGTAATGCCTTCAGAAGGGTGGCAAACATGAATAATTAGCAGCTGTGCGTACCTCTTCTGTCCCTTCCTTGTTAAGGCTCCTGTACTGCATGCACAGCACTGTGGTGAGGGGCCTCTCCCTGCATCTCCAAGTCTGTCATCATCTGGCACCCGTGTCCCATTTTCCCATGAGCTGAAATATTTTTGAATGCACCTTTGTGCCTCATGTTCACCCCGTGCCTTAATCCTCATCGTTCTTCAAATGTAGACTGGTTGTAGACACAAATGTATGTAATAGTTACATAGTTCTATCTCCCCAAAGTGGGTCATCTTTACCAGGTGTTTAACCTTGCACTAGCACAGATGGTTCCTGGGTAGGACAGATACATCTCCATACAGCTGCATGGAACCATCTGTGCTAGGAGCTTTACTCGATGCACTCTGTTTGAAAATTTTCTCTAGTTTTAACACACGGTCCTTTCTCTCCATCACTGTTAGGTGTTATCCTTTGGATAATCTATTCTTATAGAATTTAATGTAATAATATCTCCTCATTATATCATGCCTTTTGCAGAGCTTCACAAAGGATGCCTGTTTAAGAGATACGAATGGGTGAACAAGATTATAGACTGAAGAGGTGGAGATAAATTAGAGGAATTAGTATGAATTCAGCTCCTATAGGTGGGAGGCAGTCAGCTTCATCATTTGTGTGTGTGCTTTAAAATGTCAGATTATAGGTGGTTCTGGGGTTCAGAAGAACGATGTGCCATTTGTGTAGCCAAGGGTCGAGTAGTGTGTGACACTTGCAGACTGAGAACTGTCTGAGTTTACTCTTGCATTCTCTGAAATCTGTATTCTGTCAGTTGCACAAGGTCTTTATTTCTTCAAAATCCCACGTGCTCATGTATGAATCCCAAGCCAGACTGTACTCGGGGTGTAAAAAGTATCACCAGTCAGCTGTCCGCAAAGTAGCCAGCACCAGGTAGGGGAGGCTGGCAGCTGGTGGGGAAAAAATCTGCAAATGTGTCCAGGCCTGGCTTGTGACAAGCCTGTGCATGTGTGATGTGTGCGAATGGAGAGGAAAGGCACTTCGGGGGAGTTTCAGTCCGACACAATAGAGACGTACAGGCTTGAAAAAATATTACAGTCATGCAAGTCTTAGGAAATTAGGAATCCAGGAAAAGGGGAGAGATGTGAATTTGGTCTCTGCTGAAGGGAAAGCTATCAAGCACCGCTCTTTTTAAATGTCAAAGGATCTGCTGCATGGGAAAAAGTTGTTGGAAGGCAGTCTCTGTGAAGTCTGTTCCTCACAGGACCTGCTTCTTGGTAGATGTTTGTGCAGGATCACCTCGCTGTGAGACCAGACATGACTCAGTCTATCAGCATGCAGCATGGTTTCAGGTTGCTGTCTTACTGCTCTTAAAATGCTAAAATGCTGTATGAAGATATTTGCTTTTTTCCTCGCGCTTTTGGAAAGAATGAAACGCTTTAATGTCATTAGTGCTATTGTTATTTAAATTTAGCTTGTGACTGCTAACCATTAAATATTTATAGAGAAATCGATAGCAGTGAGATTTTTGCTGTAGTAAATATATATCACATATGTATTCAAAACCAAACCAGTGCGTTCCAGGAAATAACCTATAACAATGCTCTGAAGTATTCATGTCGAGATACTTTATGTATGGCCCAAATGCAGCCATTTCTGCAGTGGAACCCTGTTTTGAAAATAGCCTGGAGCAATGCTGCCCCGTGCCTTAGGGAAAGAGGCTCTTGCAAAATCCATCTGAACCCTCCTTCCAGGGCAGGAGACTTCCTGCTCTCTGGCCCAGAAGATCTCTCTTACCTCAGAGGAAGCCCAGGCAAGCTGGGAATCTGCAGCGTAAAATTTCATCTGTGGATCAATAATTGAAAATAGTTTCAAGCCAATATCTGTTTCTGCAGTTGGGACTTAAGATGTCATCAGAGGCAGGCTGGGGCTCATTGGAGCGATATGGAGAAAGGCGTGAGAGGTGTGGAATGCCTGGCACATGGGGAAGGGGAGTAGCCGGTTCCTTCTAAATTCTGGGCTTCTGCATTACTTCCTCGTGCAGCTGTCAGTGAGTAAATCAGCGGGCCGGCAAGGAGAGGACCTGAAGTAGTTGTTGCAGCCAGGTGTTCTGGAAGGGAGAAAGCTTCCTTACGAGTTGGAGGTGAAATTTCAATTTATAATAATGAGCATCGTTTATAAAAATAATTCTAATTATATACATAAACACTCTAATGTAC
>JAOWBP010003503.1:3648570-3661146 GCA_028571105.1 Tragopan temminckii
CCTTGTTGGAGCGTGATGCTTTTGTAGGTGCTGTGTGCATTGTAAGTAAGTGTGAACTGTGCTGAGCCAGCAGGTGTTCTAGAGAGAGCTCCAACGTCCCTTCATCTCTCCGTTGTTTTTTCTTCATTTTTTCTCTCTGTTAGTGTGACATATCTGGCCCATCTGATAATTCAGCAGGGAGTTGTGCCTTCTTGTGAAGCTGTTGCGGGTGGGTTCATGCACTTCACTGCTCGTATGACAAAGCTGAAGATGCCTGAGCTGTGCTAGAGCTTTGAGAGTTGGATGGAGAGTTCTTGACCAAGGAAGAGCCCTTTGGTCCTAGCCACGTGGGTAGAAGTTGGGATTGCTGAAGAATGAGAGGATTCTTTGAGTGATCTCAGGGGTCTAGGAAAGGAGCTGACAGGTTTGGGGCTCGTTTGCCGTGCTGTGCTGGGGTTTGTTTTTGAGTCACTCTGAAGACAAAATGATGCAAAGGGTTTTTTGTGCAGCCTGAAACCCTGCAACTCTGCTGTAGGGGCTGCAGCCCAGGGTAGATGCCCTGTCTCCATGCCTGCTGACCGCGCTCTTCCCTTCTCCCCAGTGACCACGGCCAGCCCCTGAAGCCCCAGTCATGAAGACCCTGTATGTCAAGTCCAGTGGCCATCTGTCTGTGCTGCCCATGTCTGTGATAGGTGAGGATACCTCAGGCCCCCTTGAACTGCAAGGCATCCAAGCTTCCTCCTCCTCCACCAGCTCTCCCACTGCCTCCGACACCTTTGCCACCTCCTATGTCGTGTCGTGGAAATCCATGGTGCTGGGGCAGGCCCAAATTCCCCACCCTGACAGCAGGCACATTTCCAAAAACTCTGCTCGCTTCCTCATCCTGCTGGCTCATGAGAAGATCCTATTGTCAGCTCTGCCAACCAGCACAGTAGAAGAAGTGCGATTGTTGTGGGGAGCCTGGAAAACAGCAGGGGAATAACCATTTCCCCCTTTGGCTGTTTATTTGTTGAGAAATGCTGTATGGTAACTTGAGTCAGGGCCTGAACCACTGATGGAGCATCTGGAGAAAGGACCCAGTCAGCCCTGGGAATACTGGTGAGGGCAATTCAGTTGTATGACTGGTATGAGTGGAGCCTCGGTGCACCTCTCTTAGACCTCATTGAAGGGCTGAGTCTACACTTGGCAAGGATCTCTGTTTCTCTTGATCTCTGGAGATCCCTCCCTTGTGGAGTTTTCCCTGTGAGCCTGGATCTTCAGAGACAGGCGAGCACTTTCCCTTTTTCTTTGTAACACCTTTCTGTTGTGCTAGTCCCTTTGTCATTACACCTCCTTCCACTGCATTGGTTGTTACGGATGTCCTCTGTCCCTTCCCACCTGTAAAGCAAACAAAGGTGATGACAGAGCCTTTATTTGAGATACAGGTGCTATAGAACAAAGTATCAAACAAAGAGGAATCAACTCATCGCTCCCAGCAACAGTTTGGAAGAAAGTGGTGAGCTGAGGAATGTAGCCTTCTCCGCTGTAAGTACGGTGTGCTGAAAGGTGAAAGGGGGGTGAGGGGCTGGGGAGGAGACCTGTGCAGACTGACTGCATATGCTTCCACTCCTGGAAGCATTGCTGAGACAGAGAGGAAGGCACCCCCCACTCCAGGTACTCATGTGCTCATGTACTGTTTCAGGCTGTGACCTGGCAATTCCACTGCACCACCTCCAGGTGTTGCTCAGCTTTTGGGGGACTCACTGTGACCTCCCTGTCTCACCACTGCCTTGTGCACTGGACTTCACAGCATCCTGACGGTGAGCAGTGGTCCTCTGAGGATGCTGAGCAACAATTGTGAGCTCTGCCCTTTTCCTGGACCAGTATCCCAAGGCCTCCTGAGCCCAGAGCCTGTCACTCTCTTACCCTGGGGTTCTGTGCAAAAGTCAGTAAGACTGGACTTTGCCAGCCACCTGGTTTCAGCTTCATAACCCAAATGATAGCAGAGCAATCCTGCAGCTCATGGCAGACGTCTGGCTCTGCTCCTTTGCAAGGCTGGAGAGCTGAATCAGCTCTGATTCTGCAGATCTTTCCCTGAGTCCTGCTGCTCGCCACCAATATTTCTGTATCCTCTGGGCCTCGTCAGGACTAGACAGAGGAGTAGTTATCAGGCAGAAGGATCCGGCTTTCTGCTGGGTGATAGCCACTTGCAAGACCTGTTCCTGCTTTCTCTTTTCCCTAGGTGGCACTGTGCTTCCCAAGGAGTGCGTAGACCTTTCTGATGGGAGTGAGAAGCAAGGAACCGACTGGGTCTCAGCTTCCTTCCTACCCTGCAACTGATTGAGGGACACTGCGACCAGCTCAGGAGGTAAGAGGTGGCCATGGGCCCAGTTTTGCCAGCTTTCACTGCGAAAGGGGGCAGTTCAGGGAAAGACGCAGCCTGGGTGAGCTCAAGCTTTACTCTAGCATCTGAGGGAGCTGTGGACATCAGCATGTGCCTGACTCATAAAGGTGTGGGTCAGCTGTCGATGTTCAGAGTTCTTAAGCAGCCCAGCTGTATGTCCAAGGCTTGTAGTCAGAATTTCTGTGCGAGGCTGAGATACCCTTAGGATCATGGCATCTCTCATTTTGCTCTCACGCCCTTACTCACAGTCTCTGAGGAACGACTTGAGCCTTGCGACCACATCCTCGCTCATGTGCTGTAGTCATTTTTATGCATTTTGGTGTCAGGGCTCTTAGGACAAAATGTGCCTGGACACTGCCACACATTTAATCCCTTTCTGCTGTGCACACTGGAGGATGCAGAACTGGTTTGATCTGTGATTCTTTATAAAGCTGTTCTGGCCTATCTCAGCAGCAGTGAGAACTCTTCTCACCAAGTCTAACGCTTAGAGCAGCATAGAGTGACTGGTGCTATCTGGGGGTCTTTTTTTTTACTTTCCATCCCAAGTCCTTTCCTTTCCATGGAAACAGCAGAAGTGGTCCTTCAGAGCTGATTTACCCCTGCGCCTGCTCTGTTCCTTTTCACTTTTTGTGGATGAGCAAGTGCCCCTTTAGGGATGAGCATCTCTTTGCTCCTTCCATTTTACAGCTCATAGCAGGGTGCCCAGCACACCCCACAGTTGTGGGGAGCAGCTGGCACAAGAGAAATAAGTCCTGAGGCTGCAGCAAAGATTTTGGGTTATTTGCAGTGGCTCAGTGGGAGCTTGCAGAGGTAAAGAGCAGCTGGAGATGTGCTCTACAGTTCTGCGCTGGTTTGCAGATTCCTCAGGAGTTGTCCTGGGTCATCTGGCTTCCACCGAGAGTGTTCCTCTTCTTTCCGCAGATCACATCCCAGGTGTTGTCTGTCTGTCTGTGGTAGGTTCCAGAGCAAGGAGGCCTCTCCGTGCCATCTCTGCACAGTGATTTCAGCCTGTGGTACCGATATTTGGACACATGGATGCTCCAGGAAACAGCTGTGAATCCTGGGACTGGGAAAAAGATGCCAAAAACGATGTAGAAAAAAAACAGAGGTAAGCCTCAGTTTGTTCTCGGATCAGGAAACACACCTGCTAAGGTGAAGCTGGTTTTCCCCTGCAACCTAGCCCTAATTCCAGGAATCAAGCATACCCCAAACGCCACCAGCTGGGACCATCCAGTGAGGTTTATTTTGGATGCTGCTCTTCATTTCGGAGCAGCCAGTGTGCTTTCCATGGATGCTGGCTGCTGTCCTGAGCCCTCAGCAGCCCCTGTTATAACGCAACATACTTCAGAACTAAAATGGCATGGTTTTGTAGGAGCAGGGGCTTTGTACCAGGGAGCTGCAGGGCATCCTGGGCATAGCATGGCAAGATGGGAACATTCACTGCCTGGTTGTGTTGGCTTCACAAAACTGCACAGGGGCACAGCATCTCTAGCAAGAAAACCTCTGCAACTCATTCTGCTCCCTTATCTTTTTTTAAAAAAGTGACACGGTTCAGCTCATTTTTGCCATGGGACACAGCAGCTCTGACAGCATCCCAGTGCTGCAGCATCCCGCTGCCTGCCCCTCTGTGGGGCCAGGGCTGATCCAGAGCAAGACAGCAGCTTGGTGTTGCAGTGGGAGGCGGAGGTGTGTGGAGTGCTGTAGGTGTGCTGGCTGTGCCACGTCGCTGTGGGGTAGAGCTGGTGCTGCAATGAGCCCTTGTAGGATGTTGGGTAGTGCCTGGGGTTGGAGGGCTGCGCAAGCTGGCTATCACAGGGCTGGGGAAAGCAGGGATAATGAAGGGGATAATGGAGAGAGATGGCTTTGGTGGGGCTGCTTGATTTTTTAGGTGCTCCAGGGGGTTGCTGAAGTTCATCAGGAAGCGCAGCATCTCCCCCTTTTAAACATTTGGGGCTGAGGCCCTGGGGTGAGCGGAACGGCATAGCTGGGTCTGGGAATGATGGCTTTGGATTTGGCGAATCCTTGGTGACCCCTGGGTGAGCCATTGCCCTTGCCCCTGCCTTCAGTTTTATGGACAAAGGTGGTCATCCTGGTTCCACTTGGCTGTGGGTGGTGTGGGACTCTGTGTAAGTGGGCCAAAGCCAGCCCCAGGGGGCACCCAGCAGGCTTTGACAGTAGCAAAGGTGGCTGGCTGCGGGCTCTCCGTGTTCCGTGCTTTGTTTCACAGGTCTTGAGCTGCTCCCAGTCGTCCTCCATGTTCTCAGGTTGTGGTTCCAAGAAATCCTTCAAGTTGGACAAGTATCCCCCAAAGGGGTGGCAGCTGATGTGTTTCAGCACCTTATTGCAGTATGCATGAAAGAAGCTGGTGAAGACAGCGGGTGCAGGGCCCCCATCCTCAGCTCTTGGGTAAAGCTGTCTGTCTGTCCTTCCAGGGGATGCACTGAGGATGGGTCCTGCCTCACTCCAGCCTCCTTGGGATGTGTCCTTCAATCCTTGTGTCTCCAGGCTCCTCTGCTCCTTGAACTGGGCCGCCAGCCAGCTGGGCTCTGGCTTGGGGTGAGCGCTGCTCGCCGCCCCATTGCCCTCCAGGCAGTGGTGTTAGTGGCAGTGGGTGGACTCTGCCTCACTCACCTGGGCCAGCAGCTTCTTCTTGGCCAGCAGAGACATGGTGGGGTGGTTGCCTTTGGAGTAAAAGCTGGAAAAGAGACACTTGTAGGCTTCAGTGTGGGCGCAGCAAGTGCTGGGACATCCCCCAGAGGGGTTGTGCCAGGGCCATGGGGCTGGCACATTGCTCCACTGGCCAGCCTTGCTTGTGGGCCTGTGTTGGGTCCTCCTTGCAGGCTTCAAGGGTGGCTGCCACCTCAAGCTTTGCCATCTCTGGTGCCACCTGCAACTAAAAGCAGATTTGGGGTGTAGGTGCCAGGCTGGGTCGTGCACCTGCCCCATTCCTCTGCCTCCCCCTGCAGAAGCTCAGTTCTCCACTTTTGTCTTGACCTCATCCTTCCCAGAACTCCCTAGCCATGTGCCCAGTAAAGGGATGGATACAGAAAGGCAGAGCAGGGTGTGGGGTCATTCCCAAGGTTCACCCCATGGCCACTCAGCTGCTCCCAGCCTTTCTCATTCTAGTTTGTCCTGCTCTTCTCGCTCGTCTCAGTGCCCTTGGAGACACTATACTGTTTTCAGGGTTTGCTGGGAAGCAGCGGCTTGTTGTCCTCACCCTTCAGGTGCTGCATGTACAGGAGGACCAGCCTGCAGGGTGCAAGTCACAGTGCTGAGCCCCAGTCCCACTAAGCCCCTTAGAGGGGGGAAACTGAGGCACACAGTGCCTCTCCCCCACACCCCCACCTCTCGTAGTGCTGCTGGGTCCACACTTGCCCACACTGGTGCTGCCAGGGCTGCTGCCCAGCTCATCATACACATTCTTCTACAGCCATCTCCCTGTTACCTGTGGTGGGAGATGGTGTGAAGATGGATTAACCTTCCCCAAACCTGGAAAACAAAGCCATATGGGATGAGGGACACTGCCTGCTTACCAGCTCGTAGGCTCCAAGCTTCTCCACCGCTTTGTAAATCTTCCACAGGTTAACTGGAAAGAAGGAGTCAGTGAGATGCGGTGCACACCAGCTCTTCGTCCCAAAAGCTCCTCCATCCCAAAAACATCTTCCATCCTAGAAGCCCCTCCCAGGTATGCGTTCTACTTGAAGTCGAGGTCTGGGATTGATGTGTGCCTCTCGTTCATGAACTTGAAGAGGCTGACGAGGAAGGCCTCCTCCTCCTCTTTCTCACCACTGGCATCTGACGGTTTTGCCTGCCTGGGGCTTGGTGACTCCTAGGTGGGGGATGCAGCCATCAGGAGGAACTCAGAGGGGCAGATCTGCTCAATACTCCTTTGAGATGGGGAAGAAGAGTATACGCATCTGAGAATACCTCGCTGGCGTAAAAACGTCAACACTGATAGATATCTGATGGAAACTTGTGTGGGAGCAATAATTTAGTAATAAAATAGGTCAAATCCTTACGCTGAAGGTGGGTACCTTACAATAACCATTTTGTAATTTTATATTTGACATTTTGCTCTGCATTATGTGGATAGGTGGAGCTGTGATACTGTAGTCCATTTCCAGTTGTAAACAAGATTGCTCTAAGAACTGCTGCAGTAAGATGCATGTTGGCTGACTTTAAGCTGAAATGTAATTGCCTCTGAATACTAATGTGTTTGTGGGGATTTTGTTTTTAATTCTGGGATTTTGTCCTTGCCCTATAGCAGCTCTGAAGAAGCCCTTTTTTCCCAAACCCCACTTTGCTGCTAATTGAGGCTGATGGCAAGTGTTGTGATTTGGGCCCTTTGCTTTTAGTTTCTGTGGCCTGTGTACCTTGGAGAATGCTTTCTTTCACATTTTTTTTGTTTGCTAGCCACCTTTCCAGTAGATAAGATTTATTAGGGGTGTTCTTGCTTTCATGTACTGGCTATACATAGGTGGTGGGTTAGGGGAGGTTATCAGAAAAGGGAAGAATTTGCTGCAGTAATTGAATTGTAGCCTTTTAGGTAAATGGGAGTTAAGGTGCTGATACTGCATTGTGTAGCTGTAGAACTTCCTCGGGAATAAATAGGGACCTGATCCCCAGTTTCCAGTTTGAGCTTCTCCATCTGTTTCTACCTATATTGGAGCAGACCTATATCTTTGAGGCAGGATGTGGATAGTGAAAAGCTTAGTTTTGGGGGATGTTGACTGGCCACGTTAGTATATGAAGTTTTCAGGCATGGAAGGGAACAGCCGGTTTACAACTGAGTAATAGTTTGCCTTTCCTCTTAAATTCTTGCACCTGGTTTCTATGAGCATTGTTATCCACTGCTAGCAGTGAGACTCCTCACTGGGTATGAGGGGGCCTGGTGCTTAGCAGCGTGTAACTGCAGCTCTGCAATGAAGCAAACTGCACCCAGTAGTAGTAGTACCACAGGAGCTTGAGAATCTGGTGTGCAAGGTTTTAAACTGTACATGGTTTAATGGTACTGGACTTGTGGGCTGTGACTTGTTACTCTGGGAAATTTCTTTAAGACTGAAGGTGTTAGGACTGCCAGGTGGCCTGCATGCCCTTCTATCAGCGATGACTGTTCTTAAGGTGTACATATAAGTAGAGTTTTATACATGCCTTGTTCTCTGTCAGGTTTGTTTTTTAAATAAAGAGACAAAAAAATAAGTAGGGCATTTTAGCTTGGGTCATTTCCCTAATCCGGTGTAGTGCACGGTCTCACACTGAGAAGGTGATGGCTGAGCAAGGGTGGGAACTTCTGGTGCTCCTCAAGAGGGCAAGGTGCATGCTGACGGCTGACCTGTGCTACTGGCTGGAGCTAGCAGATCTGTAAATGGCTGTTCTGAGGGGTCATGCCTTGCAGAGAGTTGGGGCCAACAGCTGAGAGACGATGGCTTCACAGCCAGCCCTTCTGCAGATCACCATTAGTTTGTATTGGACTACAACCTTGCATAATGTCTCGGATTAAGCAGTGGGCTTGAGGCAGGTGTTGTTAATGAGTGGGAACCACTAAACTGACAATCTTCCACATTCCTGTGCCTAGTACAGGCTTTGGGATCTTGAGTTTATTTGTTTTAGAATGTTTTGCAAACTTCTGCAGTGTCCAGTCTCCAGTGGTTTGGTCTGTCCACTCTTGAAGTCAGTGGGAGTCTTCCTGGTAATTTGGTTATTCAACTGTTCCATGAGTACCTTCCCTAAATAAAGTTATTTAGCTGTGGAAACATTTTACTGTAGGCCAGCAGGCAGCAAAAATGTGTGTAGAGGGGTTTGTGAATGTATCTTGCCCGTTTAGGAGCCTCTCTCTGTGCTGTGACTGCTTCAGTACTATGATAAAAATAATACGAATTAACTTGTTAATGGATTAGGTGTTGTCTTAAGCGCAGCAGTTCGAGTCCATCTAATAAAAGCTGACTGGAGGTATGTCCTGTGGCTATGACAAACTTTGCTTTATAATAGCGTGTACTTTTCAGTAGCTGCTTGCCATGCTCTAATGTGGTTGGAGTGGGAGAAACAGAACACTGGTCATTTCCCAGCAGATAGCGGTAAGTTTCTGCTCAGTCACAATGCTCTATGCTGTGATAGGTTTATAATTATTATCCTAAGATTGATGTCTTTGAGGGGACTGTAAATATGTGCAGCATTAAGAAATCAGTAATCATTCTGTCCTGAAATGCAGTTTCTGTACAACGTTATAAATGCACATCAAAGATTTGATTCTAGGTTTGTGATCCCTCTCCATCCCTTCCTCTTCCCTGAACTCCCAAGATTAGTGTCCTTCGCAGAAAAGTGACTATGTGGTAGGGCATTTCTTTCCTGATGGAAAAACAGGGATGGTAATATGAGCATCATTTGAGAGGCTATTGTATTTGTTGTGTGATTTTTCCTTTCCCCACAATGCTGTTTTGATCTTGGGAAGGTCCCCCTCTTCTCTTCCACAGTTTCATCCCTGCTAGACGAGGGTGATGAAGATTCATGCACTGCTTCTCTGTGAAGGACTCTGAAGAGGAAGTGTTAGATATGTGCAATGTTGTGATACGTGCATATTTCTCTTTCCTCATTCTCCCTTCTCATTCAGTCTTCATTTAACATCACGAGTTTGACCGTCAGATGCCGCTGTGTTTTTGCTGAGTTCTCCCCAGTTGTAAGTAATCCTCTGATCTAGAGAGATGGAAGCCTCTTTATCTCAGAGTAAAGCTGTTCACAGCTGACAAATAATAGACTGTATGATGGAGACTGGGAGTACTACTTCAGTTTCTCTGTGGAAGGCTCAGCTATACAGCACGAGGTACTGAGCTAGTCCAGTTTTGATCTCACAAGGAAAACAGAGGATTTGAAAAGGAATGCTATTGCAGCAGTAAGAATGTGCTTATCTACTGCTTAGGAGGACCTTGGCTAAGAGCTACAAAACACTTGACTGAGAGTACTAACACTATATTTCCTTACTGTTTGTTTTCATTCTTCCTCTACATTTTGTTAGAATGGGTTGAAACCTTTTTTCAAGTGTAATTTAGAATCATAGAACTAGTAAGGTTGAAAAGATCTCTGAAATCATCTAGTCCAGCCATCACTACCGTGTCCACTAAACCATGTCCCTAAGTTTAGCCAGCTCAACTGCTGATTGAAAAATGAGACATTCCTTAATGATACCTTTATATCTTACATCTGTTGTATTTGTTATCCAGATCTTATTTCACCTTCTGTTTTCTCATCTACCCCAATAAAAGCACACTCATCTTGGGGAGGATGTAGTAACTTGATTGTTGCTTTTTACTTTCCTGAGAACATCTAATGCATGGGTATTCACCAGTGTTTTCAGTTCTGAAGTGGGGAGAGCAAGACAAAAGCATTTATTGCATCTTCCCTTCTCAGATATAAGAGTCTCAGGTTATGTCCAGAGGTATGGCAAGAATAGAATAAGAGGTTTTTGCCTTTGGTTCAAATCGTGTACTTTGGCTTACCAGAGAAAGCCACAGGAATACCCAGCTGAGTAGAATTATTCATGTATTTCAGTATTCACAGGCTTGTGTCTTTGGAAAGGCGCATGGAAGAGCTGGTGGCAGAAGAAGCCCAACACGGTTAACTCCTCACTGTTAGTTCTGTATGGGCAGAAGTGCTGTGCCTGGCTTGATTTTAGGACAAGCTTGGCTTTGGCTGGTTTTCAGAGGAAAATGTAAGTTTTTGTGCTAATGGAAAAAAGCCTAGATGCCAACAGAAATGCTTGAACATCAGCTGTGTTTGATAGGTCTCCATTCAGCATTGGCTTTTTGTCTGTTTAATTATTTTTTAAATTCTTTAAGCCATGAGCTCCACACTGTGCTGTTTTCCTACCAATCAAGATTACCCTATTTACTTTAGAACTCTTCCTCGTGCAAGGGCTTGCACTTTGCTGTGACTTTCACCTCTCCTTAACTTTGTAACTCATGTCACTTTTCTGTGGGCCTGCATACCAGCGATGTCTCTTTTATGTCAGTACTATTCTTAATACTGAAAATTGCATTTTTTCTCCCTTCTGGTCAGTATGTGATACAGAAACAGAAGCTGACTGACGGCTGATTTTTCTGTAGTGTTTTTCTGAAGTGCTCACGC
The DNA here is from genome assembly GCA_028571105.1 of Tragopan temminckii. Taxonomy (NCBI): domain Eukaryota; kingdom Metazoa; phylum Chordata; class Aves; order Galliformes; family Phasianidae; genus Tragopan; species Tragopan temminckii. The sequence goes on from JAOWBP010003503.1 coordinate 3,659,051, forward strand.
AAATGGTGTATGGCCGTTCAGCAAAATAAGACTTTTTCACATCTTTTTGGCTTTTACCCATGACCATTTTTTTTCTACTGGTTGGCAGAATAGTGAGGATGGGATTGAATGATGGGATTATTAGTATTTCTAAACTAAAGCCCCTGACAGATCCTTGGATACTTAAAGCTGTTGTGATGCTTCACCAGATGGTTCAGAAACTCAGACTGGAATATCTCATTGGCTGATGCTGAACAATGACATTTCAAACCCACAAGCTCATTTGGATTTTAATTTTCAGGGGAATTAAAGCCTTTTGGAATATGGGCTGTCTCTTTCCATATTATGTGCTTGGCACCTTATGTAGTTGAGTCTTGCAGTATCTTTATAATTCACTCTTCTGGCATGAGGTAGGATGGTGTAATGTCATGTTCTTCAGACAAACCAAAAATGCTGCCCAGATAGTGAATGAGACAAGGGATGAACTGGTTCTGACTAATAAGAATCTTGGGCAACAGTTAGTAGGCCAGTATTTTCTGAGAAAGAATTTATTATAATGCATTTGAGATTTGTTAATGTTTCTGTTAATGCCAGAACACTCTGGAGTGTATTTTCAAAAGAGGGTTTGCTAATCCTGTTAACAAAAAATGGGATTTGTGCATGTACCTCCATGGGCTCATATGGAAACATACGTTAAGTATCAGAAGTTTCCTGGATGCATGTTTAAGACTTACTGCGTTCTCTAAAGACTAAGAATAGGATTTTCCTAATGCTGTAGGTTTTGATCTTGTTGAATGTACGTACTGGGAGAAATTACTCCTGGTGGCTAAAATAAATGTTGGAGTTATTCAAAATTATCCTTTAGTGCAGAGTTGTCATGGTTCTGGTCTGCCGAGTGTTACAGTGGAAGAGCCTGGGCTGTTCTGGGTGATAACTATGTTCATTGTAATTAAGCAGGAGAATGTACCTGTGGTGTTATTCAGAAGAAAAACTGTTCTAATCAACCTTACCTCAGGATCTTGTTTCTCAAATCCAAACAAGACAGGACTGTGCATGCGTGTGCATTGAATATAATGTTGGTGTTTGGTTTTTCATGAGATTCACCAGATTAGTGCCTGCTTGCTCTGAAGTTGGCTCTTGGAATGCGATGATTCAGTATCTCACTGACTGTGTGACAAGTAGGACTTGGTTCTTGCAGATTTGTTTCCTTGTCTAGCTTTATTTCCACTGCTGATTAACTGTCTCTGCAAGAGCTGCTCAAAAAAAGGAATAAAATGCACATTTTGCTTGAAAATTAGCACTGAGTTTTGCCTATATCCTTTAAATGGAAAAGTGAACCTAACATGCTTTGTTGTTATCAAGGAATTTGTTTGCTGGAGGCAAGCTGAGAAACAGTGTCTGGGGCCTATGGGCACAAATAGATCCCAGTTTCCTATTCATGCAGCAGCCTTTAAATATTGCATTAGCAATATTAATAGGACCAGACAGATCCTGGGATGTCTGTGCCCGGGGCTTGAAGTGTAAAGCTGGAGAAAAGCAAAACTTGACTTAAAAAAAAAGTTGACTTAAAAAATGTGCGCTGGGAAGTAATGAGAAGAGTCTTTCTCTGTTCTCATGGCAGTTCTGCTGAATAATAATCACTTGGCAAACTGCAGCAGCGTGGTAGGGAAGCTCACGGTTGCAATTTAGGAAGAGGATATTGAGGGAGGCTGAGGCTTTGCTAATGTTTGGCTGGATGTAAGAAATGTTCTGTGTTAAGAATGTGTTTTCTATCAAACAGTGTCAGTGGTCCACAGCATTTGGGGTACTTAATTCAGTGCAAATGAGAAAAGTTGATGATTTTCTCTTGATGCAGGAAAATTGAGGAAAGTTTTTGGAACTACTTTATTTTTCACATCTTTCCTGGAAAAAAAAAACAATTCAGGTGGCATGGGCTCTCTGTCATTTATTCTTTCTGATCCCTTTGAGCTGGATTTCTGTTCTTGGCTTTTCACAGGAGATTGGTCCAACAGAAAACAGCTGATTCAGGAGCTTAGCTGGATCCAGGCTGACCAGCTGTTTAGTAAGTCTCTTCCAAGCTCAGTTAAAAACTTCAGTTTTCTTCTCCAAGTTACATT
>JAOWBP010003503.1:3661246-3684106 GCA_028571105.1 Tragopan temminckii
GGAAGATTTAGGTTGGATGTCAGGGGGAAATTCTTTACAGAGAGAGTGGTGAGGTGCTGGAACAGCTGCCCAGAGAGACTGTGGATGCCCCGTCCATCCCTGGAGGTGTTCAAGGCCAGGTTGGATGGGGACCTGGGCAGCCTGCTCTAGTATTGAATGTGGAGGTTGGTGGCCCTGCATGTGGGAGGGGGGGTTGGAGATTCATGATCCTTGAGGTCCCTTCCAACCATGGCTATTCTTTGATTCTGTGAGCTGCAGGCATCAGGGTTTGGGCCTTTGGAGTACTGGAGGTTTAACTGTCCTTTGGATAAATGAAATTCTGGTGGCTATTTAATTTCTGGCCAAGTCATCTGTATATTTTTTAATAAAACCTACTGTAAGCTCTGCATAAATATTCTGGCAAATCTGCCTTGGTTTTTATGGAAGATGTCCATACAGAATTAAAACCTCATCTGCTGCCAAATTTTCAGCTGATGTAAACTGCCTGAAGTGCAGACCCAGTACAGGGCCCGTGATTTAGGGCACCTGACTTTCTAGCTTACTGACTTGCCAACATTTTTATTGAACGTAAAGCTCCACGGTAAGCCATTAGTCAGTTTCTTTTCCCTTATATTTATCACTTGAAAAAGAATGTCTTTCTCTAGTATGTATATTAAATCATGAATTTGCTCCAATGCTCAAAATTCAGTTTAACAGCCTATCTCTCTTCTTCTATGAGGTAGGACAGTGTAATGTCATGTTTTTCAGACAAACCAAGAATGCTGCCCAGATAGTGAATAAGACAAGGGATTAACTGGTTCTGGCTAAGAAGAATCTTGGGCAGCAGCTAGTAGGCCAGTATTTTCTGAGAAAGAATTTATTCTAATGCATTTGAGATTTGTAAATGTTTCTGTTAACGCCAGAACACTCCGGGGTGTATTTTCAAAAGAGTGTTTGCTAATCCTGTTAACAAATACTGGGATTTGTGCATGTACCTCCCATGGGCTCATATGGAAACATACGTTGAAGTATCAGAAGTTTCCTGGATGCATGTTTAAGACTTACTATGTTCTCTAAAGATTAAGAATAGGACTTTACCAATGCTCTAAGTTTTGGTGTTACTGAATGTACGTACTGGGAGAAACTACTACTGGTGGTTAAAATAAATGTTGGAGTACTTCAAATTTACCCCTTAATGCAGAGTTGTCACGGTTCTGGACTGCCTGCTGTTACAGTGGAAGAGCCTGGGCTCTTCTGGGAGATAAGTATATTCATTATATTTAATCAGGAGAATATACCTGTGGTGTTATTCAGAAGAAAAGCTATTCTAATCAACCTTGCCTCAAGATCTTGTCTGTCAAATCCAAACAATACAGACCTGTGCATGCATATGCACTGAATATAATGTTGGTGTTTGGTTTTTCATGAGATTCACCAGATTAGTGCCTGCTCGCTCTGAAGTTGGCTCTTGGAATGTGATGATTCAATATCTCACTGACTATGTGACAAATAGGGCTTGGCTCTTGCAGATTTGTTTCCTTGTCTAGCTTTATTTCCACTGCTGGATGACTATCTCTGCAAGGATTTTGACAAAAGGAAGGAAATACACATTTTGCTTGAAAATTAGCACTGAGTTTTGCCAATTTCCTTTAAATGGAGAAGTGAACCTAACGTATCTTGTTATCAAGGAATTTGACTGCTGGAGGCAAGCTGAAAAATGGTGTCTGGGGCCTATGGGCACAAATAGACCCCAGTTTTATATTCATGCAGCAGCCCTTAAATATTGCATTAGCAATATTAGTAAGACCAGACAGATCCAGGATTTTCTGTGCCCGAGGCTTGCAGTAAAGCTGGAGAAAAGCAAAACAGTTGACTTAAAAAATGTGTGCTTAAAAGCTGGGAAGTAAAGAGAAGTGTCTTCCTCTGTGCTCGTGGCAGTTTTGCTGAATAATCACTTGGCAAACTGCAGCAGCATGATAGGGAAGCTCACAGTTGCGATTTAGGTATAGGGTATTGAGGGAGGCTGGAGGCTTTGCTAATGTTTGGCTGGGTGTTAGAAGTGTTCTGTGTTAAGAACGCGTTTTCTATCAAACCGTGTCAGTGGTCCACAGCATTTCAGGTACTTAACTGAATGCAAATGGGAAAAGCTGATGCTTTTTGTCTACTTGGTAGTGGAACAAGGAAGATTGAGGAAAGTTTTTGGAATAACTATTTTTCACATCTTTCCTGGAAAAAAAAATAATAATAATAATTCAGTGTCCTGGACTCTGTCGTTTATTTCTTCTGAGCCCTTGGAGCTGGATTTTTGTTCTTGGCTTTTCACAGGAGAGTGGTCCAACAGAAAACAGCTGATCCAGGAGCTTAGCTGGATTTGAGCTTACCTGCTGTTTAGTCTCCTCTAAGTTCAGTTAAAAACTTCAGTTTTCTTCTCCAAGTTACGTTTGTCTGAATTAAGCAAGCACTGAAGCAAATCTGTTTACTTCTATTTTTCTTTTTGTACTGCTCTTTCATTTCTGGGACGTCTGTTAGAATGACCACATGCTTTGCTTTTTACTGATTCTGGTGTATCATAATGAAATTTCTCAGTCACTCATCTTGTCATGAGCCATAGTTAGAGATGGAGGAGCTTTTCCTCCCTAGCATATCGACAGCTTTCCTAACTTTCAACAGAAATATCACTGTGACCAGTGTAACATATGGCTTAGCCCTTCCTGCTCACCAGCATGTTGGCTTATGGCTTTGAGTACTTATATACAGTGAGTATCAGCTTGTTAAGCTCACACAGCTGTATGATGGCTCTGTTCCTTCACTGATCCAGTCCTTTTTCAATTTAGTTACATTATTTTAGGTTTTTTTGGTAACAGTAAGGTGACGTGCAAATGTAACAAGCTGAAACATGAAAGAGAAGAGCAAACCAAAACTGCTCTTAGTTGTGTCGAATGTGTAATTAAACGAGTACCTATGTATTCTTTAAGAGATTTAAAGTGACCTCTGGATTGCTGCTCATCTCATTTCATACCACCCTGAAGTGTTTTCACTTTTGGCACCCTTTGGCTCTCGTTCTTAACTCTATTTACTGTATGGGCTCCCACTTCAGATCTTCTTCCAAAGCCCTTCACCTTAACTGTTGCTGCCTGGTGCAGAATCTCGTGAAATGCTTTTTAGCACTGAGTGTACAACATCCCCCAAATTCCTTCTTGTCATTGCAGTACCATCCTCGGGGAATTCCAGAGGCTTTGCTAAGCGTGACCTCTTCTGCCTCAGTCCAGCCAGCACAGTCTTAAGCAAGCAGCTTTCCACATTTTCCTGGCGTATCATTCTTATGGCATGCAGTTTCCAAAACTTTCTCTCCGCAGTTGATTTTCAGGGTTCTGGCTGGTAGTGTTACCACTCTTCTCTTGACCTGATTCAAAGTGGTACTGAGATGAACGTTTTTCTGACACAGTTCACTAAAGATTAATTCTGTATTGTAGGAATCTTAGTATGGGGTCATTTGTGTGACACGTCATTATTGTGATGGACTAAGAGCTAAGGTATTTTAAAGGAAATAGGAGCTTTTGTATATAAGAGTTCAGTATGAATAATAAAGTTTTTGGCTTTTTACCCACAGGGATGCAAGTCTGTGGCATTCTTTCATTTCATTTTGGATGGTATTATCTGAAAACTTCAATATGCTTATTTCTGGTTTGCAGAGAAGGCATTTTTAGAGCAAGCTGATAATGCGCCAAAGTCTCTGAAACCTTAAAGTTGTGGTTAGCATAAAGGCAGTTTAGGAAATTAGGTCACCATTACCTCACTGTTCTGTTTTTTTTTTTCTTAATTATTTTTTTATATTTTAAATCCTGTCATGTATCCTGTAGTTGCCACTGTTGCTGTTTCACCAGTAGAACCCAAGATGGATGGAATTCCAAGCTGCCAGCTTGAGGAAGCTTGAACCTGAAGGCCTGAAGCTTCCGAGAGGTGACTGCACTACATGAGGGCAGCACCAAGAGAGAAACTGTTGCACAGTATTATTTGGAAGGAAATCTCTGAGTGCAAACTCATCTCTGACGCTGCAGGAATAGGTTAGATTTGGGATCAGGGTGTTTTGCAGGGCTCCTGGTAGGAGCTGCTTTCTGGAGCCACAGCTCCGTAGTGAGGAGCCTCAGTCTGCTTGGGTGGGTATTTGCCTCTACACCATCAGCTGCAGCGATTTCACTCAGCACAAATCATCCCGGTGGGGGTGGCCAGTACAAAAAAAAAAAAAAAAAAAAAAAAAAGCCTTGAAAATCCAGACCTATTTATGTAGACCAAAAAAAAAAATTGATTTTTCTCCTCTTAAAAATAAATAAATAAATGCTATTAGCGGAGTCTGGGAATAGCTGAAAGCTTTATTCCCATCTGTTACACTGTGCGTGGCTCTTTTAAGGTGTGACCTTATCAAAGCTGGAATCAAAACACAAAGTAGAACTGAAGGCAGGCTCAATCTAGTCGAGATTCCCTTCAGTAGACCATGGCGATGGTGAACAATGGATGTGCTGCTGAAGTTCATTCTTTCCTTAAGTGTGGTTTTATCAGCAATTAGGGTGTAAAAAATAGCGCTTATTGGCTTCAGGATCCTTCAAGATTTCTGGCTTGCACTTGCTTTGCCTAAAAATAAGGCAGGTTTCTACTCCAACTGTTGTATTGACTAAGACAGTGCAGCTTCACCTGCCGCATTAGGAGAACTGGCATTTGTGCCTTGTTAATGGGATTGCTCCTTAAACTCCAGCTGCAGAACCTTTACTGTCACGACTTCTTCAAGGGACAGGAGGAGGATGGTGTTTAGGTCTTAGTCTTCAGGCACAGGAAAATGAATCATTTTGGAGAAAACCAACCCAGTATTGCACTGTGCTGGATTTTGGTTGCTTTTCAGGTGTGTTCTAAGTACTTGATGAGGCCATCCCTGAGTCAGAGGGAGCACTGTGACTAACCTGGTGGTGATACAGGTAGGGAGAAGAGACTGGGAAGGATAAGGAAGGATCCGGTGGACACATTGTATTTGTAACCTCTGAACTCTGCAGAGTATTACTCAAGCAGATGAAGGTGAGATTGGCATCTTCCCCATTAACCCTACTTTCTCAGCCTGCACTTAAACCCCAGGGATTGAGGGAGGTGGAGAGAATGTTGTTACACAAGGCGGGGGCTCTTCAATACGAATTACAATTTGGGAACTGCATTATTGTTGAATTGGCTATCAGGACCTTAACAAATACCAAAACATCAACCTCTCTTTTTTTTTTTTTTTTAACTACATCACCTGTGACAGCTTCAGTTTACAGACTCCATTCTTCTTGTGGAAATTTTATTGTGTGACCGTTTCCTTGTTTAGTAATACAGTGGCTGGGGAGGAAGCAACTTTATACTTTTGATCTAATTTTAAAGCCTCAGAATAGGTCATTCAGTCCTCCAAACAATTTCTAAAGATTTTCAAATAAGGTATAACTTGATTTAGAAGGCAAGGAGTAAAGTGTAAGGGCCAAAACTTTGAAGGAGCTTTTATGTGTAACCTTATTGGGATTTTTAATGGGCTAAATACAGCATTGTAGGCAGAAGCTGTAAGCTGAGAAGCCCTCCATCTCAGCAGATCCTTGGGGATATGCCCTTGGGAGGGTTTCAGACTGCAAGAAAATGTGGAAAAACAAGAAGATTGCTCTGCAGGGATGGACATAATGTAGGGAGAGGTTGGGAAAGATAAATCCTTCTGGCCCCCTTCATTATGAGAGTAAAACGACACCTTTGGCTGGAGGCCAGCGAAACCTGGGAGATCTCGGATGGTGCAGACAGGACCAGCAACAAGTTTGGTCAGGGAATGGATTGGAGGAGTGCAGGTCTGCCTCAGCCTTGTGGGTTTTGTTCTGAAGGCAGAGCGTTAACCCCTCTTTCCCCACCGCTTTCCAGAAGCAGCAGCGAGGCAGAGAGACACACAGCTCTTGTTAGAGAAGTGGAAAACTTGCTGGGGATTTTAATTAAACTTGGAAAAACAAGAGGAGGTAGAGGAGGAGGTGTGGGATTGTTGGAGGAGCTGTTTGCTGTGACTTTGACCTGATGACACAGAGGTTAGCAGCTGTTCCATCATCCCCACACCATCAGAATTTAGAAGCACTGTGCAGGGAGGGGTACCAGGTAGATTTGCTTACTTGCAAAAAAAAAACATTTAAAAACTGTAGGCATCTTAACAAAAGAAATTGAAAATGATTTTTGGTGAGAAACCTAGTTTTCTAAAAGATGCTGATTTTGACTTAATGTTGCTTTGCCCTTTTGGTTTCAGCTGTGTCGGCTGTGACCAGGATAGGGCTGAGGTGGTGCTTTAAAAATCTTTAGCGCCTGAACTCCTCAATAAACTAAAATACAGCACCTTTCATGTGGCTACGGAAACCTGCTTGTTCTGTAACCTTGCATTTCTGTCTGAAATAGGTGAAAATGTTACTCTAGGAAATTAGGCCATTAAGGGCTAGTTTATCAAATGAATTTGGGGTCACTCTGCTCCCCTTACAGTACATCTGCAGCATGGCCAGAGGTGTGAAGGCTGCAGGTTGTCTTGAAATTAGTTCATATATGCAGAGGGGGGCAGCAATGATGTGTGGGTGCCTGACGGCCCCGCGTGCCTGATTCCTTATAGGAGCATTTAGAAAGCTGGCTCTAGCAGCTGGAGCATGCTGGGCAGTCTGATGTCTGTGTATGATCTCAGGGGACAGTGCTTAATTTTTTTTGTAGGAGTTGCACATAAACATGGGAGGGTAGAACTTGGCCTGTGAATAAGATCTAGTTGGGAATAAGCCTTTTCCAGAGCCAGGCTCATATAATGATAGTTTTCATTTCTCCAGCTAGACGCAAATGAGGGCCACAATCCTAAAAATGCTTACATGGAAGCTTTATTTTAAGAGTCACCAAATACTCAAATTAGCCTGCAACTTCAGGGCTTTTAACTTAAGCACACATCTAAGCTTTTTTAGTGCCTCTGGCCACAGAGTGTTTCACTCTGCTGATGTGTTTGTGCTGTTGCAACTGCTGTAAGCCTAGGCATATCTTTCTATTTCCATAGCCTGAGATTTCTCTTGAAGCCCAACTTAGTAAAGCTGGGGAGATAGTGAGGGCCATTGCTCTCCAGCAACATGAGGTAGAGCTGATCAGCTTAATAAGTTTCCCATTTCTAACTAGGAGCAATTAGCAAATGTGTGTTGTCCTGGTTCTGACCATCTAGAATAACATGAGGAGTACCTCCACACTGCCTTACGCCATTTGAATTTTAGCAACCAAAACCTCTTGGAAATGACTTTAAAAGATTTTCAAAGATTTAAGGACACTAGGATTTAATTTTACGTTGCTTGGGTTTTTGTACTGGCAGTGCCCTAAGGGGTGGTACCATTGACCAAGATTGTGGTGGGGTTTTTTTCCCCTGAAAATCATAACTAAATGTTTGTCCGTGGGGACAGGGTGCTGGGCTGTTAGCTGGGTGTAGTACCAGGGATCTGTGAATGAAATGGGAATTGCTTTGTGTCAGAAGGCTTCTCAGGGCACAGGGAAGGGAGAGAAGGGTTGTTTGCGGTCAGGTCATCACACTGAGCACCTCAGCTCCACTCCTAATTTTATTCCTTCTCTTACGAGTATCATCAGCCTCCACTGTTCTCAGGGCGCTTTGTTACTAATATACCAAACCTTTGCATCCTTGAGTCACTTCTCGCTGTGTCTTCTCCTCTGTGTCATGCAGACTCATGTGTTATCTACTCACCTGGAGCAGATCTGAGAGGTGCTGCGGTCTGCAGGAATGAGAATGGGGCTGGGAGGTGGAGAAGCTGAGTTCTGGCTCGCGGGGCAGACTTGAGCAAGGCGCTTTGCCTTTCTCTTTCATTTTTCTCACCTCTGCTTGGAAATGGGTAAGAGTGTTTCCCTGCTTGCAGAATTGCAGTTACTTGAATCTCTCCCAAATCTTTGGAAATGTGGCATCCTATGGGACGCAGATGCCCTTTAGTGGCTATGAACAGTGAGCTGAGAGAGGACGGTCCTCCTTGGCTTGGAATGGTGCCCGTGTGCTTGGTGCTTTCTTCTCTTCTGCTCCTGTTTATTGTTTACCTGTGGTTGCGAGGAAGGAGACATAGCAAAGGTCGGCTGTTTTGTGCGTGCCAGTGAAGATGGATCCAAACCTCTCTTCCCAGCACGTCTCCTTGTGTCCTGACATACCTGTTAGTCGGTCAGTGTTTCAAAAACACTGACTGTCCATTGAATGTTCACGTAGGAGAATCCTGGCTCTCACCTTTTTCTGTTCTTCTGCAGTTTTACTTCATTAGCACCTTTCCTCCAGTTGGGGAAAAGGCTGGCAAACAAACACCTTAACACCTGCCAGCAAGGACCACACCTTGGGTTCTTGAGAGTCATAGCACTCGGTTTATTGCAGGGAGTACAAAGCTATTCTCCAGCTCTGCTTCAGCAGCAGCCAAGGAACTCAAACCAACTGATGATAATGCCTGTTGGAGTAATCTCTAACCTGAGAGCAGCTGGTCTTAATATAAGCTAAATAGTCATTTTTTTTTTCCTTTTGAGTAGCACAGAAATCCTGTTGCTCCTTTGCAGTTTCACTGTAGGAAGTGATTATTTTTGTTAATGTCCTATTAAATATCCAAGCATAGCTGTAATTCCGTGTGTATTTCCTTAGAACTTTTTTTTCCCTTTCTTATTCCTCCTTTAAGACCTCCTTTAAGAAAATCCATTGGGTGGGGAAGCTGTGAGTCAGCCTGCAAGACTTCTGCCCCAGCAGTGCAGGTGGAGCGAGGAAAGACTCCAGCTTCTGCTAATCTCCTTCTTTCCAGCAGCTCGCTCTCGTCCTCCTGTGTAACCTGGGATTAGACCTGGCCTCACTCAGTGTCCTGGGTGGAAGCTTGTCAAGAAGAAGGACTTAGCATGTTGGGCAGCCAAGTACAGCCACGTGGCCTGGTATTTTCAGGGCGGATCACAGCACGCCTGTAATGAATCCTGAGTTGATTACAGTGGTCACATTGGTAGAATTCAGGACTCTCCTCACAAGAGCTGTGTACATAATGCCCTCATCGTTTATAAGGGAGGGAAGCTAGTTGGTAGAAACCTTTGAACTACCTGTCTCTGGCACTGATGGTGAAAGGATGGCGGTGGTTTAGGGCATGCGAGCAGCCAGCGTGCTCGGCTTCTGCGCAGGCACTGATAGGAGAAGTTATGGGGCTAGGGGTGTCAGGCTGGAACATGGTAGTCACGCCTTCTGATGTTAACATGCCAGAGTCCTTCCTGCATCGGGACTTCTCAAACCAACCTACCCCCTTTGTTATTGGTAGCTTTCCTCTTGTAATTTCACAGTGATTTAACAGCAGTTTCTGTTTCATCATGCAGTGCTCTGCATGAGTGCTCGTAACCTCACTGCGAAGTCGTAGCATGTTGAAGCTTTTGCATGTGAGCGTCTCTCCACGTCTTTTTCGTTTCTGCTGCTTCTCTGCAGTTGTTTCTCCTACGGAAATAGGAAACGGAGTCTGTTTTTCATCTCTGCAGAGCAGAAGAGCAGATCTTAGGCTTTATGAAAACTGCATCACTGGGAGAACTTGACTGTATGTGAAAGACAAGTGTGTGCAACTTTTCCCTATTCTCAGTCTGAGGTGATGGCTTGGCTTTTTTCTTCTCTAAAAATCAGTAACATAGTTGAAGAAGCTTTTCTGGTGTAAATTAATCCTTGATCTGTAATAGACAATTGGGAAAAACAGATTTTGTTAACATAAAGTACTCTGCCTGAATCTTTCTCAAATCCAAACAGGGCTTAGAGTAATGTAGGAACAACTTAATTTCAGTATCATGTGCAAACCTTGGAAATGAAGGTAGGAGCGAGCTATATCGTTCAGGATTTTGGAGGGGAAAAAGCAGGTGATGAAGTGGAACACAAGTGTGGTGGGGATTCTCAGCTGCCTGAAAATCAAAAGGATGTAGCAACGTGACCCAGCTCTGCTCATTCTCTTGTGAGGATGACTTGCTCAGAAGGTAGTTTAAAGCTGTCTAAGTAATAAATGGCTTCAGCTTACACAATTAGTGAAAGACGTACCAAATTCTCCCTAAGAGTCTGTGGAGTTGTGCACTGAATAGGACCCTGTCTGTATGTCCATTAATCTCAGGAGCCTTAGCCATGCAGAAGCTAGGTATCTAGTTTAAACCAGTTGGTTCATCAGCTTCTGTAGGCTTCTCCAGAAATCACTGTCTCATAGAAGAGGTGGAATGAAGTTATTTGCCCTCTGGAGATGTGTATTTATTTGGATTAACTTCACAGGGAGCCTAGACAGTGCTAGCTGGGTCTTGGCTAGCTGACTGTTAGATGTGTAAAACTAGGTGGCATAAATTTGCCCTTGCAGCATTAAGTAGTGAGGTGATAGCTAAACTCACCGTGGGGAAAGACAAAGATGGGAATGCATGCCCTAAACCAGTCTGGAATTTGAGTGTGGCGAGGACATCTCTCATGTTGGTAACTCTAAATGCAGTGGTTGTTTTGATTTTACTATTTGTACATCACAGTAATGATCTTTGTAGCATCATCCAGGGCGCCGCCTCCTCTGCATGATACAAGGAGTTGGACTCCATGCACATGCAGCCAGGTGGTCGCATCCAAGATTGAGTTGGGGGTAAAAATGATACCGTTCTGTGTTGTCTGAAATAGCAGAGAAAATGCAGTAAGTACATGGCCTGCTTGCTGGAGCATAGAGCTGTGAGGGACAGACAGGATGACTGGTGCTGGGTATGTGTGCAAGCGTGAGAGAGAACAGTGATGCTGGAGTTGTGGGAGTGGGTGTCTCATCAAACTTGCACAGCAATTGCCTGGTAGATTATATTTTTTTTCTATTCCTTCTGGTATTTCTGTAGTACACAGAACTCTCATCCAAGGTCAGAGCTCTGAGATGTCTTCATTGAACTTTGTAAATACAAAACGCTTACACTTCTCTGCTTTCTTAACTGGTACGACAAACCAAACTAACCAACCCCACTAAAGGCCTAACACTCCCTGTACAACCACCTCAGACCTCAGCCATCTCCCACTGCTTGTTTCTATTGTGGTGTTGAAGTCTGTGGACTTCAGCGAGCTTTTGGTGATTTTGTTGCTCTTTTTTTAAGAGGGAATGTCCAAGAGGGTCCCAGTCTGAAAAGGACTCGCACTTGCACTGTGATCAGAAACAGGTGAGGGCTGTTCCTTGTTCTCACTTGGCCCCCAAGTACTAGGTGTGCCACTTTTTGCCTCTTCAGGGAGGTGACTGGCATCACACCCAGGTACGTTTGGTTCCCACTCAGGGAAAGCACATATCCATTTGCAGTTGAATTGACTCAGAATGGCTTTAGACTTCATCTAGGATGCAAGAAAATAGTTTTGATGTAGGCAGCATGCACGACCTGCCACTGCTGGGTATGCGCTCATGTTTGTCCTTAGCGAAAACGATCTAGAGAGATTAAATTATTTTTTAGATCCTAATGGTGTCCTGCTGTCTGCTGCCAATAGCTACTGGACTTCTTTTTAGTGGAATTTCTGTTGAAAACATGAAAAGACTGAATGAAACATGAGGCCAGCCTGTAATCGCTGCATTCCTCACTCGATTGCATCTCAAGACACACAGTTCTGCAGCCTGACTAGATCTTTCCCTCCTTAGCCCTCCCAGACCCTTCAGCTTTGCCAGACCACTGCAGTTCTGGGGTTTTCTATTGTTACTCTGCTGTGTTTTTATGTTGTTGTTTGTTTTGTTGGTTGTTTTTTTTTTTTTTTTTTGCAACCTGGGACAGTCCATAAACTCACCAGCAAAAAACCTGAAATCCAGCCAACAGAAGCCCAAATCTGGCTACTTGTTTTGTGTCACTTGTAAACTATTTTTCATGAAGCTCCCTCACTATGTCCGCATTTCCTCAAGAGAGCAAATGATAGTTAATCCTTCAGCAGAGAGGAGAAAACAAGCAGAGTTTGCTTCCAAGAAGCTGTAGCAGCCTTTGACCAGCAGTAAACAGTCTTGATAGCATCGGTTATGCGAGGATAAGAATTGGAAATGGCAAGGCCAGTTTTGGAACAACTGTATCCTTGTTTCTCTACCCTTGAGGACGAGGCGGACAAGTGCCTACATGTGTTGGATTTTGTTAGCTGGATCCAGTTGCTGTGCTGAGTTAATGAAGGTCACGTTCGTGTGCGGAATGCTGGGAAAGCAGGGGAAGCTGAAACCGAGCTGGCCCATCCCCAGGCAAACTGGTTTTAACCAGGAAAAAGTCTGAGAATGCGAAGAAACTTCTTGTACATCACCTCAGGCAGTTATGTATTCTGTTTCCTAGTTACATTTTTTTTTTTCCTGGTATCAATTCCAAAACAAACAAATGGAGAGAAAAAAAAGCATTCCTTAAAATAACCCTTTAACATCTTAGGCCAAATTCTGTTTTCCTTAGGTCAGAAGGTAAGATCTGACTGCGCTGGTACTGATAGAGAGCACCCTAGATCTCTGCTGGACTGACCATGAAATGAATGCGATGTCTTATTACTAATTCAGAAAGAAAAATTGGAGTGGTGGGGCTGGGTCATGTATTGGCAGTACACTAAATAACAGAACAGATAAATGGGCAGGGCACTGCAGGTGCAAACTTCCTCCTTTGCTGCTGTTGCACGTTTTTCTTATTCTGGATAAAGCAGAGCACCCCGGCCTCATTTGGGGTCTGCAGGCACAGCTCTGATGGAAGGGGTAGCAGTAAGGCTGTTGGAACAGTGACTGTGGTGTTTAAAAGTAGTAGCTGAGCACAAATGTTTCCTGTTGGGCTTCTTGGGAGAAGTGGCACAGGCAGACGCAGCTCCCACAGTGCTTCTGTTAGCTGGCTTCTGTTGTGAATGCTGAAACCTCAGGCCTCCTGTATTGACTGCAAATTTTCACTTCACTGGAGTATTTGCAATGCATGATTGTCATACTGTAATACTTGAATAAACCTTCTTTTTTTGTCTCTGGGTGAGCACATCCACTTCCCCCTCCTACTCTGTGTTATTCTAGTCTTTCAACTAACTTTTGACTCCAAAAATTTAGGGAGTTTGTCATGCCCTACTTTCAGACTGACCATTTGATCTTCTTGACAGCGAAAGTAGAAGACATTTCTCAGCCCCCCTGCGCTGCTGCGCTCTATGCCTCCTCTATACAGCTCTTCAAGTGCTATATGAGGTTCTGTAAAGGACCGCATTGCTTGGCTCGGTGCTGAAGGCAGTAGGGCACACAGTCTCTTTGGTGTGCTCCAGCAGCCGGTGGAAAGGAGGGTGAGCCAGCTCGTGTGCATCTTAGCTTTGGCAAGGATGATCAGAGCCATAGCTCAGCAAGAAATCGGCATTCCTTCTGCAAGTGAAAGGTCAGGAGCGCAGAAAGCTCGCTGCCTTTTTAAGAAGATTGAAAGTTTGCCCTCTCCTCCCTTCTCCCCCCCCCCCCCCACTTTATTTGAAAGGAAAGCAAACAGGAGGATATTTTCTTATGCAAAGATGGACTGTTTGGCTGAGAACGTTTTATGTGATCTATTTAAGCAGTGTTTATGTGTAACATTTTGGAAGGCTAGTAATCTCTGGGTCAAATCCATTCAGTCCTGCCACTTGCATGACTCACCAGTGGCCGATGGCATTTGATGTCCACATTCTGACACCAAAATTCTCTAGCAGGCAGAAGAAAGTGATAGAAACAAAACCCTTGGACATCACTCCTGTTGCCACCAGGGAAAAAAACTGACAATTTCAGGCCTTGTGCTTTCTGATAGCCTACATTGGCGATATTCCTCATGGTGGTAGTGGGTGCACTGCAGGAGGAAATACCAAATGAATCGGCACAGGCATTTTGTTGTGAAAGCCCGTGGTACTGGGCAGTGCTCTGAGGATGCTGTGATGTTTTTCAAGCAGGAACAACCCAACCCAAACTAAGTGGAAAGCGTATCTTCACCAGAAAGAACACCCGTGCACATATGTACACATGTGTACTTTTTCTACCCAAAAAGCACAGGCACAAACGGTCTATTACCAGTCATTCTGCTAGAGTGGGTGGAAAGATACTCTGAGTAGCTTTTTTTCTTGCAGGAAGCCTTTGGTGTCTAGAAATCAAAGCTCCTTGTAGATGTGTGCAAGTCTTGATGAGATCTAAATTGAGAAGATTTTGAAAATCCAGATGGAATTTCTGATCAAAACACCCTTGCCAGCTGAGAAAGCAGAGGATGTAGCTCTGCCACAGAGAGCTTGGGCTCAGTCAAGCTGAGCAAGTGCTTGAAGCGTCACTGAAGACCCCAAGGGTGTGTACAGTTCTTCACTGCTGGAGTCTGTCCTGCCTTACATCTTCAGGATTTTCTCAAAGCCAGCCCTGGTGTTTTCAATGTAATAAATCCCCTCTTTAAAGCCAACACCAGTCATACCTTGTGTTTAACTGTGCAGTGAGGGAATAAAATGTGTTGAAGACCAGGTAGGATTTTGTTCCATGTCTATTCCAATGGATATTTTAACAGATACTAGCAGATGTAGTTGCTTTTTCTTTCCAAGTTGCTATTAATGTCATATTTTGTGTTATATCCAGATTTCTTTTTTTATCAATATATTCAGTTTACATTATAAGAAAACTCACTGTAAGAACAGAAATGGATTTTTCTTATTAGCGCTGTATCTGGCCATACTTCTAACATTGGAAATAGTGAGTCATGGAATCAATGGCACGTGATACGGTCTTTGTGAAGACATCTCAGCTGGCACGGTCATGTTATAAGACATCAGCATAAGAAGCTTTTTCTCACTCGCTCGAATGGATTCTCTTTTCTGCAAACACATGATGTCCTGCTTTTCTTTTTCTTGGAGCCTGTGTTAAACTTCACTTGTCCTAGGTTTTTCCTGCTTTGATTAATTGATCCCAGCATCAGAGAACTTAAAGGTTGTACAAAGATTTTTTTTCTGAAGAACTCATAGAAGAGGCAGGCTGTTAGTACTAGCTTGAGCCAATATATGAAATGAAAATTGTGCAAGTTTCTTTGCAAGCAGGTGTGTCTTGTGTCTGATGGAAAAGGCACTTTTTTTTTCCACCAATATTGGGATTCCTTTAAGCAGTGTATGGCATGCTGAATTAGGATTTGTTTCTACTTCCATTGACTTTAGCTCATGAACATTTATCTCCAGCATTAATCAAATTATTGTCACTGAACTCTTGTGAAAATAAAGACTTTTGTCCTCTGCTTTGTAGATGAACTGAGAGGCAAAGAGAGTTAGATTTTGGTTTAAACATATGTTTAGGTATCTAAAGATGCAGTCAGATTTATGGAAGTGCCTTAAATGACGTACAGTGGAAGTTTTAAGGCCCAGACAATTGCAGGGCCTTAGTAAGTTCAGGAGGCATTGGAGTGTCTGTAGCAGCCTTGTGCTGATTTCCCTGGGCTCAGGCTGTCTGGGAGCTGAGCTTGTGTGGGACACGATGTGCGTTCAGGAGATGCTACAAGTTGGATCCTTGAGGAACCTGTAGGCTATAGCTGGGGACAGCAGTACTCAGGTACATGCAGCCATTTATAGTCCCTATTTCTGTTTGTTCCCAGTATCGTACAGCAACCTCTTCCCACCTCAAGTCATGATAGGTGCTTCAGATGTTAGTTTTTCATATTTCGGTGGTGTTCTGATTGTTTTGTAGTGTGTGTTGTTGTGGTTTTGTGTTCTAGACAACGGCTGCTCCAAAAATATCTAGATTTAAAGAAATTTCCTACTTCTTGGTATGGAAGACCAAACTTGAGACTGCTTTGCATCCTTACAGCTGGCTGGGAGTGAAATGCAGTGGCAGCTGCTAGGTAGAAACGAGAGTAATAAGTTTGTCTGGAAAGGCAGCTTGAGAGCAGGACCAGAATGGAATTTGAGTCAAGTCTGCTGAAAATGTTGGGAGAGAAAACACTTCGGTGATATTGAAATGGCTTTTGCTGTTTAAAAGTGGAAAATGTTTCCGTGTTTGTTTCAAAATGATCTATTTGCGCTCCAAAGGGTCAGTACTTGAAAGGGGAGGTTACACAACTTTCAAAATGTTTTATTTTTTGCTCAAATCAGCGTCTCAAGTCAAGTTAGTTTTACAGCAAATGAAATGTTTGTTTGACCCGTGTGATTATTTTTTTTCTTTTCGTCTTCCATCATCACTGCAAAAACTCCTCCTTCCTTATGTCTCCCATCAGAACTGGGAGTTGGAGACTGGGATGTTCCACCTCTGTGTGCGTGCTTAAAATAAACCTCTGAGCTTCAAGCATCTCAGGTTCTGCCTTGTGTCAGATGCTTTGTTCTTTCCCTTGAGTGTGAATCCCCAGGTGATGATACCTTTGAGTAAGCCTGTGATCCAGAAGCTCCAGGCCTGAAACAACAGAGCAGTAAGGAAGAATTGGTTATACCAGCAAGTCGCTTTCTGCAAAGGGTGCTGAGCTTACGCACGTGAATAAGAGTGGTTATGGAGCATGAAAGGAAACGAATGGATCTGGTACACACATGAAAGCAGATAAATGAAGCGTCACATGGGGTGTGTAAAATTATATGTCCTACCTATGAATGTGTGCTGCCTCTTTGAATCTTAAGATCAAATTTGGCACCCGAGTGGTTGGATCTGGTGCATTTCTGGTCATAGCCATTGCTAGTATGATTGTGTGAGTACCTACACTTGATGAGAATGTGACAAGAGAAAATTGAATATAAAGTCTGCTAGACAGCCAATAAATTTGTTTTATAGCTTTATCTCATCCTTGCTTGGCAATTATTTCAGCAGGCACCCAAACTACTTGCTGCTTGCTGTGAACTAGAGTGCTCAAATAACCTACAGTAAATTCTGGATATATCCTGTACTTAGGAGAAGGCATAATCGTCTGAGGAATTCATATATTTGGTGTGGATTAAGGTAATTTTAAAAATAATACATTTTGGATTTTTTTAAAAGACCAAGACTGGTCTGATGGCTGCTTACTTAGTACAACATAACTGAAATGTGTTCGTGTTGCCACCAAACCCCTGTTGTCTATTTTTAAGACAGTGAGGTGGAGTTGTCGCTCAGGTCCTGCTGCATTATTTGTTGTAATTCAGTAGACTGTTAATGACAGCGTATCACTATTAAGTTATAGCCCTCCTAGGTTATGATTTTTGGAACTGTGAAGCAGGAGATGCAGGATTTTGGAGGCTGATTGTGAAAAGAAGTTTATTGTTATTTCTTATGCTTAAATCTGCTAGGTAAGTTAAAGCAGCCAAGTAGGAGATCTGAAGTAGCAATGGTATGCAGTTAGACACTGAAAAATCTCCACCTGTCCTCTACAGGAAAGCTATTATAGTACTGCTTATTGTGTGTTAGTATTCTGTTTGTTATCTGAAATGCTACTAGAGGCAGCAGTTTGTTTCTAACTTCATGCTGCAGCATTCTCGCTTGTCTGCACAGTTGACCCGATCCTGTATGTCATCAGGGAGGAGATGTTTAACTTGTGACACTACTAATCCTTTCCTCAAGGCTTTTTGTTCTTCCTGCACAATGTCCTTTCATTGCTGTTGTGAGCTGGAACATGCCTGCTCAGCCCAGCGATGAATTCATGTAATTACCGATGTATATGTACTCAAGCCCTGTTGACTTTAACGTTAAAGATTGGTGATTGCTTAAGTATTGCACTGAATCAGGACCCCCAGGCATTTTCTCGTGTACAAGCTGACTTGGGAATCATTGTGCCTTATTGTAGCTCTCTGCCCATGGGAGTAAGATGCTTGTTCATGTTGCAAGTTCCTGGCTGTGCCTGGGGAGCATCCCAGCATCCCGGCTGGGGGCTTGTCGCTAACAAAGGAGATCTGCAGGTCCTGGTTGTTCTGTATGCGTGTCGTCGTCTTGCTCATTTTTTATGTTGCTGATATAGATGCATTGGAATACTGCTGTGTCTTATGGAGAAGGCTGCACTATTGTCAATCAAACCCAGTCTATGTTGGTCTTGGCGTAGGTTGGCATCAAGCCTTTGTAGAATATCACTGTCCTCGGCTGGAAGGAGTGACAGTCCTGGAAATCACATCTCAATTGCAAAAAAGTACCCTGGTCTGCAGTCAGTATGCTGTCATAGCCGGGTGGGAATGTCCTATTCCCTGCAGAGGCTGATTTGTGGTCTGCTCTGGTACACTTTGCGCTCAAACTAATGCGAGCCTTCCGTCAAGGAGGGAGATGTTACTCTGGGAGCAGTTCCAGTCTGGGCTTCTGCTGGAGCCCTGTGGCATCGCTTTCTCAGGTTGATGATGGAGAAGCGGACTTCTGCTTTCTCCATCCCTTCAAGAGCCATCCGTGTTGCTTCCTCAGTGCTTTGATATTCTGCCAGCTGAGGGAAGGAAGAGCCGTTTATAAATATTTCTGGTAATACAGTAAGTACTCTCACATGTTTTGCTCACTCATTTTCCGTATCCAGAAATCTATCCGACCAGAATCAGTTCACTCTCTTTTATTAGCAGAAATAGATCCACAACAATTAAAATTGATTTAAAAAAAGAAAAAAAGAAAGAAAAAAAAGTAAGAGAAGCAACAGCAAACACAACATCGTATTGACCGGCTGTGCATATATTCACACTGGCTTCCAACCCATGGATAATTACCCCTCTGAGACTGTGTGCTATGTACAGTACAGTGATGGAATTATGCACTTTAAAGAGCTTTAGTGGAGCTCTCAGGATACCAAATTCTTTCCTTTATTTTTTTTTTTCAACATTTTTCCCTTCTTGTCATTGCGGTAATGATTTTTAAGAGCACATGGCCCATCCTCAGAACCAAAGTAAGTCAAGGCAGTGTTTCCCTGAATGTTACTTTCCTTTGGCACAATAGAAATGTAGTGGTGAGATGAAATTTGGGGCTTGATCAGAGGATCCCCTGTGATTGGCAGCCTTCATTAACGAGGGGAAAAGGGTACAACTCAGATCTTGCTCATTCTGTTTGGTAGCAGGTACTTAAATGGGGATTGCTGAAAAAAAGGAGGGTTTGAAAGAGACTGGGTACAAATCTGTAGAAAAACAGGGGCTTGATTAGTTTGGCCAGTCCTGGATCAACTTATTTTAACCTGAGAACCAGCGATGGTGCTTTCTCCAGTCTCTTCGTGAAGGAAGTCAAACAGTTTTGATTGCAGTTTCACACAAAAGAAATTAAAATATTTCCTACAAATTTCAGCCTAAATTGTTTTTGGCAAAGGGATAAGCAAGTAAAAAACAGGGCCTTATCGTAGGAAGTGTCAAGCAGTCTTAATTTTAGGCAGAGATACCAGCTCCTCCTAGAGGAAAGGAGCCAGTACGTAAATAGCTTCCAACAGAGCCTTCACCCAGGGAGACAAAAGGTTGGCGTGCAGAAGTTGCAGCCAATGTGAAATCTGAGCTTCCCAATGGATTGTGCTCTGTTTGTGAGAGTTGAGTTTGGGCAGTCTGAGTTTGATGTTTGGGCAGCAGTGTTTCCTGGTGCTCTCTGGTATTCTGGGTGAGCTGAAGGCTCTCCAGATCTGGTGAGCATCTTCAGAGAGCAGCTCCAAAGGTGCCCTCGTGGCATTTGAAGAAGTGTGTCCAGCAGTGGGGCTGCTGGAGGCACCCCTTTTTGCCAATGGTCCCACCGCCCTCTTTCCTTCTCGCTCCCTTAAACGTGTGCAGATGATGAATAGCAGATGTCCTCATAGAATACTTTGGGAATATTTACTGTGGGGTTTTGCTTTTGTTTGCTTTTCTGGTGACTTGGAGATGGCATGGTGAGAAAAGAAACATGTGAGCCAAACCTGTTGGTTTGAACATTGTGTCAGAAAATATCCATAAATTGCAAGTTACTACACAGATGTATAGATTTAATGAGACTGTGTAATGCCATTTATTTATGCTAAAGAAACTGACACATACGGTACTGAAAAAAAGTTAATACTCTAGGAGTTATTTTATATTTTTCCGTTGCCATCTGTCACTGCCTACATAATAATGATACAGGTGAAAGCCTAGCATTTATAAAAATAAATAAATAAACAGGAATGAATAGTCATTTAAATATCTTGCTGCTTTAATAACTGGTGTGTTTTAAGTTGTGGGAAGGAGGCAACAGAGATGCTTACCCCACCCCCTTTTTGTTAGTTTGTTGGGGCTTAAAGAGATTTAGATTCTGAAAGTAACTTCTGAAGGGGGGGGAAATGGTGGTGAAATGTTTTGTCCTTTAAATTTGGAAAGGATGAGGCACTAAGCCAGATTCTGCTATCCTCATGATATACCACTGGTGTCTATTTCTTGGACCAGTCCTTTGATGTACACCTTTAGATGTAGGGGATTTTTGTGCTCTAAGCCCTGCCTTAATGTGCAGCAGTAGTGCTGTGGTCTCAAAGCATAAGTGGGTTTCTCTGCATCCAGATCCCAAAATCCTGGTCCCCATTGGTATCTGTAACTGGTAAAGAAAAAGATGCAAGGGAAATGCAGTTTATTGTCTGTCTCAAGTAAAAAATACGTGTCTGAAAGCAGCACCCTGCTGACAGAGCTCAGCATTTAACAAAGGCGCTGCTGGCTTTTAAGAGTTTTCATTTAACTTCGTATAGCCGTGCTATGGTTAGGCAAAACTGTTTTCCCTTTTTCCTTTTAGTAGAGCCCAGTGCAGCAATGACTGTGAAATGCTCAGGGAGAAACGCAGGGGCTCAGGCACTTGCTGTGGTCCAGGGCTGCATATGGTCGTTGTTTTACTGAATTTCACCAGACTACTCCTGTACCTGGGGAGCTGCCCATAGCTTTGCATCAGTCAGCTGCCTCTGAGGGCGCAGACAAAGCTTTGGCTCAAATAGACATGTTTCTTCGTTAATCTCCTTTGTATGATTCGGTGACAGAGACAGAATATTTTTCTGACAGGTGCTTATCCTATAATTTTCCATGGGTTGATGAGTCAGGGGAGGTGCCTCCTTTAGAGGAGGAGGAGGACGTGGCTAGGTCAGGTTGCATTAAGATGATTTAAAGTTGGTACAATTAAAGATAAATACATGCCGAAAGCTGTGAATGATCCAAAGGTATAACTTCGCAGTGAAAGCCTTTCACTTACATAAAATAATGTTTATTGCTTAAAATATAGTGGCAAAGCCAGAAAATGAAGCAAAGTGCCTGATCCAAACCCAGGGAAGTCATTCCATATCCTTCAAGGAACTTTGTTGGCTGTATTTTCAAATACAGTGCAGATCCCTAATGGAAAGTTCCTTATAAATGAAACAGTTTTTAGTGTTATAATTACTGTCTTTGCGTATGTTGGAAAGCATTTTAGGAAGTCATGCACTTTTTAAGAAGCAGAGATGACACTGAGTGAGCAATGAGGTTTTGGTCACTTTAAGTGGATGTTACAAATCACTTTATTTTTGTTTATAAGAGATGATCCATATATAGCTGTAGTTTGTCAGCATTTTCCATTACCAACTTCTAGTTTTGGGTACCACGCAGAGTGTCTCAGCAGGCTCTTAGAAAATCCACTTAGAGGTAAATGTTATTATTCAGTGAGTGTATGCTTCTTCTCCCTTATTGGAATTTGAAACAGTTTTAAACATAAAAATGTGTTCATGGTCTTAATGTTTTAAGAGACGGTATTTCACACAAGGGCTGACCCTGATCTTATTTTCTTTCCTATTTCCATGTTCCAGCATACTTCAGAAATAATTCTACTGAAGTAAAAAAGAGCGGTGATGAGAGAGGAGTCTGACTTAGTGTATGTACTGCACATTGCAGACTGTAAGACAATTGCTTCCTTTAGATGAGCAAGAGAAGGGGCTGGGAAGACCACCCACATCACCAAACCCTGCCTGCTGCAGGTCACCGTAGCTGTGAAGTGAGAGCTTACGATGCGATGGGGCCATGGTGAGCACCTGCTGCACACCACAGCCCCCCCAAACATCCCCTGGCTGCCTGTAACAAGTATAAAGGCAGTGAGACTAAGATGGAAAGCCGTAGGGATCTATGGATGTGACAGGAGAACACACGGGCCGACCAAGTTTTGCAGGAAGGCAGAAAGTTTGCTAGGCAACGCTTGACCAGAAAAGCATGTTTTGTACAACGTAAGGAAAAGGAAAATTTCTGCTGCCTCTTCCCCCACCGAAACAACCCCAAAAGGAGCAGAACAAACAGACATCCAACAATTTGGCCTTAGGGAAACATTATCCATGGCTCCAAGCCTAAGAGCTGACTTAGTTTGGGCATCGTTGGAAGACACAGCAGCTAGTAGCTGAGCACTGCTGTGTCCTGCTTCTCTCACATGAGGGTCAGTTCTGACACTGCATATCAGTGTGGAAGGGTGTGGGGATAAAGAGGCTCTTGCTTGCTCCTGAAGACAGTCAGCACAAGCCTTGTGTTATGTTAGGCACAATATTTGTTGCACCATAGTTACTTTGGAAGCGGAGAGGAAAAAAGGAGGGGGTGGATGGGTCATCAGAAGTGCTTTTGCTACCCTGGGATACGAATACATGACTCTCATCATGTAAGTACAAGTTGCATAAGTGCATTTGTGGGTGAAATTTGGCCTGAGGTTCTTCTGGAGAGGAATCTTGCAACACTGAGCAATCATCTATCTCCAGTTAGGAGTTCTTTTGCCAGGTAGAGGTATGCAGCATGGGTGGCTTCTGGGGAGCAAAGAGTCATGCCTAAGTGCTGGTTATCTGGGGCAAATCGTGGTCCAGATGCTGCCATCCTTCCTTAAACGAAGATGCTCCTTATTCAGTGTCTCAGCCTTTGCACTTCAGCAGGGTTCTCACCTGAATGGGACTCAAAAATCATCAAAACCATCAGAATTTAGTTCTGTGATAGAAATTTCGGGTCTTTTCACTTCATTTGTTGGTATGTTGTGTGGTCTTCCCAGCTGAAGCATTTGTGTAAGTGTGTATAGTCATTTCAGCACAAAAGTGGCC
>JAOWBP010003503.1:3684206-3713832 GCA_028571105.1 Tragopan temminckii
TTGTTGGTATGTTGTGTGGTCTTCCCAGCTGAAGCATTTGTGTAAGTGTGTATAGTCATTTCAGCACAAAAGTGGCCCTGCAGGCTTTGCTACTGCAGCCCTCATTGCTTGTGCCTGGCAGTGGATTGCTGGACTCAGAGGAGCTGCCTGGTATCTTAAAACTATGGCTACTGAAAGCACACAGTGACATCAGGGGTGCTGGTCCCCATCAGCCAAAGCTGATCTGAGTCCACGTGGGGTACCTCTGTTCTCCCACAGCCCTTCCTTCTTTCTGCAGCTCTCACAGTGGCAAAAATAAATCAGATCCAGCTGAAGCATGTTGGTTTCCTCAGGACGGTTGGTTTCCAGCCTGAGTAGTTTACCACCCAGTTTCATGAGCGCTGGTCCCAATAGAAAGGATTAGCAGTGCAAGGGGTGGGGAGCAGGAACGAGTCAACTATAGCTTTTGTTAGCTGAAACCTGGCTGAAGCTTGGCTTAGTGATGCAGACACATCCTAATTTAAACTAAACTTGGGTGTAGCAGACCTGTTAGCCTACACTTACTGCACACGGCACCTCCAGAAGATATGAAATAACTACCCTGTTGCATTTTTTTTTTTTTGAGAGTTTAAATTGATTTTGGGGTAGTAGGCTGGAGCTAAGATTCTTCAATGTGAAAACTAACAATTTCAAAGGGTACCTAAATAAGCTGATGAGTTCTCACTGAATTTCTGGCGTATTAACCAACACCATGTGGCATTCTTGAAGACTGCCATTTGTGGCATGCAGAAAAAGACTCGGCACAAACCTTACAAATCTTGCCTTTCCTTCCTCCTCCTTTTTATTAGTTATGAGCTATTTTGCTCGATTTTACAGTTATGAATGCCCACAAATGCTGAAGTCAATGTGAAAACATGGTGTCACCATCTAAGATTGATACTTGTTCAGCAGCCAAAAGCTAAATCTTTGGCAGCTGGTGGCAAACAAATTTGACACCCTGCATCGGGGATGTCCATGTGTAATGTAAGAGGCCCTCCCTGATCAGGCTACTGTCACTTGTCTTGGGTAATTCCCCTTTCTTTGCAGGTGACATTCACCCTCATTTGTTCCATCCCAATACAGCTTCAGTTCTCTCTTAGCCTCCAGAAATCTGCAGTCTACTGAGCGAACAGAACTGAATTCCCTTGAAATTCACCTTCCTAACCCCAAAGTGAAACTGTTTCCATTACATGTTGTTAGGGAAGCATTGCCCACAGGTGTTACTTAAATGTCTATCTTTCTCCTGGACATCTTCATTACCTACCCCAAAGGAGATACTGTGCTTCCAGTGCCTCAAGCAGGCCTGGCTTTCTGTCTTCCTCGTACAACTTCATTGTATTTCCAGTTTGCTTTTTCATATTGCTCTGTTTGCCTGATTCCAGGTGATGCTGTCTTGCACTGGCAATGAGGCTGCAAAAGAGTGGATTCCTCATTTGGTTCTGCTGCTGCACGGCTCTATTCACTCCTCTTGTACACATACCTTCTTAGAAAGGGAGATCTGTCAGTGCTCTCTTCTTTGCGCATCTAATAGCTCACCATTAAAACAAAATTGACCTGAAAAGCTTCATTAATGAGGAGCCAAATTCAACTAGCAGCAAGAAACTCAACGATCAAGTTTTCTATCCACAGAGACCCTTTTATACAGTTCCAGGAGGAAAGTATGTTTAAACATGCATTCAAATCTCACTACGCTCCTGGAGTGGTGTAAACAACTTCTTTAAGGACTCTTTTCACTACGAGAGTGCTCCTAGAACAAACAAGAGTCAGGGCTCGTTGTTTCCAGGTTTTGGCATCCCTTACCTTGAATTTAAAAATCTGTCGGGGCAGAAGAGTTCTCCTGCCTCCCTCTACCCTACACTGCTTAATTTTCATTTTCCAAAACACTTGCAGGTTTGCCATCCCAGCGCTTAAAATGGAATGTATTCTACTCGCTGTTTAAGTGCTTTTAATAGTATAAAGAAAGGATTCCACATCCAAGCACTGCAGCATTTAAGAACTAGGTAGCCAGGTTCAAAATGGGCTAGAAGTTGGGTCATTTTCTGCTTGTCACGAGCTGCCAATTAGCAGTGTTGTTAATCACTGCCTAGAAGAAGATGGGGATTGGAGCAGCTAGTGTCACTGACCATTGACAAGGCAGTATGCAGAAGGTCTTGCTGTAGCTGCCAATCACTGTGCTGCAGCATTGGAGCTGAGTCTCATTTCCACAGGGAAGCAACAATTTCTTTATTTCTTTGCGTTCAAAGATAAAGACAGGCCTGTTATCTAGGCTGTGAATATTGTGTATATAGTGTTCCAGGCAGTGAATCTGCTACAGGCCCTGGGAGAGCTAATGCAACATCTGCCTTGCTCTGTCCTACGAGCGTGGTCAGGGAACACCTTGTGTCTGCTAACATCCTTCATTGCCTTCGCCCACAGAGCCACCCCAAGGCTCTTCGGGGGTGGCAGATTTGAATTTTGCCTCCTCAAGGCTGAGGATCTGAACCTGGGCCAGAGCTTTGTTTCCTGCTGGTGAGAGGAGAGGAGCTGGGGAAGAGGCAAGGGTCAGGCATGCTTTTTCTGCTGCTCCGGGGGCAGCAGGAAGAGGCTGGTGGCTAACCTCCAGCTGGAGACCACAGTCCCTTGGTGACAGTGGCCAGCCTGATTCTCCGAGGCCACAGACAAAAATAAGCAACGACTTAGGGCAGCAGACAGTGGAGGAGACAGAGAGGCATAGCCCTGCTGCATACTCCCTATTGTGTTGGGCAGTAGGATTTTTGTTCTCTAGTGGGAATTGCACTTGAGCTTGCTTGCTTAAGAAGGGGTGTCCAGAGCTGTGCCTTACTGCCTACCTCGCCATCAGATCTTTCAGCGAGATGAGAAAGTGGCTTTAGTTTGACTTGTTGTTTTTTCTAGATCTTACTTTTGTGTGAAATAGGTTTCTATGACAGAGGATGAAACACTAAGAACATTTTTTTTGAAGTGGATCCTCCAACTTCTGGTGTGTAGCTACAGTAATTTGTGGGTGAAGAAAATATTCGGGTACTGAAGAGTTGCCAAAATACTGTTTAACAGGGAATTGCAGTTTAATTAGGACTTATCAGACATTAGTAATAATTGTTTTCAATTTGACCGCTCAGGGTAAAGTGTGATTCAGGCTCGCTTGGTTGATGCTATGTGGTCTGCTGGGTATATGCCACTAGCTTCTTGTCCACAGGCAGAAGCTTTTGGGGCTGCTTGTCTCTTTTTGATGAAGATGAGAGGTCATCTTCAATGGGGACAAAGTGGAGGGAATTTGTATTAGCTAGAGGCAAATGATTTGACTCTTAGTTACTGTAGCAAGATGGATTGGAGTTTCTCTCTTTGATCTCGTTTGCTGTGATTTTTAGGAAAAGTGCCAAAAACTTAAATAAAAAAATAAAATAAAATAAAATATTTCCATTTGCTTATTTATGCTTTGTTTTGGCAAGGAATGAGAAAGCTTGCCACTTTTAGCGAGTGTGTGAACAAGAAAGGCAAGGGAACCTGGGGTGAGGTTTGACATGGAGATGGTGTAAGATGCAGCTTAGCCATAAACATCCTTCAAATATTTCTTTTCTCTTTGTAGCAGGGTTCATTATGCTTTCTGAGTTTGTGGCTGTAGGTGTAAAGAAAAAAAAAAAAAAAAAGGCAGTTCTATGAAATGAATGTAGTTTCAAAGGCTAGCTGAGAACAGAGAAAATAAACTGTATGCAATTTAAGCACCCATTTGTATACAGCCGTGCACCAGTGTGATGTAAGGCTGTGAAGATGACCTGATTAGCAAAGCCCTCACAAACTGCTGAGGAGATCCTGCTGTACCAGTGTTCCCCTCCTTGGGGACCTGCGGTTAGTCTCAGCTGAAGGAAACCTTTATACAGTAACAGGAGCTAACCGAGAGCTTTTGAGAATGGCAAATACAACTCTGTGCATGTGTGTAAGGGTGAGGGAAGCAAGTCATGCAGGCTGTTTACTGCCCTTTACAAAATAGCTGGGATACATCAAGAAATGCAGCCTAAATTACATGGGCTTTGTGAGCTACGTTTGCAGGAGTTTGGGAGCTCTGTGTGTTTTGGAAGGATGAAACCCAGCATTCAGCAGACAGAAACCCTAGGGCAATATAAAGTAAGTGATCTTCCAGTTTTGTAAGCTCTTAAAACCTTGCTTTCATAGGAGTGAGCAGCCAGAGGTCCGCAGACTTCCATGGCAAGTAGTGATGATGTCTTGGTGCTGTCTAGTGATTCCATGTCAGATACGGACAGAGAAATCTGTGAAATTAATGCAAGAAGACAGATAAGATACGACGTTGTCTCTTTCCCTTGTGAGTACATATAAATATGCACAATTGATATGAGGTTTTTTTCAGTTGCTTTATGCGTTACCCTGCAAAGAGAATGTATGGTACTGTGGCAGCAATGCAGGATTTTGGGTCGGGAGCCTCCAGTACCACTCCAGGCTCTGCCAGAGCTACTTGTGTGGTCAAGAGTATTAAATCCTGCTCCTGAAGACAGCAAGCCATTTATTCGAGCTTCGTTCTCAGACTTGCTGAATGCCCCAAAAGGCTGTTATTATTAGAGGGAACTGCTGTTCCCCAGCGCTGAAGTCGGGTTGCCCATATATCACAGGCACGTGCTTTGCACAGGAGGTGGGAGGTGGACCTGAGCATCTCTCTGTGCACATAGGCACAAGGTGAGGCGGCAGTCGCCATCTCGCACCCAGGGCGCAGGCGGGAGCTGAGTTGCAGCCAAGCTCTCTGTCTGTGCCATTGTTTCTTTTTTTAACAATAAATGCATCTCTGTGGCAACAAAATATCAATTCCCTTCTATAAATGAAACGCTGAAATATTTTGTAGATGCAGAATTTCGTGATGACAGTGCCTGTGCTGGTATCAGTCTGCTGTGATCTGTCTGTCCTTGTTCGGGATGGGCTTTGCTGTGATAGTGCTTCCATTCCTGAGCTTCCATTAGCGCCTCGATGAATAGTAGAAGACGCATTTCAACAGTTTTACGGTTAAAAAGCAGCATCTTATCGTTTGGTTTCTGGTGGCTTTATCCCATTCATTATGCTTTTGTCTGGCGGTAACGGTCATGGCTTAGAATTGCAACATCAACATTGGTCTCTGAACCGTCTGTTTTCTCTGACCATAAATTTGGGGGAAGGAGGAGAAAGGATGAAGAAGGAAGTCAGAGGGTTAGTTCTTCTGATATTGCCAGGGCAGCCCTTGGAAAATGTGCTGACTGGCAGCAAGCAGACCCAGTTATTTCTGGTTCTCTTGTTCGCTTGTCAGATTCGGGCCCGGAGCGCAGGCCTCCAGCAGGGCCCCAGAGGCAGAGCCAGGCCCAGATCCTTTGCTGCCATCGGCACTCATGCTAATGGCCTTAGTGCAGGGGTCAAAGACTGCTGAGATACCAAGGCTGAATCACCTCCTTTTTAAACCCCTCAGCAGGATCAGGGCTCGTGGAAACTGGCATGTGGGCTTGCCTTCTGGCTGACAGTGCGGTCGGAGAGTGTGACTCTGGGAAAGGCCTTGTAGCAGTTTCCACCAGCCGTTGGAACGTGGGTGTCTGGTGATTAAAACACCCCTGCGCTGAGACCCCTGTGTGAAAAAGCCTGATGTGTTCCTTTTCTTCAAAGATTTGCTGAACCCACAAGCACCTGTTACTTACAGATTTGTCCTGTGACCTGAGAATTAAAGAAATCAGTGGTGGGCCCATTGGTCTAGCCTGGCAGATAAGAAACATCTCTAAGTGTGCTTATTTTACAGACATAACTAAACCAGCAGCGTAGGTTTCGCTATTTGCCTTGGCAGTATCCCATTTGCATGAATCAGAATATGGTGGCACAAAAGCACTTAAGGCTCTTCCAGAGCTGACATCCCCTCATCAGGAGACGTGCCTGTGCAGGCAGGTTGGTTTGGAGCTTACTAACAGGAGCCCTGCTTCATCAAGTCCCTGCATTTTGAGCAACTCTGCTTATGAAGTGTGTTCATTTCTGTGGGCTCTGGCAGTGCAGTGTCCCATCAGTGGAAGAGTTGTGTTGCCCTTCCCAAACTCAGGGCAGGGGGTATGTAGATGTGTCCTGGTGTACTGTACTCATGACTTTGGTCCTTTGAAAGGAAGGGAGCTCCTGTGCCTCGAGTGGAGAAGCGGGAGGTCAGTTTTTAAGCATGGTACATCTCTGCAGCTTTTGATAGGTCTCTGGATCGCTCCAGACCTTAGTTTCTAAGCTCTAAATTAGAAATAGAAAATTGTCTTGAACTGAAATTCAGTTGTAACTGGTGCTGCTGTCACTACCATGAGGCACTTGTGTTGGTTTGAGCCTTTAATCTGTGCTTTAATATTGGTAATAGTAGCAACTTATACTAGCATTTGGTAACTTAGAAAATACACATTTTAATGGTTTTTTTTGTTTGTTTGTTGTTGTTTGTTTGTTTTTTTATTTCAGCAAATTCAGTGAAGGTAGAAATGCAAAGTGATGAGGAATCTGACAGGAAGACCTTCTGTCAGGAAGATGAGGTCAGGGTTCTCGATGAAGGAAGCAGCCTGGAAGAGCCCCTCACTGAGAATAACGAGATGACGGATAACAGAAAGATTCAGGAGCTATCGAGCGAGGGAGGAATCCGGCTTCCGAATGGTAAACTGAAATGTGACGTCTGTGGCATGGTTTGCATTGGGCCCAATGTGCTAATGGTACATAAAAGGAGCCACACTGGTAAGCAGCTGAAAGAAAATCTGATGACTGCCTGTGGCATCTGATGTTGATATTACCTGACAACTGTTCTCTCTTCCCTTTTCATTCATGGGGTAGCAGGAGACTGGGGAGGGGAAAATTGGGCTTTGCTGTTTCAGTTCTCCCTCTGCTCCCTGGATTCTGGTGATTCTGTGTTTCTGGCAAGTGTGGTGCTTCCTTGGTGTTCATTTCTAGTTTTTGGTTCTTAAAAATGTGACAGAAGTCTGAAAATCAATCTTTCTACTGATCTTGACTAGGGAGAATATGGAGGGCGTGTGTATGTGATTGTGTGTGTGCAAATGCAAGATTTTTTTATACTTTTAAGGTGAGTCTCAGGGCTTTCCCTTGGAGCTGCTTGTAGATAGACAAGGCCAGCAGCTCAGGTGTCACACACCTTCACAGGAGGCTGGGCGTGATGGTGGGTGACTGTGCAAAGCCATGGCAGGCAGGCATTACCTCATGCTCAGATGCTTATCCTGGTGCTCAGATGGGCTTGCTGCTCATCATGTGACAGCTTCATCAAAGAAATCTCACCTGAACTGTTCTTATGGACTAGTGCTTGCCCTGACGATGTAGATGCCATTTTTTGTGGTATCTTTCAGTCCTTACATTTTCTCATTGATTTCTATTACTGTTAGCGCTACTACTGATTAGGGACCAAAACAGCTTACTAGCCTTAAGGATTTGAGAATTCAAGAGGTAGACAAAACCTTTGCCATAAAAGAAAGAAGGGGCCAAAAGTTCAAAACATGTTTTGAGGGAGTCTGGACAAATCTGGTAAATGGAGGTACCCAGAGGCTGATCCTTAACTTGCTCAGGGGGGAGGGACAGTTACCTCCAACAGAAAAGAAAAGTGGGAGTGGTGCCAGAAGACAATATTGTGGAGTCTTATGGAATCTGTCACACAGAGCCTTTGATTCAGAAAAGCTCTTAAGCACATGTTTAAGTTCTGTGAGATTTAAGATGTGTAGCACCTGAACTGCTATGGTATATACTTTCTGGCTTAAGACATACGCTTAAATCTTACTGAGGTTAAGAACAGGTTTCTCTGGAGCCTTAGGGGGTGTTTATTCATACTTTTTTTTTGAGAAAATGAAAGATATTTTGTTTTTTTTTTTTTAAATCTCTCTCTGCTATTATTTAATGGGGTAAGAGGCTCCCAATGTAACTGAGATATCTGACAGGATATAAAAAGAAAAGTGGAGTTTTAAGGCAGAATAAGAAAAGACTTGGTATAATCCCCCTGTAAACCTGGTAGTTTGCAGTCAAGTAGTGTGCACTTGATGGGAAAGAAA
Source organism: Tragopan temminckii (assembly GCA_028571105.1). Lineage (NCBI taxonomy): Eukaryota > Metazoa > Chordata > Aves > Galliformes > Phasianidae > Tragopan > Tragopan temminckii. Next base: position 3,692,243 of record JAOWBP010003503.1, read on the forward strand.
TCAATAGAATTTCTGTACAGAGGAATAATAAATATATATTACATAGTTAATGCCCCGTATATAAGCTGTATTGATAATAACTTAACATAAATGTATAATGCAAAGCATTGCAGTATCGTTTATGATGCAGTCATGATTTTAGACAGCAATTACGACAAGGGAAACGCATTAGCTGAAGGAACGAAATCTTGATTAACAATTTGACATGCTATTACTAGAAAAGGGAAAGAGAACAGAGAATGCAACAGACTGAGTCTCCAGCTTTCAGCTGAAAAGTTTTCACTGGCACTTGCATCTATCTGAGCATATGTATTGTAGGTGCATCAGAGTCCACATATTTGAACTTGAACAGCTAAATTAGACCTGCTAATTTTAGATTTAGGTATTTAATTAAATAGCCTATGTTAGCTAGCTCATCTTTTAAATACAGACAGAGCTGCCTTTTTGTTTTAAAGAAAATGTGAATTCAAAACAAATAGGACCAAATCTCACCTGTGTATGGGTGACAACCACTACACGTGTGTTTATAGGTAGGAGTTACATGGCTAGTAGCTTTTGCCTTCTGGCTAGTGGTGGCCCTGTGTTGAGCTACGTCTCTTCTCTCATCTGAGCAGAGGAGTGTGCTGCATTGCACTTTACAGATATCTTAAGCATATAGAAGTGCAGCCTGGTGCTCTACTCTCGGTACAGCAGTTGGCAAATTTTGCGGGGGATTTTTTTTCCCCTGCTTTGTTTGTTTGTTTTTTAATACATGCTGCTACTTCACTGTCCACAACAGAAGGAGAAATTTGCTTGGATTTCCACATCCTTGATTTTAAGGAGTATTTTTAACATACTGGTATCTCTCTCCTAAAGTGCAGTACTTGAAAATATATTGCCACTTCCTCAGCAGTTGGGCTGAATGGGCTGGCCCCAGCTCTGGAATGAGCCCTGGCCTGTGGGCAGTCTGGTTTTACAGCCCAAGGGAGGATGGTGGAGGGAAGGGAGGTTGTGCCCAGTAAGTGGAAATGGATGATGTTCTTTATCAGGTAATGCGACTGGCATGTAAGTCCTTACCTCTAAAGACAACTTGTGTGTGCCTTGGGAGCTGGATCCCGCCTTACGTTCCTCTTTATCAGTACACAGCCAAAGCATGGTCTGGCCAGTTGTTTGCACTGGCAAAAACTGAAGTCCTTTTCCCTTCCCAAAAACCTGACAGCATTCTATGTAAATCACACACAGTGCTGCGGTCATGGCAGAGGTTGTAATTTGCCTGTGTGCCGGGACAAAAGCGTGGCTTTCCTTACGCTTTGGAACTGAAGCTTTGTGAGAAGCTGTGCCATATGGCTTTGGCTGTGTTGTGCACATAAAGGGACACAGTTTCCTGCAGACATTATTCCTCTGCTCTTGAGGAGCAGTTGCCCTGCCACATCACAATAGTTCAGCCAAACACATCTGGGGATGGGGAGAATATCCTCTCCTGTGGGTAAGGACAGAGCGTGACACTTGGGTGTCCCAGCTCTCATCCTCATGGAAAGCATCCATTTTCTCTCATGCTTATGGCCACTCCTTGCCTTGTTAGAGTTAGAGATTTCCCATTTATCCTTTGTACTTGCATAAAGGACAAGTGATTGTCTGCTCCCTGGCCCCTCCATAGCAGAACTGCTTGTTCTATGCCACAGAACACAATGTTTCTCTGAAATGCTGGTAATTCAGGTGAAACGTTTGTGTAATCTGCACAGCCATCACGAGAAAGGCCTTTCTATTTATTTGTCACCACTGACAGAAAAGAAATGTTCGATATGGGAATTAATTGTGTTGCACTCTGTACTTTAGTGAGCTGGCTAACCCCGATCCCTTCCTCACATGCCACATGCTTGTGTCCGAAAAATAGCGTGTGTCAGCATAGGTTTGATTTATTTTCCTCCTTCTCTATCTTCTTTTGGTCCAAATTTCATATTCCACACCAAGTGCCCTGAGTTGCAGCATCTTTATCAGAGCTTTTTGTTACTGCCAAAGGTAACGAGTCATATAATATTGCCACTGGATATGCCAGGGGCTGTGCTTGGGGACGCTGAGGAAAGGGGAGAGGAAGAAGATGAGGTCAATAATCCAATTTGTCTGAGCTAATGAAAAGGAATGCCGATGATTTCTCACCTTTTCAGACTTTCTGCTAGCGGGCCTGAATTAAAATGTCCTCAGTCCTCATTTTGTGCAAAGCAGAAACTATTTACTGCTTCAGCCATGCAGTGGCCATGTTCAGCGAGCTCCACACCTCTTGCTTGCACTGTGAATAGTGATTTTTCTCCACAGTAACACCCAGTGCTTTATCCAGTTTGCTGTTAGATTTGGAAGCACCGCTTATTTCTAAGACAGGATTGGAATCGTCTTCATTGCTTTAAGATTTGGGAGGGTTAGGCACCCAGAGGTAAAGGGTTTGTGCTGACACAGCCAGACCTCAAGCTGCAGCTTCGGGGAGCAATGCAGCAGCACAGAGCTCTTGCTACCCTTCAGCTGGGACCGCTGCTGTGTTGTTTTCAGCCTTTTTGGAGTGCTAACCACGGAAGGGTTTCAGATCTTTCCCTGCTCTCCATGTGCATTGCAGTACCATCAAGTCAGTAAGAAGAGATAAGGTAAGCACCAGTGAGGAAAACCTTCAGTTCTACTATCACAAGCATGGCCTTGTAACTGAGCATACGCAGCACTGGAACTATGAATTTATTATTTGGGGGGGGGCAGAGTTCAGGTTTTTGGGGCACTACTACTAGATGAGGAAATCCTAGTCACACTGTTCAGTATAAAAGACTTCTCTGCCTAAAGAGCTAACTAGGAACAAATCTAAACAAATGTAACATAGTAACACACTATTAACAATTAACTCCCTTGAACTGCCTAATTCTTCTAGTACAAGAGTTTAATTGGCTTTAATTTGTGATTTGTAGCCTTCTGCAGGCTACCTCTTGGAATAAGAATCATCTGGCAGTGAATCAAAAGTCATAGGGCCAAATTTCAGAGAGTGATATTTTCTACTTAAGTTCTTAAATGAATCATCTGACTTCTCTGAAAGTGTCATCTTGTACTTAAGCGTAAGAAAGAAGAGCTTAGATATTTGAAATTTTTGAAATGGCTTTCTGCATAAGGATATGTTTGACTTGCAGTACTTGCTAAACACATTTGGTTTTGGCCTATTCACAGAAAGAATTTTTCACTTTTCAGAACGTGGTCATAAATTTGTGTATAGAGGACACTTGGAAATCACCCAGAATTTCCCAGAAGTTTTTCCATAGAGATTTGCCACTACTGTTTTATAATAAATGGCATTATCTTGGAAGAGGGTTTTTCCCAACAGCAACAAGAACAACAACAAAAAGACAAACAAAACAAAACAAAAACCCACAAAAATAAACCATAGTAAAATCACGGATGGCAAGTGAGGTGCAGCTTGTTGAGCGATGAATAGAACAGTAAGTATATAAACAGGGTAGTCCCCAGAATAACAGACATGGGAATGGAGCCAAGTCTGGTGCTCTGTATTTCATTGGGATGAAGGCATGTTGCATCTCATTGCCTGCCAGTGTGTTAGCAGCGCTGCTAAGATTTCATCTGGGACAGAGCAGGATCAGAGCAGTTGTAAAAGTGTTTCTTCTCACCCGAGTGTTAACAAAAAGCCTACTGTCGAAGGGTGCAAATCAGTACTGTCAGTATGAAGAACTACTTTCTCACTGGCAGCAGGAGCATAGTGATTTTATAGTAAGTAGTTAAAGTAATAATAATCCTGTTTTAGAAGAACCAAAGTTATCCTTTGTGTATCAAAAATATGTGCCAAACAGGAATGGCTGAGGTCTTTGATATATATTTAACCAGAACAGATGCTAAATGTAGTCCCATTGGACCTGGATTTTATGTTTATAAAGACTCTTTCCTGGCTTTCTCTAGCATTCTGAGGAGGCTTTAAAACCTGTGTTTTTTAAAGAAAAAAAAAAAAGAAATTAAAGCACTCATAGGAAGGGACTTGAATGTTGCTCTGAAAGTAAGCAGGCTTTTACCAAGAACGTGTATTAGTTTGTGAGCTGCTCCTTCTGGTTTTAAAGGGACAGAAGCTTCCAGACAGGGGTTATGAGGTGTGCTTGGTCAGGAGGTCTGTGGGCACAGGGTATTAAAAACAACACCAGATCTAGGGAAATGGAGGGTCCACTTTCCCAAATTTTACATTTAAGGGTTTTAAGCTATAGAAAACACAGCGGAAAGCAATTGATTCCAAGTGGAAGAAGTTTAATTCTCTATCTTAGGAGAGAGACTTATTTATTCGTGTATATTTTGACAACCACTTGTGACAGTCTCATTAGAAGTGTTAGAACAGCTTTGGCCGCACTCCGTCCCCGCTTACATTTCTGTTTTGATACAGAAAATGTCACTGATGTATTTTGCAGGGGTACAGAATTCAGAGAAGGCCAACTCATAGTGAAACTCCTGCGCAGCACTTCCGTGCTGAGGCGGTAAAGGAGAATTGTTGTACAGGGAAGCGTCCGATTAAGTAGAAAATGGAGTTGGTTTGCTCTTTGAAATAACAGTTGGCATATACGTGGTAAAATATTCCTCCTGTTTATGGCAGTTAATCAGCTATTTTGGCTGGTTTCAGGCTGTATCAGCTAGAAAGCACTCGCAGCTTTTGCTCTGAAGTCTCCGGTGAGGTGCCATATATTAAAGATGTTTGTAAAAGGACCGTGTCGTGCTAATGAACCCAACTCTGTTGGTCCACGTGGCTTTTCATCTCGGTATTTGTTTACGCAACAGCAAGTTAAGTTGTGTACCTTAGATACTAGTGTAGCTAAAGAGAAGTCATATTTCAGTATTATTTTTCCTGGAGAAGAGATAGCTGTAATGGATGCATTTTAACCAATGAACTGTGTTGTTTCTGCAGTGGTTTACTGTAATTTAGAGGTAAATATTTGAAATTACACTTGTTAATCAATATTTTATGTAAGTATAAAATGATTTAAAAAGCAAAAGAAAACAAAACCTTGGGCTTTGGGTGTTTTTGTTTTGTTGGGGGTGGGGTTGTGCTTTTTCTTCTTAATTATCAGTGCTGTTCCCTGACACAAGCTGCTCTTCTTAAGCCTCTAGAAAGGTAATACTTGGCAGCTCTGGCTCACCTTGCCCTGTCTACTCCTGAAGTAGCTTTAGATAATTAAATTCTCCATGCTGCAGAACAGGGCTCTGACTTAAGGTCTTAAATCTGGAGCTGAAGAGAAACATCTTTTTTGTTTGGATGGCTGTTTTCTCCCTCTCTCCACTGACTCTTTTTTTAGTTGCTTAGTTTGGAAGGCTTTTTTGCCCTGCTTTGGCTTTGAAAGAGAGAAAAGATTTAATATTTAGCAGTGGACAAAAAGTATTTGCAGTCACTTAGTTTCCAGTGTTAAAAAGCGAAAAGCTCATGTAGTCACACACTTCAGTACATGTCTTTTTAATGAATTCCTATTTTAATAAATCAGCACAAGTTAACAGAATCAAAAGGCAAATGCATAGCTGCAAATGGTGAAACACACACCATACTTATAATTGTCCATTGCCTCCCATGGTCACGCATGCAATCTATTGCATTGCTCTCTGGTTTCTAGTGTATCTGTGCTGCACTCACCCCAAAAGACAGGAAAATATTTTAAACACAGGAACTGCCATGTAGAGAGGAAATGCATTTAGGTAGAGACTCTTCATGAGTGAAGTACTGCTGCCCAAGCCAGTGTCAGACAGGTTGTCCCATGTATTGTGCAGTACCTGTGGGCTCATGGGACTGCAGAATGGGAGCAGCACTCTTCCCAAGTGCTCTGGCTGTGCAAACCAGCATGGTGCAGAGACCAGATTTCTACTGTCTGATGCTAGAATTGTAAATCTACCCAGATCTGGTGTGATCATTCTTTACAAAGGATGCACTTCAATTACTATTAGCTGAATCTTAAAATACAACATAGTTATTATTAGTGGATGGTTAATTAGAGCTATGATTAATTTCAGTTATGAACAAAAAACTTCTACTTTTCTAAGAAGTGTAAGGGAAGTGAATAAGGATGTCAGGATGCTACTTTGTTGTTAGAGAATAATAATAATGCTGAGTACTACTGAAACCTTCTAGCAGAAGACAGCAGGAGAAAACAGGGAAAGCAGTCTTCTCAAGGCGCTGAAGTGATAAAGAAAAGGTTGGTTTGCTACTGTCTCAAGTGGGCATCAAACAACAGAGTTTATAGAAAAACAGAAAAATCTTATTACTCAGTTCTTACTTTTTTGGGGCAGCTTTCTATTGGATGTTTGTGCCTCAGCTTAATTGTACTAGATTTAAAAACTGCTACTTAATAGCATGAACGTGACTAAAATTAATTGTCATCCCAGAAGCCTGCAGTTTAATCAAGAAGCAGGAAATACATGATTGGACAGAACTATAAGAAACAGATCAATGTAGTTACTCAGAATTAAAACTAGTAGGAAAAAATGAATTCCTTCTGGATTAAGGTAGTCTATTGAAAGTAAAATGTGCTCTTGTACCAGATTTTGTATGTGGCAAGAAAGGACCGGGCTATCCTTTGTGAAGGATGTTCTCATGACATCTTTACCACTGAGCTGAAGTACAGTGATTACTTGAATTCCTGACTGAAGACTTCGAACGTGTCTTCAGCTGCTTGTTTACTGGGGAATAGGAATAATACCTGCTCATATGTGGCCTCCAAGAATATCAAAGAAAAGTTGGGTAAAACACACAAACTGCATACCTTAAAAACCAGCAGGAATAAAAGAACAGACTTGAAACTTGGTGAGAATCCTGCTGCTTTCTTTAATGTTGTCATCCCGAAACTGAAGCTGTTATTCCTGAATACTGAGAAATGTGTCAGAGGAGGGAGTTTTGCCTGTTTTCTCAGACACCGAAAGCAAAACAGAAAAAAAAAAAATACACACACACACACATATATATATATACATATAGGATTTGTTGACTTTATTCTCTTTACATATCTCTGTTAGGACGTTTTGAAATGATATAAAAGAAGATAATGGCTAATCAGAACCTTCAAATGTATTGTGGGAGTTTAATGGAGAAGCCACAAGCTCTCCATCAATTCCAGTGAGCTTGCATTTGATGTATTTGGAAGAAGAGCTTCATGGCTTGGTTTTTCTTTATTATTCATCCACAATGTTTTTGGCAAGATGGCAGCAAGCTTAATATCTTCTTCAGTGCATCTGCAGTGGTTTCAGAGGTATCTTCAGCATGCAAAATGAAGTTGCAGAGATGCGGTACATATGTAGCACACCTATGTTCTGCTGCCCTCCTTACAGAACCATAGCATGGGCAGTGATTTAAACCACCAAAGCAAGAACTGCTAGAGGACACCTGTGAGTGCTCTCTCCCTCCCTCTTTCCATTTGAATCAGAAGACAGATGTTGGCGTTTACACCAGACATGTGAACTACTGCGATAAAAACATTTTTGTATAGCCAGGGAGTAACCATTTTAAAGCAACTGAAAAAAGGAGTTGGGGAGATGTGAAAGATCACAGTGTGTGTTTATTTTTCACAAGAACTGTGCTTCATGCCAATGAATTCAAACTCAGGAGCCCCATCAGGATCTGACCAAGGCTCCATGATAAGGGATATGCTAAAAAAAAACAAGAATGAAACTGCTTACATCTGAAATCTGCTGTTCCAGACCTTGTAGAGCTGGGGAGCCCTGGTCAGTGAAGTCCCTTCATCATTTAAAGTCTAGCTGTAATAAAGTGCTTGGATGAATGGCAAGTGCTGAGTATATTTTTGTGCCCTGCTGACTTAGTCTGCCCAGTGGGATGTAAGTAGGGGCTTAGAGCTGACTGTTTGCCCAGAAATGCTGGGACAGAACCGAGTGTCCTCAACGAATGTTGATCTAGATTATGGTCTTAATAATGCTTCAGAAAACTTATGTCAGTTTGTCAGATTTCTTTTCCTCTTTAAATATAAAAAATAAGAGTTTATTGATCCAGTCTCCACTATCAAGGGCAAATATAAATGATTAGCATCAACGTAATCTGTGTGTGTGTGTATGTGAATGTTTGTGGGGTGGATTGAGTAAGGAGTAGAGTTTCTGATAAATTAATTATTTATTGCATCAAATAAATCTTTTCTATTAGTTTTACGCAAATTTGCCTACTTCTCAATTTAACATCGTGAGACTTTCTTAGCCTTTGCTACTTCACAAAGGTTGTGGGCCTAATTGTCACTTGCATTAATTGTCTTTATACCACTGCAGCAATGGAAAGCAGCCTTTAAAAGGGGACTTTAATTAAGCTGTAATGTAAGCAAAAGGTTTATTTTAAAACAAAGACTTTAATATCTGTCCAAATCTAGTCCTTGTGTTCAACTTCAAATATTTATGTGGATTGGACCAATACTAAAAATATGTGCAAAACGGTAGAGATAAATACCACAGACTCCAGTTATGGATCTAAATTTTGAGCAGAGCTCACCATTTACTAAAGACAAAACCTCTGAGATTGGGAACATCTCGAAAACCAGGCAGCAGTGATCAGCTCAAGCTGATGCTGTATGAGGGAAAGAGCCCCATATTGCTGCTGGCTGCTTTACACACAAAGCAGAAGAAATGGTGCGATGGTGTCAGTGCGTGCAGACCTATGTGAGATGACAGCGCTACAAAGAGTGGGACAGTGGGCACCTTCTGGTGTTTCTTGACAGCACTCTCCCTTCCGTTTTCCCTTTCAGGTGAACGCCCCTTCCACTGCAATCAGTGTGGAGCTTCTTTTACCCAGAAGGGGAACCTGCTGAGGCACATCAAGTTGCACTCTGGGGAGAAACCGTTCAAATGTCCCTTCTGCAGCTACGCCTGTCGACGGAGGGACGCCCTCACAGGACACCTCAGGACCCACTCTGGTGAGCCCGCCTTCTCTTCTTTTCACTCTTGTTGGTTCCTTTCTCACTACTGCTAAAGTGAAGCGGGTTGTGAAAATAACTCTTTCTGGTGGCTCCAGAGCTGCACCATCCTCTTCAGATAGCACAGCTCTGAGCTTTGGAAAAGCCTTGACGTGAATCAGAAAAGTTGTGGTTCAGCCACACCTCTCCTTTTGTGTAACTGAGCTTCTCTGCTGATGCTATCACATTTCCCTTTGAATGTCTCCTTGGGTGTATCCAGACTTTGCTGGCAGATTGTTCTGACACTCTAGGCCCCAACGTGGCTGTGAAATTCCACAGATCAGAAAAATAAATTTGTGCTTTTGGAAGCCTGCTTTGCAGTTCATACCAATTTCTTCATCTATTAAATGCCGCATGCTGGTAGAGCTTATACTTGCTGATTTTTCAAGATCCTTCTGATTGCATTTTTTATTCAATTATTTCTCCTGTAAAGTTCTAATTCCTAAAGGTGTGGGAGAGATTGGGCTTTCCCTGCCTGATACAGTTTTTTTGATAGATTTTAAAGAAATAACAGTCACGTAACTGTATGTCAGTAGTCATGTTGGTAGCCCTGATGATGAGGATTGGAGGCGTTTCTAATCTCTGTATGCTACAACAAAGGGCTGTGTTCTGCCCCCTTCACTCGTTTGTGTAGATCTCTTGAGTAAGATCTTAACTTGCTGTGATTTTTATCTACTAGGATGTTCAACTTTTATGTCCAGACCATTTATAGGAGACTGTGTTTTTCACTGTTGAATGAGCAGAGATAATTGGACTGGTTAGAAGTGACAGGATTACAGATGAACTTTTTTAAGGTGTTAGCAAACGTGTGACTACTGAAACATGGTGGTAGAAGTGCGGCTGCAGACAGAAACTCTGCGTGTGAAAATGTCATCACGGAGCTTTCTGACTATTTATATACATTTATTCTAAGAGTCAGCCTCACTTCAGTGGAATTTTCTGTTTTGTGAGCATTAGGGTACTGAGTTTCCATTATATTTCCAAGAATCAGAAAGGATAAGCTAGTAAATTTCTCCAGGTGCATGGGAGGCTGCACTGTTGCAAACATACTTCAGACAGAAAGCATGAGCATGAGTGCAAGCATGGGGCCAGGCTGAAAGAGTATTGCCTGAGAGGTGTCAGCTGAGAGGATTTGATCTAAAAGTCAAAAGGGAAAGATGTCTGTGAAACAGTGCCTTGTGATTTTCACACATCTGACCGTAACAGTAGTTTCAACTTGAAATTTAGTAAAAAAAGAGAACACAATGAAGATATCCACAATTTAATTAAGAAAGGAATCATGACATAGAAGAACACACATGGCAAAACATGAATGTTCAGGTTGAAGATCGTTTTCGCAATATGAATATAGATTTTTATTACCTAGATACAGCTACTGATAGCAATTATTCATTCTTCCTGTGTAAAGAGTACATGGCTGATCTTCCTGCTTTTTGCATGAAGTTGAAACACAATTAAAGCATGGGTTTTTCAGAAAGCATCTAAGCAGCTTATGCATATGGGTCCCACTGGAGCTCGTTCCCTAACTGACATAGCTGTGTTCAGCTGCACTCACATTGCGATTTTAAGGGAGCGTTATCACTAAAAGCAGTCAGCTACAACTGTTTTGAGTAGAGGCTCAAGAGAAACAGCCAAGTGCTCTCACACTGCTCTCCAAAACAATTTCTAGAATAGCACTCACAGATGAAGAGTTAAAAACCTGCAATATTGCCCCCAAACGTACGCCCAACCTATATGGGCATGGAAATTAATGTGTCTTTCTGTCCCAGACATGTAGCTGGGTTGGTTTTATGCCCACAGTTGTGAACCTTGTTCGTGGAGAAGATGGATAGACATTCCCAAGGGATTTAAACTGTCTTCGATCGGTGTACTATGCAAGTGCTTTTATGATTTAATAAATTACACATCAGAACCTTGTAGGTAGGCTTTGAAGACTGCAGCAAAACTGTGTAAACTTCATCAAGTTTGTACATTTTATGTTATTTCTGACCAGAAAAAAAAAACAAAACAGTATATCATGTAGTTGAATTATAGACAGAAAAGATAGAAAACAATTTTGAAATATGAGACTTCAATCCAGTTTTAGTCTGGTACATTTATGTCTAAATTGAGGTGAATCTGAATATGTTTTGGTATTTATAAAAAGGAAAGCTCTTTGGATCAGCTCCTTAGTTAATATAGTTGAGAATCCTATCTCCTAAGCAGGGCAAGTAGTGTTACTTGGCACTACCTGAGAATCTGGCACATGATTTCACAAATGCGAGACAAATTTCATTTTTTTATGTTATGTAACCATTTCCTCTTTAAACAACAGCGCTATTAATTAAGAAAAAGAAAAAGAAAGCCACCACTTTTCTTCTCAAGAATGTTTTAAGCTGCTCACTCTAAATGGAAGGCAATATATGCAAGAAAGAGAGGAATTGAAGACATTTTTTATCTTTTTTTTTTTCCTCTGAGCTAGCTTGATCTGTGATTTTGAAAGCACTTTGTGTCACTACTTAATCAGTTCCACCTCCTCATCACTGCTGCCAGTCAGTCCATTTTTCCTGTTCCTAGTGCAGGGTTTTCATACAGTAGGACAGGAAAGGTGCAAAAAGTAAGGAATTGTTAACATACATTAGCAGAAAGCACCTCAGAGAGGTTTGAAATGAAACTACTATTAGCTTAAAAAAAAAGATTGTTTTGGTGGTTGTTTTTTGTTTTGTTTTTGCCTTTGTAGGTTTATTTGGTTTGTGCTGTTTAATATTATTTCCTTTTTAAGTGTTTCTGAGTATCATGATCTTGTGCAGAATTGTATCTTATTATGTGTTTCTAGGATGACTGGTTAGCTAAGTATTACTTCACATCTGTAGTACTTACTGCTGTTTAACCCTAAATAATTAAGGACTTATCTTGCAGTTATTTGCTCCTGCAGTTATTTACCTTTTACTGACATATGCAGTTCTGATGAACTTTGTGTCTGTATTTTCCTCCCACACACAGCTTCTTTGGTTTCAGCAACATAATGATGCCTTCAGGACAACAGTAGGATAATGCCTGGGGAGAGATTCCTGCAGAGAATTGCACTAACAGCTGGCTTGAGCCTGACAGTTCTTACAGGAGTTTCAGATACTGTTTCTAGGATTAGCTCTGAGGTTCCACAACAGAGGTAATACTGGAGAAGGTGCCCAAGCTGGCTTTCGGGACATGAGTCTAAGGACAGGCTGTAGGGGACTGTAGCAAAAGCTGGTAGTCCCTTCCTGCAGGGTGTGTGACCAGCCAGCAGGCATTGGCTTTATCTTGCCTAACATTTGCTGTTCTAAAGAGGAAGACATCCAGACAAAGCCAGTCCCTGATGGAAGTCAGAAAGCACCTGCTGTGTTACCCTGAGACATGCTTGTATCCTCTGTCATCTCTAGAACTGCACAACTAAACAAAGATACATACAAGATAGGTGAGACAAATTTCTGCTGTAGGCAAAGCAAAACTTTTAAGGAAAAGGATTGTTCTGACAGATAGATCTGATGTTTAATGCACCTAGGTGTGGATCTCTGTACTTAAAAAGATATGGCGTACAACTTGATGCTCCTTCATACTGAAAAGCCAGGCTTTGCTGAGAGGGTGTGTAAAATTATCAGTTACGTTTCGAGGTGAGTTCCTTTTGTATAAAAGAGCCAGGTCAACCTTTTCCACATAACACTATTTTAAACAGAGACACTTTGGTAGTTATGAAAAAAGCCAAGGCTGCACTGATGAGCAATCTAGAAAAGCCCATAGAAAACATTAATGCGTTAGTTTTCAGAGCAGGACTTGGGTAGGAAGCAGTAAATGAAGGACAGGATCACTTGCTAAGGAGGAAACGAAAAGCAGGGTTAGGTTCTCATTAAGTGGGAATCATCCATCTCTCCTTTACAGTGAGCAAGGGTGGCCCCATGGGACACCTGTTACATGATTTATGTAATTAAAAGACTGTCTGGTCGTGCATACACACAGACAAGCCAAATGAAGCCTTCTCTGGCATCCTTAATTCTAGAACTTCACTATTTTCCTGTCTTTGTCTTGGCAACCTCAATCACATTCCCTTACTGTGGGAGTATGTATGTGCTATTCATATATGACAGCAGTTTTACTGTTTATTTCTTCCTAAAAACTGGGTAGTCACATCATTATTTTTTCCTGTCACAAAAGCTTTTGCTCACAATGCATTTTAAAATTTGCTTCCAAGTCACTTCTTTCCTTTCTAGAAAATTATTTTTCCCTTTTCTGCTTTTTACAAATATTTGTTTCTTCTTCCCTCTCTTCTTTCTGTATTGCTGCTGCACTTTGTTACTACCCAGCTCTTTAATAGCACTGAACTAATGGTATCATATTATTTGCAAAAGAAAAGCAGTGAAGCATTTGTTTTGAAAAGAAAGGCTTAGGCAAAAACTCCCAAAAGCACACTCTCAGCAAAGTGTGTACAGTGCACAACACGTCTCGTTAAAAAGGTAAATTCCCCTTGTACGTGGAAAGGAAATTTAGTAACTCTTTCTACATTTTTGGCTTTGCGACTCTACTTTTCTTTTCCATAAGGGCTTTTTTTTGGTTCCTTGTGTTACCAAACAAAGCATCCTACCAGCCCCAAGAAGTGTCCTACTAGCCTGCAATTGCATGGTTCTTGTCAGCAGAACCTTTTCTTAGGGAAATGGAGCAGTGATGTTTGTGCATGCGACTGACTGCTGAGAGGCAGAAGGGACCCAATGCTTAATTCTGACAAAATGCCTGTCCCAATGCATGTCTGGGAGAGTCATCTCAGTCATCTCACCTGTGAGTGCCTCAGTCCAGCTGAAAAATTGGATGAACTGGTACACAGCTGAAAAACACAACGCTGTGCATGAAGCACTGCCTGTCAAAAGCCAGTGAGAATTACTGGGAGAGTGGCAAAGATGATGATTAAGAATAATAATGAGTCTATGTTGTAAATTGCGTTTTTCATCTCAAAGACACTTGTACCACTTTTAACAACTCCACTCTCAAAAGACTTGGCCGAAGTCGATGTCTACTCTGTAACCGTGCTTTTAATGATGAGAACATCATAATTAGAAGAGTCTTGGGACCTGAAGGTCTCATTACACCCAGAGCTGGACTGACTCAAGTATATCATGAATGAGGGGAAAAGAATTTAATGTGAGCAAGTAGGACACTATCTGAAAAATGAAGAAAGTATGTGAAGGGGAGGAGATAATATTTTGCACACAAATCCTAGTTCTGCAAGTAGGTTAGCAAACAGCATCTTTCCTCAGCTGTGATGAGCCAGTGGGCATTTTAGAGCTCTCTTTCATCAGGCAGAGCTGCTCTTTGTCTCAGTTTTTCTTACACTGATTTAGTTGAACTCAGTGGAATTAATCACTTCCCCAAATCATTTGATTTTCATATCAGACCCCAGCTTCTAATCTGCTGTTAGTACGTGCACAGTACCAAAGCAGCTCTGCTTTCTCATCAGTGCTTCCAGTACCTTCCAGGCTTTTACTCTGTGTTGTAGTCTCTAAAATCTCAAGTATTTTGCTTTCCATATTGTTTGTATGTGCAACATTGGAAGTTAAGCAGATCAAAATGTATACAAGGGTAGGAGTTCGCTACGTAAGGCCTTTTATCTCCAAGGCATTCTTCTTTGAAGCTTAATCTATGCAGAGTCAACCTGTATCCCATGCTTCACTAAATCTGAACCTGAGCCTTGGAGTGCTGGAGTCACTTTCACTTCCAGAGCCCTACTGTGTCGAGTGTAAGCTGCACAGAACGATCATCTTTTTCATGCTCAGAATTATCTTGGTATAGAAAAAGCTTAGCGTGACTGAGCTTCTACAGAGCACATTATCAATGAGAAACCCTCTTTGATTTAAAGATGCTGTAAGATTATGATCTTTCCAGAAAAAGGACCCTTGGACTTTGTGTTCAGGGGGAACTTGTGAAAAGACGAGTTTCCACCCAAAGCAAGAAGTGTTTGCTTTTTGCTTGTTGGACCTTTAAATTCTTGAAGATTCCCTCTTATCTGTAGCAGTTATGAATCAGTCTTTGACTGTTCAACCCAAGAGATCTGTTTCTTATAGATAAGACAGAGAAATAGGAGAAGTGGTCCTGGCAAGCATGGGTAAATGTGCTGTGTGTACCAGCCTCATGAATCTCTCTCAGCAATGGGTATCAGCTTTTCTTTGTCTTTTTTTTTTTTTTCCTTCCTCACTAGGGTGTGCAATTGAGATGATGGGAACAGATGCTGTACAGCTCCCTGCTTCTTCAGTGTGTAGGCAAGAGTGCCCTGTTCCTTTTAGTGCTTTGGGCCCACTTTGTAAGTTGACTGATTAGAGAAAGGCTCACCCAATCTGCTAGCAATGAGAGACACCAGTACTGAGGAATACTGTTGTTCTGTATGTCAGTTCTCAGCAAGATTACGAGGTGCTAAGAGCTATCATGATGTCTGAGACGACTCTTGTGCCTCCTGCTATAACCTGATGGAGCACAGCCTTGTTAGGTCTCTGCCAGCAGCAGGACTGCCAGCCAGGCCTCTCTTATCAGCAGAGAGAAGTGGGAAGAGAAGATCTGGAGAGAGAGGTTGCAGTGTCTCTTCCTTTCTCTGATCAAACTAGTTTCCTTTTCTTAGTGAGCCAGGGTAGCAGACTCACGTGTTTGGTGTCAGGTTGGGTCTCTGGATCCATGGCGAGGATGAGTTTTGTGTTAAGGCAGGGAGGTCCTGCATCCCAAAATGGGGAAGGAAATGCAATATTAGTGCCCCCAAGCTGCAAATGTCCCTAGGGCACGCTTCAGTTCTGCACCACAGTAAATTGCTCACAAGGAGAGGACAGGGTGTCCTTTGCCCTTTTCTTCAGACTTCCTGGATCTTCTCTCACTGCATCCAGCTCAGACAACACTGTGGTACCTGGGGGTGCCAAGGTCCTTGTTTAGACAGCTTCAGTATGGTGTAAGATTCACCTGGAATCGTCTCTCATTAATATTGACTTGTTCCTTCCTACTTTGTGTGTAGTGCCAGCAGTGAGATGTGTGTGTCTGGTACAGGGCTGCTGAAGTCCAGATTTGTGCCCGTTTTCTGCCTGCCCTCCATGTTAGCAGTTTACGTCCTTCTCACGAGACAGGCCAGCCTGATTAAGTGCTCTTCTGTGCTCTGGAGAGAAAATGGACACTTTTCCACTGTGAGTTTATACCAGTCATCTTGCTTTGCAGAAGCAAATGTGATGGTGACTTTTTCTTTCCTCCAGGCTTTTATTGTGCTACAGTGCTGCATGTGGGCTTTAGCTAGCATCAAAAAAAAGCAGATGAATATGATAGCAGCAGTCTTAAGCAGCATGCCTAACCTGTTCTTTAAACATCCTGAGAAGCTCTTTCTATTGCTTCCCTAGGGAGATGATTCCACTTCCCATCTGCTTCTTACAACTGACTCTCATCCTGATACTTAACCTAAACTACCATTTCTTTTGCTGCAGATCATTGCTTTTCCTAACACCATCTTCTGTGACTGAATAATTCCTGTACTCAGTTTACACAGTGACAACATTTATAGTCTGCAGTCATCTGTCCAGTGTTGATCCTGCTCTAGACTGTTTTTATCTTCCCATCTTTTTTGATTGCTAATTTTGAATTTTGGCTACTCTCTTGTGAGGGATCTAGATTGTGAAATCATTGTACTCTTTGGAAATAAAATAGTAGAGATGCAGACCCCTTAACCTCGTCTCTGCCTCAGTTGCCTATCAGTGAAATGAAAATAAGACCACTTATCAACCTTGTCGTGATGGAGAGAGTGCAGGATGCACGTATGATTGCCAGGTGCAGGCATATTTCTGCAGTGAAGGGCACGCCAGTACCTAGCAGAGTATTCCACTGCTGACGGTGACCCTGCTGCATAGCATTGTGTATTATCTCCCCAGTTTTACGTATCCTTTGTTCAGTGGTGAAATGAGATAATTGCAAAGTGGAAGGAATAATAACTTTATATCGTTACCATAACCACTGAGGTATTATATCCTGATACCTGCGTGATTATCTTAGACACAATAGTGAGGTGATTATTAATAATACTAAAGGACTTACTACTTAGCCTGCAATTTTTGCATCTTGTTTCCTTTATGAACACTATCTATTTCATCAGCCCAAAGCCTGTGTGAAGTGGGTATGTGTTGTTGCCTCGCTTTTCAGTGAAGGGAAAATGAAATAGGAAAAAGCCCTAGGAGACCCAATTTGCAAACTCGGGTACCTAACCACCAAGGTAGCTTAATTTAAGTTACTTGTCTTTATGCACCAGAGATACGATGGACAACTTGTCAGCTGAGAGTCTAGCAGCTTAGATGTTTAAAGGTATATAGTTCATTTGGTCCTTTAAAGTCAACCTACAGAGGCCTCTTTTGGCCTTATTTTCCTTGTAGGCAGGGTTTATTACACAAATTCAATATTTGGATGCTCAGATTGGCACGTGGATGTACAAATTAGGAATCAAGGGGCAGCTGTAAACACAGGCGTTACACAGCCAGCCTTCAGTCTTTGGATGTCTCATGGCATAACTGTTAGCTTGAGCGATGCGGTGCAGTGGATCGGGAGTCCTCCTGTTCCACGGGCAGCCTTGTGAGGTAGCTGCAGTTGTTTTTACAGAACGGAGATCCGAGATGTGACAGCTCTCTTGTGCACTTGAGATGGAAATGCAGTTCTGACTCTACAAAGCCACATCTCAGCAAAACAAAGACCACTTCTTGAACATACTTTGTTTGAGCAGCAAAATACCACAGCAGCCCTAAGGAGGAAAAAACTGTTGTTTTTTTTTTTCTTTCCCTTGAGAAAACTATTTTCGAGGGCAAAAAGCTTTTGCATATTGCCTGTGAGGAAAGGAAGTGCAGCATTTGGAACTGGCCTTTGTCTTGTTGGAGGAACCCGTGATGCCTTTCAGCTTAAGAAAGTTAAAGCTTGGAATCAAACGTGGGTTTGAGGCCATCTTTCGTCACTATCTTTGAGCTGCTTTACAGGGCTACGTAAAATGGAGAACTGCCACTGACGTTTTTGGTAACATGTGAGTGCTTTAAGGGGTAAAAGAGGTACTTTTGCTGTCTGGAAAGAAAGCCGAAAGAAGTGGTGGTGGGCTGGGGGTGGGCATGTAAACTGGTTAACACCACGCCATAGCAGAGCTGGAGAAAACCACAGCTGATGTGTTCTGAGCTCTCAGCAACCTGTAATTATGAATTGGTTTACAGCTAGATATTGATGGATATCACTCGAGAAGGAAAGTAAGAATGTCGAGATTTTTTTATAGTGAACTGGTACTGAACTCTGCGTGACTCTCCTCCTATTTATAACCCTGTATGAAGTTCAAGGAAACCTGTCCTGGAGGTTTCCCATGAGAGGGAACTGTGTTTTTACCTGACTAAAGCTCTCTGGATATTTTCCCATTTTTTATTTGATCTAAGTGTGAACTTTCTCCACCCTCTGCCCCTCCTTCCTTTCTGGAGTAGTTAGCAAGGCCAATTACAAGGAGGATTACACAAGAGATGCCAGTTGCACACAAGTTTTGCATAACTGTGCTGTGTTGATTTCAGACAGGGTGCCCCAAGTTCCCTCTTTGCTTTTCAACAGAGAGATGAGATCTCTATCTTCATTCCTGAAGCTGGAGAAATGCAGCTGAGGCCCTGCCTATTGAAACTTTGACAAAGAGCACCTGGCCGGGGCACTCCCCAGCCACACAGTTATCTGTGTGCTGCACTGCACTGCCTTTTGGGAAAGCCTGTGCCTTAACCTTGCTCTTTTGTTCACGTTAAGTGCAAGAATGTCCGAGCAGTTCGAGGGGCTGTGTTGGTCAGCAGGAGCTTTGGGGTCAGGCTTGGAGATGCTGCTGTCCTGGGGCTCCTTCTGCCTGGAGAGCCAGCTGGTCAGGGTAAAGGATGGGGGAACGTGCTCCCCACACGTGTCCTTCTGTCCCCTCTGGGGGAGCTCAGGCCAGCCTGAATGCTCTCATGTGCCCTGGAAGGGCTGAGGCCAAGCCTGTGGTGAGGATCCTGATGAGGGAATTAAGGCAAGCTCAGTTCCTAGCGCTGATTTTGGACCCAGTTCACGTTGGCTCTTCAAAAGTACTGAGTTTCAAAAGTACTTGATTTCAGTGAGAATTATGGGCTGCGTATGCCTTTTGACAGGGTGGGCCTTAGCCTATCTGTGTTGCAGTTCTTAGTGCTAGAAAATAGCTATTTTCTTCCTCCTACCTCTTCTCAGTTAGGAGTGGAAGCCTGGAAAAGCACAGTCTTTCTCCCCCACAGCCGAGCAGGACCTGGGCTGTTCTGAAATGCATGGGACAGAGCGGCTCTCACAGACAGGCAGAGCCCTTTAAGGGTTTGGAGCTATTCCTAGTAAATAAATCACACATAAAGGATGCAGTGGTGAGAAACTGATGATGAAATTTTTATATAGAAAAGCGACACGGGCCATAGACTCTCTCTCACTTGGATACCCTTCAGCTGCATGCGCTTTGCTGGTCTCCTTGGAGACAGTGGCTTGTCTAAGAGCAGCTAGCTTTGGCCAGGAAAGGCTGACACTTTTTGCTTTGTGGGCCGGAGCTCTGCTGCTGGGTTTCCAGCAGCTGTAGAGGCATGATTCAATAACAGCAGTTCTGTATGAGATTATTGAGTGAGTATCTTTCTCTTGTACCTCTCCGCGGACACCGGTCGAATCCCCGAAGCAAAAGATAGCTTTGAAAATCTTCGAGGAGAGTCCAGCAACCTCCGTCCCTTGGCAATCAGAAACGTTTGTGAAATTCTCCCTCCTCTTTCCTTCTCCCTAAGAGCTGAGTCAGCTGGGCTGGCATGTCTGGAACTCAGTGGCACTGTGAGCAGGCAGGCTGCCAGCTGCATTACACACTGCATCCACAGAAACACGTCACTCCCCCCTCACGCTCTCTTTTTTCTTCCCTTTGCAATCTCCACGCTCTCCCTTTTATTTTTCCTTGTTGATCCGTGTAGGTGAGTCAGAGAAACCTGCTCATCCACAACCTGTTCCTTCTTGCCAAATCCTGGAGCAGCGCTCCCAGCTTGTATTAGGTGTCAGGAATAGGTTATGAAAACTAAAACTGATATAGGCAGTGTGCTGGATTTAGAGCACGTACTGTAAATGAAAATTAAATGCACGGTAAATGTGCCACTTAAAATGTGTTCCTAATAGAGTGATGTCTTTTGTAGGAGGCACATTATTCTGTGATTCATATGTAATATCAGTTTTTTTCCTATTAAACACCAGGATGGAGCAGGGAAATGATTTAAGGCATAAGTAAAAGCACATTTAGGGAGAGACATCTCAACACCAGTGGATTTTAAAACAACAGGAAAGCAGAACATCTCCAGTAGGAAAATAGGTTGTACACAAAAGTGTTTTTGAACTGTGCTTTTGATAACAACTGTAGTATTAATCTGAAGAAACTGCATTAATGTTGGCAGAATTGATAAGATTCTAACTCCAGGAATTAAAAAAACAAATCATGAATCTGAATATTCCAGGTTATAAATGCTAACAAATGAGGACAGTGAAAGTTGATAATTCACCTAAAGATGTTTTTTTTCTAAGGGAGGGAGGGAGAAAACATGTAAGCTAATCTTTCCCTTTGGTCAACTGACTCCAGGAGCTGGAAGCTGAAGGAAGTCATGGTACCATATCTTGCTAAGGGGAGAACTGCATGTGCTTCTAGCACTGTAGGAGCAGATCTGTCTCAATATCCATAGCTGCATTACCGTAGAGCAGCGTGAAAGGATGGATTGTTGGCATGCTTTGGAACTGAGCAGTTTCATTCCAACAGAAAATAGATCATCCAGCAGAAAATGTGCTTTGTTTGACTTTCACATGCTGCAGTAAAATGTCCACAGCAGCTGTATTGTGAAAAATGTATCCATTATATTCCTATCATTAGTCTTCTGCAAATGATAAGTTTTGGCCCAAAGGCTCACGAGGAGCCAACTTCAAGAGACTGCAAGCACAGATCTGATTCAGAAGCACAAGATTTCTGCCTTAATCAACATAAATTCCAGGCTGAATTAGAGCTGGTTGATATATGGTCACAGGCATACGATTGCACTGTTGGTGAAGAGGTGGGAAAGGACCATTTTGTGTCAAGTAACGTAGAGCTCAGAGAGAGAGAGAGACGGTTTTTTCTGCCCAAGTTCAAGCCAAAGATGAAAAGACAAGGAAGCTTTGCTGTCCCCAACATGTTCTGCAAAGGATGAACCAATATTTTTTTTTTCTTCTCCCAGGTATTGTGAAATAAGAAATGTTTTACACACTTCTGCTTTTGCTTCAGACTTCTCATCGAAATCACCAGTTTGAATAGTGTGGTGAAGGCTTCACTGATTTTTTTTTCTTTCATCAAGGAATGCAGTTAAATGTACTCAGAGTTTCCTAAACTCTCTGCTTTTACAGGAAACCTTTTAAACATATTTCTGAGTGTTTAGAGAGCTGTGTCTTGTTTTCCAGCTTTTCTCTCTTTCAGCCCAAGTAGATGCTTTTCTTTCCTGTTCTTTTACTTTCTTTTGGTTTAATTTCACACCCATATTTAATTTCCTTTCATTTTGTCTGCCTTTCTTTCAGCCAGGATACACTTTCTGAAACTATCCAGAGCTTGTATTGCAAAACCAATCACACCAATAAAAGAAACACCCTAAAATCCCAAATCATTGCTCCCACCCACCC
>JAOWBP010003503.1:3713932-3732605 GCA_028571105.1 Tragopan temminckii
TCCCAAATCATTGCTCCCTCCCTCCCTCCCTTCTCATTGTTTCAACTGACCAAACCTAAAAAACTCAAAGGAACTGCAAGTGCTCTGGCAATGTCATTATTTGTTTTCTGTACTACAAGAAAATCCAGGGAAGATATTGAGACTAACAGGAATTGCTGGATTTTACTACCCGAAAGAGATTAATGTAACCTCGGTGTCAAACACAGATACTTGATATGTACAGGCTTGCACTAGAACAGAGGCTGTCCAGAAGCCTGGGTTCATTTCTCAAAGATCCAATTGTCCTCTAATAGACGGTTTTCATGTTAATTTTTGTTTTGCTGAGAATTGTTCTCATCAAGAAATTATCCTGATTTTTTTTCCCCTGCTAAATGCCATGGCTAACTTTGAACGTGGAGTGGTGAATACCAACAAGTGGCAGCATGACTGCAGAACTTTGGTGGTGGAAGGCATGGTGGGACAGGAGGTATCTATCCAGCTCTTGTGGTGTTGGATTCCTTTGCTTGAATGAAGCCGCAGTAAGTGCTGCATGCTGAGAAGAGCAGTGAGCTGGAGGAGCCTTTTCAGCAGTAGGCAGCACAACTAGGCTCAGTGCTGTCTGCTTATTTCCCTGTCTCACCCTTATTTCAAGCTCTTCTGTAATCTAGTGGTAAAATCTATGTCAGGCATGTTGGCAGAGAACTACATGTGTGCGAGGAGTCAGTCCTCATTTGACATCTGTGCAAGAGATGACAAAACCCATGCTTGGACAGCAGGTATTTATGAGACTAACACAGTGGCACAGACCACGCTTGTTCTTGGGCAATAGGGAAAGTATGAGTAAAAATTTTCATGTCCCAAAGGAGCCCATTAGTTTTGCTGCCTGACCTGTTTTTGGAAGCAAGGTTCGCTTTATTGCTGGCCTTGATCAAAATAAGTGAAAACTCCCAGCTCCAGTGGTTGGGAAAAGCACAGGAACTGTCAACATTATTTCTTCCTTCTTGCTATTATCTTTATGACAGCTTGCTGCTGATAGTCTGCTTCCAAAACTCTGTTTATGGCATTGACAAGAAGAGAAAAAATTTACTTAAGGGAAACTGGAGCTTGTTCATCAAATCTTCTGATGTCAGTCCCAAAGCTGGAAAGGGGTCAGGTGCAGAAAGAAATAGGTTTCTCTCATGCAGCAGTGTATACGTAGAACTCATTGCCATGGTATGAGAAGGAATGATCTAGAGTTAAGGGCTTGTTTGGTGTTTTTGTGCAGGAAAAATAAAACTACTTTGTGCTATAGTGGAAGTTAAATGTCAGGTATTCTCTCCCCCTTTATTTAGATAGTATAAAATAACTGGTAACACTACGTTTGGCACTGCTTGCTTGAAGTAATTCAAAGGTTCTGTTGACTTTATAATGAAATGCTAAAGGGCTCCTGCAAGATATGCAAAGGGGCAGCACTTGGAATAACTGAACTGTAAGCAGCTGATGTAAATTGGCTTCGGGGATTTACTTCCATTTACCCTGCCTATGAATCTGGCCCAATGTCTGTGCTTGTTTTACCCAAAGGGGAAAAAAGCAAGAAAAAAAAAAATAGAAAAAAACACAAATGAGAGCTTCTCAAGGGAGTGTTTGTCCAGCAGCATTCCTGCTCTGAGCTGAGGTATCCACACCCTGTGCTGGGCTGTGAGCTCCCCCCCAGAGCCCGCCGCTACCTGGCATGACTCCCACTGAAGTGTGGGTTCCCTCCTGCTGCTGCTTAGCTGTGCCACTGAGCAGGCAGGGCAGGGCAGAGGAACAGCAGAGCCACCAAAATGTGTTCTCGTTGTTCCTCTTTGCTGGGCTTCTGAAGCAGGTTTAAACTGAAGAGGGTATTTTGGAAGGTTTGTTACGTAAACTGATGAATGCTCCACGTATCAAGTTGACTTTAATATCATGTTAAAGGTCTGAAGTGGAGTGGAAAGTACAGAGCTAGTAAATGCAGTTAAGATTTAACCTCCATCCTGCTTCCACCCAGTTCCAGGTATAGAGATGACACTGCAGGAGGAGATTCCTGTCCAGAGCAGACCACTGAACTACAGCAGTGAGCTCCTGTATATGTCGCAGGACCTCTTACCCTCTACAAGTGAGTTGCAGTAAGCCTGGTTGCCTTTAAGCGATTTTAAAGCTGGCAAAGTGATAAAAACACCCAGTTATTTGTAGTCTTCCTGGCTTTTGTTAGTTTATCTCACCACCATGGTGCTATTTAAACACGTGTTTCTTTTTAATAGTGTTTAACCTTGTAAAATTTTTGAGACACTCCTGCTAAGTGCCAGGGGTGCGTGGAAGGTATGGGGCATATTGGTATGGCACGAGGACACTGGGCTCACAGCACAAGTGCAGAACATCTATGCTGAGACTTTCAAATGGAGGGGAGATCCGAGAGCTCTGTTGCCATTAATACCAACTGAAGTGAGTGTCAGCTCCTTTCTGCTGGCTTTGAAGCTCTTATTTTGAAGGTAAGAGAGTTAAGTCAAGAGAAGTATGTGATGAGAGCTTCTGTCTGTTACAATACATGTTTCATGGGACGTGAATTCAGATCAAGTAACCAGGGATTTTGTCCTTTTCAGAAATAAGTACAACGTCGGTGTCCTTTACCCGCATTTTACTTGATTTAGTATTTCATTTGTTAGCATAGTTTCACTTAGACAAATAGATGATTTTTTTTTTTCCATTTTCATACATTGTTCCACACAGATGCAGCAGGGTTAGCATACAAACCTTCAAAGGAACCTGTTTGTTTTCTGTGCTCCAAAGGAAGAAATCGGCATGCAAACTACTTGCTTTTCTGTTTTTAATTTATTTAATGGGTGCTGAGAGACTGTGACAGGATGGTTTGGTCTGGATGGTTAGGGGGATTTCAGTAATTGTATGATAGTGCCAGTGAAACAGGAGTTTGTTTGTTTGTTAAGCTTCTGGCACAAAAACTACTGCCTACTTATTTATAACCCTTGTGGCAGATTGGAACATTGTTTTATCTGTAAAACTGTGCAGATCAGTTAATAAATAAACACAATCTGATGAATCAGATTAAATAGCAGAGCCAATAACTGCTAGAAGCTGTGAGATAAATCACAGTGAGCTACTAAAGAAATAAAAGGCTGCAGGCAGTACCTGAAGGTAGAAATAAGGATCCCAGTGCAATAGCTGTTGTACTCTTGATTTACACTGCACTCTGGCCTGTGTGCATTATATACAAAGGTGTAGTCACTTGGAAGTTTGCATCGATGGGTATGTTTGCTTGTCCTCTCTGTGTGCACACGTGTATTTGTAGCATGAAGTCCCTGGAGCTTATATATCATCTATTTAACACCACTTGCCACAGAAGGAAGGGCTGAGCGTCAGTAGCACAGCGCTGCTCTGCTAGCTGCTTGTTGTACAACGCCATAAACAACTGGCAGGTAGATGCAGGTGTCAGGCAGTTGTTTTGTGCTCTGGAGATATGTATTGGAAAGACAGGTGTGCCTAGAAAACAAAGGGTGTGTAGGTGTAATGTTTTGCCGTTGTTTTACTGCGTGCTGATGTACTACAAGCATACAGTGGTGTTTTGCTACTAGCTGGCTAGGGTTGCTGTAATAGTATGGGGTAACTGTTGACAGAAATAACTTTCCATTGACTGCTGCTGTGCAAAAAGGGCAAAAGGTATTTCATTTGCTGGGAGGTTCACAGTATCTTGAACGGTTGTATATGTATTGATAGGCAATTGATTATCTGTACTAAGAGGCAGTGGGCTCTGAGGTCGTAAAGTGAGTCAAGTGAACTATCTCTGTTGTTGTCCTGCTGTATTTTGAGTCCACTGAGGATTCTAAAGTGCCCGGAAACATCTGGAAGCACAGACCTATCTGGTTAGTCTCTCCTCTCCTGCATGACCTGGTGAACCTATCTGTTCCCAAAACCTCATAAACTCTAGTATTTGGCCTAAAAGATGAAAAAAGAGACATCAGAACCCCATGAGGTCCACAGCGATCCCTGCATCTCTGTCAGAGGTCAATTGTTAAGAAGTAAACCAGCACCTTCCTCTTTCTAAAAATCAGAAAAAGCAAAACATATGGCTTGAACTCCTCCAGCTGTTGGAGGTGGCAAAGAGCTGGAAGAAGGAACTCCTGTAATGTTACTATAGTCAAGTTATTAGGTTTTGTCCTTCCTCCCTTCCTCCCTATCAAGGAATTGGAGGAGGCTTCCTTTCAGTGAATCTGCAGCTTATTAGCAAGCAGGCCTTTTATTTTAGAGCTGTGTTAAAGTCCAGTGGTAGAGCAGAGTACTTCTGTATTTATCTGCCACTCCAGTGCAGAGACATTGGCACGTACCCCAGATATTGCTGCTCCTGTCAGAACTGACAAGCATTAAAAGATTACGGCAAAGTTATCATAATGCAAATATAAAATGGGTTATTTCTGAAAATCAGGCTGCTTTAAGATGTCATAAGTTGAGCACTCAAAGATGGAGGTACTCAAGACTGTGTGTCACAAGTTGGTGTGTTAGTGTGCTCTGCAGACTTATGTTAGATGTTTACATCTTGTGACCTCTGCATGCAGGTTGGCTTGGACAATATTGGATTAGCTGTGGGACTTGTTATTTCTGAACTCGAGTGTATACTGATTATTTTGTGTCTATATGTAATCTCCTGGGCAAAAGAAAAAAAAAATTAAAAAGTAAAAAGAAAAATCAAAGAGCCCTCATGAATTTCAATGAACACATTTACAGTCATTAAGCACAGCAGCGAGATGCAGCATCAGAGTGGGAGGCAGTTTCCTTTGTAAAGCTACGTGCCGCTCAGAGCCAGCATGGGATTAGGTTTCACTTTTTCTTTTAATTAATTTGTTCAAAAGTCTATTATTTATGTAAATATTTTGTGTGAGAGTCTTTGGGATATGCAGCTCTGGGACACGCAAGGTGTTCTGTTACATTACAGCTGTGAACTGGGTGGACCATGCTTCATCAACGCATCTCTACTGCCTCAGTTCTTTTGGCAACATCTAAGCACTACTCTTTTTTGTCTTCCATGGCATTAAAAGAAATGGAAAAATCTAAAGGTCATTCTACATTTCCCTGGGCTGATAATTTTACAGCCCAGAAGGATACCATGCCTGCAAGCGGCCTAATATGCCACCAACTTTTTTCTCTGATTTGATTTTCTTATTCCCACTTGAACCTCTACTCTATGCCATCCTAAATATCTCCTTCTGCTCTTTAATGTTCGCTCCCATATCTAATAAAATCAGTATATTAAGTCCTTAATTTCTCAATAGAGATATGGACCATATTTTTCTATGTCTACCTACTTGTGTGAACTCCACCAAATTAGCCTCTGTGTCTCTCACAAAGTACCTGAATTCATTTACATGCTGCGAAGAAGGGAATTACTACCTTAATCGTATGTATGAATAATTGAAGCATGGGAAATCAGTGTAACTTGCCTGCAGTCACAAAATTTGTAGTGTAACTAAGAACTGAACCCTAGGCTTCCTAGTCCCAACCTAGAGCCTTAATCATATTTCCTACTTCTGTGTTGAAATTGATCTTGCCACATTAAGCCCCATTCAAGGCTCCTTTGTGGTAGGTACTTTATTATCTGCAGAGCATCTCCCATTCTGGGCAGTTTCCAGTCTGATAGAAAGCTCTGTGTAAAGGCTTTATGACATTTTAATACTCCTTGCATTGGGAGGACCTAAGCGATGCAGCTGTAGTAATGCATTTTCCTGTATGAGCTATACTGTTAATGCCTAAGCTGGACGAATGGACAGGAAGGAATCGTTCTCCAAGCTGTTGCAGAGAAGAGTGTGATACCCAAAACAGGGAAATGTGGAAGTAGTCAATTCTGCCTGCTGAAGCCAGGGAATATTTGCCATTGGTGTTAATGGAGGCAGGGTTTTTGCTCGATGAAGAGCATCGCTGCTCTTAACCTGTTCCATAGGCCTTTCTCATGCCGAGTGCTTATGGCAAAGTATTACCTGGGATGCCTTGTGATTTCTCATTGACTTACTTTATATTCTGCTATGCACTCCCATCTCTTTTGAGAACAGAATGCTGCGTGAATGCCTTACAGGCTCTTTCTCTTTCACTGACCTTCTTTTATGACTTAAAAGCAGTTTCCCTAGGCCTGAGTCTGCTTTCTGTCTTGAATATTGACCTGAGTGTTGCACCATCTCATTGTTGCTGCTTGCAGACTTCTCAGCTATCAAAGTTCACCCACAAGGACTCCAGTATTCCTCACTCCTGAGCACTTTGTCTCCTCCTCCTCTTTCCACACCTCCCTGGATGCGAAGACTTTCATTTCACGAGCAAACTCTGTTGCTCTGTGAATTTCAGTGAGTGGTTTACCTGTTTCATGGTAAAAAATCTACTTCAAATTGAAATGTCTTTTTTCTGTGTAACTGTCATAATATTTTCCATTTGAGGCTGAGACTCCACTGTGGGTTTTCTGTGCCACATTGTCATCTGTATGAATCTGAGCTTAAATGTGTGGAAACTCTGACATACAAGTAAGAAAAATAAGGTGTGTTTTTTGTATTCAAGTCAGCTTTTTCATAGATATGGCCGCTGGGTTTTACCCAGTGCCCTGGTCTTTCCCAGTTCAATGACAAATTGAAGATTTCTCAAGATTTTGGGCTTGTTTGCATTCACTGTATTGTGTCACTTTTATGAGAATGAGTGATGGTGATTTTCTATCTAAAGGTGATACACGATTAATTACCCCAAACCAGGGGCTTCCAAACCACCTTTCCTAGGTGCCACTGCCATTGGTACAATGACATGAAGCGCTGAACGCCATGTCCGTGTGACAAGGTCCTTGGTCAGGAGCTTGGGGAAATCAGCTTCAAGCCGAGCCAAGCATTGGATGGCTCCATAAAGAATTCATTGAAAGAGCAGCCTTTGGTGTGGGCTTGAGAAGGTTTTTGGTGGTTACAGCGCAGTTGAATTCTGCAGAGAACCAGGACCTGTGCCCCGGAGCACAGCTGTATGTTTTGGGGGCAACTTTTGACTGTTAACTTTTATTTACTGTACCTTCGCTGACAAAGGCTGAAATGTTTCTTGGCAGCTACGTGGTTTAATCTGGTGGTTTGTTATGTGGAACAAAATACACCATTGAGAAGATCACTGGAACTGAATTCTCTAAGACACCTTTACATCTTTATATTGTGTCGCACAAAAAATGGAAAAATGTACACCTGCTGGCAATGTTCATATCCACAAACATGTATTTTTTTATCATGACTTACTTTGATAAGAGCAAAAGGGGAAATCTGTGACTATTTCAATGTCTTGACATTTGTCACAACGGCGAGGTTCCTAAAATCCAGACTGTAGCTGCTTCCCCTGCTAGCTGCGTTCATCACCAGCTAGATTGTGAGCATTGCTGGTGACATGAACTACTGGAACCTGTTCCCACTGGGGACTGACTTGATTGAGGGCACAATCCAAGTTGCAGTTGCTTTGTGTAATTTTATAGAATAAATCAGTTTTTCCCTGTGTCGTGTCTAGGCTATGATGTAATTACATCTGTTGAGAAGGGAGAGTCGGGGGACCAGCTTTGCAAACGAGCCCAAGGGAGTTACGTTCAAGTCTGCTGAATTGGAATTCACAAACTTCGCTCTTCCCTGTTGTGTTTGAGCAGCTTCCAGTTGTGTATTAGGCAACGTGGCTAACATTTGTCACCTGTTGTTTATTCTCCTGCCTTCTCCCTGGAGGAAGGAGTTCATGTGCTGGAGTATTTCTTTCCTTGGGGAGTTACGTTCCTCAAATCCCATTCTGCGTGTAGAAATCTTACCTTTGTCATTAGCTTTTATCATCTCTTATGAACCTTGAAATTTGATGGGATTTGGGTAGCTGTATGTCCCAGATATCATAGGGAAAGCTCTCAGCCTCGCTGTCTAGGAATAGTTTGTGAAATAGTTGCAGTGCAAGTAGCAGTGAGTTGAAGAGGGGTAACATTAGCTTTTTTTTATTATTATTATTGTTTAATTGATTTTCTTTTTTTCTCCTGCAAGCTGGTAAGATAATATGTTTATCTGTGCTAGATGATAATGTATTTAATTAATAGCATCTACCTCTTGAGTAGCTGAAAGCAATCACACATTTCCTTTTCATCTTATGGTTCACCCAAGATTTTGAAAACCTGGTGTAGCCAAACAGGGTGGTCTAATTCAGCCCTGCTTTGGATTTGTTAGCTTAATCCCTTCAGCTGCTTTAGATTTCTTGATTTGACACCAAGCTAACACAAAAAATTTTCTGTCCAACTTCTTGTTGGCTATGTGCATCCTCCCACTGTGCCCCCTACATCTCCTCCCCCTAGCACTGAAGCAGCCCCAGGTCTGTCTTACAATGGTAGGAAGGAACCAGTTGCCTAGGAGTGACAATGTTTATCTGTCATTAGTCCAGCTTGGATTTCATTAAGTAAATGACAGTGAAAAACTTTCAAGACTGGGACAAACCCAATAGAAACATGCATGTTATCCAACAGAGGATATTCTCTGTGTCTTTGGATGGAAATTAAAATTCTTACCTAAGATTTTGAAAACTCTGTACAGTTTGACTTTCCCCATCCCTCAGCCAGCTCTGAGAATCTCAGCCTGTGGTGTTTTACTGGATGTGTAGCACTGACTTAATAGCTCTTTATTTATTAGAGAATAAACGGTTGTGTTCTTCAAGTTGGAATTATATTAAAAACCTTTATTAGCATGGCTTGGCAAACTGTACTTCTGGCTAGCTTTCTGGCCTTGGGTTAGACTGTTCTTGTGGTTTTTTAATGACATGCTATGAAAGGGATGTACTTTATGGGAATCTGGTGCCAGGTTTTGCGTGTGTTAAGAGTCATTTGCCATTTATTCATATTGCTCCTGAGTGAAAAGCGCACACACAAAAAAATGCAGTTATTATCTTGCATTCATCTGGCATGATTTTTGTTGTACTCAGCTTTTTTTTTTTTTTTCTTGTTTTTTTCTTTTTAAATATTATCTGGTCTCTGTGAATTATGGGGCACAGCTTAGCTCTGACATGGAACAGGGGCCGTTACCAACGTTACTTTGTTGTCTGTGTTTTGTTTTTTTTCCGAACCTTCCCTTGGTAATTTTGGCAAAGCTGCTTCACTGAGAGAACTCCTCTGTGCCACGAGATGGGTTTCCCCGGCTCAAAGCAGAATTAGGCCACTGGGGCAACACAATTTTGTGAAAGCAGCTGCTCGTGCCATGGGCAAAACACCTCAGAAGTTTCTTTCCCACGAGACTCGGTGACACAGAAGCAGTGCCGGGATGTGATTCAACTGTTTGGGTTGTTTTCCCCTCTTGTTTATTTGCTTTACGATCAGCAGGTCCACCTCTTGTTGCTTCTGCAGATACCATGCATTAGTGTGAACAGCTGATGGAGCCAAGTACCCAGTGGGTGGGAGGTGTGTGCGTGGGGGGAAACGGGGCTGGGAAGAAGGCATGGGACTTGAGTAACCTTTCTTAGTTGTCTTTCCATCTCAAGAGCAGTTTGCTGTGAAGATGTGATGCTGGTAGCATAGGTGGGCTGCTGTGGATCTGACCTGATACTCTCATTCTCTCCACAGTGGGGAAGCCTCACAAGTGCAACTACTGTGGCCGGAGCTACAAGCAGCGCAGTTCGCTGGAAGAGCACAAGGAACGCTGCCACAACTACATGCAGAATGTTGGCATGGAGGCCGCCGGGCAGGTCCTGAGTCACCACGGTGGGTGGACACCATGCCTTGAGGTCTCTTGCACTTGGAGTCTTATGGGGGTTTTCCATCTGTTTTTCCTCCTTCCTTTGTGCTTTGCATCGCTTCCATCTAAACTGTTGCTTGCACTCAGATATGCAGGAGGAGAAAAGATGAGCTGAAGTCCCCATTCTGGTTTAACAGCATTTTTTTTGCTGATTGTTTGAATTTGGTATTTCATTTTTTAGATATATAAGTATGCAGACATTAAAGTAAAGTGATAAAGGCACCAGTGCAAAGTTGCCATAAAAACTAAGGAACATATGAATCCCCTTCCTCTCCTTGGTGAAAGTGACTGGTACTTTTAAGTAAGGATGGTAGACATACTCAGAGGTCATTATTTCTACTCCTTATAGTAATATATTATATCAAGAAAATAAAAAGGAAAAGTGGATGTAAAAACCTTCAGAGCAACATGAAGTCAACAGTGATGATGAAAGTAATTATATAAAAAAAAATGTTCATGCATTTGCGTGTGTTAGTGTTACTATGCTAACGCTACATGTGTTAATATACAGAAATACTGAAGATTGCCAAAAAGATGGTTGAAAGCAAGAAGTGTCAAAGCCTGAATTTGTGTTCAAACATTTCTGTAGCTATTGGTATGGGGAGCAAGTGTAACATCTGACTGCAAGGTTGTAGGTATATTTGTAGTGCCAAATAAAAAGACTTATCTGATAATTATTTTCATTCAAAATTAGTGCTTCAGACACTCAGTGTCTTTTAACTTCTAAAAATTAACTTTAGATATTTGGCACTCAAAGTACTTATGATTTCTTATTGCGGAGGAAATATAAAAATATATATATACTTTTTCCGTTATGAGCAGAAAATACCATAAACATGAGAATATCAAGAAGATAGACAGTAGGTAAATGAAAAGGGGAAAGAACATTTTTTTTCCATTTTGCTTTTCATTGTTGAGAATAGTCATGTGGCGTCATTTGGAAATCAATTATGTAGAAGTTCTGAAAGGTCGCTTCTAAAAACCTAAAAAGAAAACAAACTGAAATGAAATCTATTCAACGTTTCTACTATGGACTATTTTTTGGTGGAAAGAAAATCACCAAAAATTTTAGAATACTGTACTGCGAAAATTTCAAATCTATAAAAGCATATAGCCCCAAATGTTTCTACAGCTCTATTAAGTAATTACTGTCTTTTTAGATGACTAAAATCAACCTTTAAAATCTAATGGATGACTTCAAAGACCTTGAAGTTAATGATTATCTGCGTTAGGCCTGACTTTATGCGTGTAAAAGTCAGTATAAAGACTCATCTTAATGCTTTGCTGCTTGCAGGTACCCATTCTGCACTTGATGGAGCACTTCTCTGATAGTAGTAGCTTAACCACATGCTCCATTCCCAACAAAATACATGCTCTTCCCTCTGCAAGGGTGGGCCTATCTGATTAACCAGGTAGCTGATGATATGAGCCAGCATTTTCTTAGGGAAATAACAGTCAGCCAATAGAGGCATGACAGTAGGATCTCTTTCAGAGATCACTTCATGGAGTTTCTTCCTGAATTCTGCTCAACTTATAGATTTATTTTTCACTAATTTATTTTAAATGGGTCTACTACTGTTAGTGTGCTTCTGAGGAAATCTAAAGCCTTTTCTAAGCAGCTCAATGCTATGACAACAGGGGTAAGTCTTTAACCTTGTCCACCCAGAGAAGTTGAGTAACTGACTTTGCATTGATTTTTCTAACAACCGAAGTTAAACCAGTGCAAACCCAATATGATCATCTATTTTATTTACAGCCTGACTTTGCTTGGGTTTAAAGTAGAAATGTTCAGACAACCATCTCATTTTTATTTTTTTTTTCAACAAAATTAGCTTAAAACAACACTTTGAATTCAACTGGTGCCTATTTCTCCCCTTGGCAAACGTGACTAAATCTCTCCTGGCAGATGTTTAAGGGACTTCACATCCTGGTGGTTAGAGGAGGTACAGTGATGGCAGTTGGCAGTGACAGGTAGTTCTAGATCCAGGTGGGTGCTAGTGATAAATCTCCCCTCACATCCCAGTGCTCCCACCTGGGAAGCTCAGTGTGTGCCGTACGATTCTGCTGTAAGTCCTTTCTCCAAGAAGCACAGAAGCACCAGAGGAACATGCACAAATGATTACTTTTCTCTTTGCTTAAAGTTAAGGCTCAGGCTAACTCTGAAGAATGCCTTGATTTTCTTCACTCTCGTATTACACGCTTTGAAAGGATATTCTTGGAGTTGAGTGAATATATGCTTTGGAGATATTGATTATTGCTTAATTTTGCATCGTGTTAGAGTTTGGCTTACCTGGCCCTCTTTCCAAATACTGTGTGAGGACTTTGGTTTTGCTGAGTGTTTTGAGGCCTGCCCAGCTGAGATCAGTACCTTCTCCAGCCACGTGCTGCAGTTGCTAAAATTGGTGCCTTGTGTTACTTGGATCTGTATGCCTCTGGAAACATGGCAGAGGAACTCCTGTCCAATCCTTTAACAGCATAATGTGAAGAAAAGGTGGATGTGGGGATGTTCTCATTCCTGCTGGCATCCTGCTTTTAGAGTGTAGGTGGCTGTGCTGTGTCTCAAACTATTATGGCCAGTGTTTCAGATCACTCCAAATTATTGTTGCAGAGGTTAATTTCAGTAAACTTGGGCAGCCCTTAGAGGATTGGGAGCTTTTCAAACATTGCACTCTGGTTGATCAAATTATAAGCAAGCTGCAAATATTTGCTTTGATTTGAATTATCTTTGCCTTGCAGACGGCTGGGTCACCTGACCAAAGGCACAAGGGGAAGTGAGAGGCAGGGAGAGGCTGGGTTCAGCATGTGGGTAGGAATGCACAAGTTCCTGGCGCTGGGTCTCCCTCCATCCTCTCCCTGAGCTGCCCTTCCTTGTGGCTGGGTCCTATCCCCAGCTCAGTGCAGTGGCTCAGTTACATGCTGTCTGCTGCAAGAGAGCTCCTCTGATGTTGTCAGCCATTCTCAGCTAAGCAGTTCTGGCCCTTGAGGTTGAAATTAGTTTGTGGTCTTCTAGCTAGCGGTGTGTTGGGGGTGATGAAAATGACAGCCTCTGAAGGCAGTGTGTCTGATGTTTGCATTATCGAATAGGCAGAAACACTGAATGCCAGCTGTGGTTTATACTCCTATATATATATGTGTGTATATATGTATATATGTGTATATATTCATCTCCACAAAGCAAAAAGTCCAGGGAAATTCTTAAAATAAAGTGGAGAAGAATACTCTTCTTAGGAGAAGGAGAAAGGAGCTTGGCTTTAGGCTGTGAGAGGCTCAAAGGCCAACTGCACACAAAATACACAATGACCCTGTGTCCTTTCCTCTTGCTTAGTTGCTTAAAATGTAGTTTAAATGCTTGTCCCATGGGGTACTTCACACCAGGGTCTGTGGGAATATATCCTGTCGTTTATTAGTGCACACACATACACTTTCTAAAATAGCAATATTGTGAACTTAAGAAAGGAAATTGAGGGTGATGGGGTAATACTAATTTATACCAGCTGAGACTTAGCTTGGTGTCTGTTGTCTGCACACAGAAGTATTTATCAGCAAAACACATGCTGAGCAATTTTTTTGCTCTTTTTTTTTTTTTTTTCCCCAATTCTTTCCTCACTGGAAGAGCATGAATCTTTCTTTCTTTCTTTCTTTTTTTTTTCTTTAACAAAATGTGTGGTTTCTTATAAATGAGGAAGAAAAAACTGAAAAATATCCCCATGACCCTAACACTAATGTCTTCAGGAAAATAAAGACTTTGTTCTGGAGACCATCCAGGTTTGCATATTGAGAGTTTGAGCTTGAAAACACCATTTGATGTTAACTGCAGTTGAGAACATCAGTTATGTCAGGGAGAGTGAACATCCAGGAATGCACCCTGATTACAGAGTGAAAGCATCCCTTAACAGAAACATTCTCAATCTTGGGCTTTTCATGGGCTAGATGCGTTGTTTTTGGATTAAAAGTCTTCCTGAGGTGGCACCATAATTTCATAGGTTAAGATAAGTAGCTGTATGAAAGCTAGTTATAACATGTCAGCTGTTCTTCTAGCTCCTACTACCCAACGTAATGAAGCACACCCAGGCTATTTCCATTTCTCCTCCTTCCCAGGAAGTCTGTGTAACAATGCACATTCTGGTAACTTATTCTCACCTCAACTCAAATACTGGTGGGATTGAGTGGTTATGGAGATGAGTTCTGAGGCAGGAAACAGTTTACAGCATACAATATAGAAAAGAAAATGTTTTTATTGGTGATGGTTTTAGTCTTAAAAGTCCGAGCAGAATTTTTGCCTGATTCAGAGAAGAACAGATGTCTTTTTTAGCACTATTCTTTTTTTTTTTTTTTTGTGGAAGAAAGGTTTCAAATTCCATCTAGGAAATTTTGCACACATATGCCCAACAGTAGAATTATTTCATTATTAATCTGTATAGGAAATACAAATGTCACTAAATTTTGGGTTTTATCAGATAGCTATGAAAGTAATTAGACTTTCAGTTGATTTTGTGGGCAGGTACAGTCCTACAAAGGCAGCTGGTCATCATATGAGATATTTAGAGCCCCCTGCACCTCCTTAGGTTCCCACTTCAAGTCTTGTGCATCTGGCATGCCGAGGACTGGAAATTCTTGAAGTGGCACTCATGTCCAAACCTGTCCCATCACAGCGAGGACAATTACAGCCACTGAGCTGGAAACCAGGGTTCTCACACAGTTATTTGTTCAGCTAAAAGGACAGTCAGCCACCAGTTCCTAGTGAAAATCAACAGATGTAATCATTCCTTTCTTATAAAATCTCAATAAATACTTGAGTAGAACTAGTGCAGATAGCTCTGGACAAAGAGTGTTTGCATAACCTTAAGAATTTAGCCGTATCGATGATAATATTTCAGACCTCCCAAACTGCACTGGGTATTACTTAGGTCACTTGAACACTACATCGCAGTTTGTTGCAATGTTCGATTCGTTTCATATTTATGCTTTTTCTTCCTCTTTCACTGATGCCAGCAGGACTGCCTTGTAAATGAGAAACTATTGTGTTTCTCAGGGGGAGCATCCTGTACAAATAAAAAAGCTGCAGAGTAAATCATTTTATAGCATATGGGAGATTCTAAAACTCGAAGTACTCAGCTTGCCCTAGCAGCAGAGGCACAAATGGAATCAAATGAATAAATTGCTATGTTTTCTTATTATGAATGTCTGAATTGACAAGTTCACCTAAGCAGATACTCTGTTTTGTGATTACCTGGTATTTGCTCTTCCTTACCAGAAAGAAGGCAAAGATGAGGCTTTTAACACCTCATTTTTCATGTATTATGTGCTAGCAAACAGCTACATGTTTAAGAACAGATGAGTGATTATTCTGTATTAGGATCCTGAAGGCAGTCAAGTTATATGGGAGGGAGGAAAGCAGGCTGGTGATGCTCATTTCACAATCACAAAGAAAAGGTAACTGAATGAGAAATGACACCAGAGACTGCAATAGAAGCAGTGGGAGAGTACTAGCAGAAGATATGGGGCTTGGCCTTTCTGTACTACCCCTGCAATAGCAGCTGTGGCTTCACTGGAAGAGTTACCTAATGAAGAGAATGTGATGGAACACTCACAGCTTACAAATCACAAGAACTCTTTGGCAGATCATCCCACTTCCTATTTCTCTGCCATTCATTCTCAAATAATTTTTTTGTAATACTTTTGCCATCTCGTTAGCACACAGACAGTGGTTGATGATCCTCCTCGGAGTTCTTCTGCTACTTTCTAAAGAAGGATGAGGAGCAATATGCTGCTGGGCAGTGGGAAAAGCTACATATGGAATCACACTTGACATGTATTGTGGATGACTCAGGCTTTCTGAGCTTAATTCTCAGCGTGGTACTGACCCTTCTGGTGTCCATAAGAGGTTGCAGATAGTGGGAGGAGAGGTGCAGAAGACTTGCATTTACCAATTGTTCGGTCTGTGTCTGATGGGAAAAAAGCTTTAGTTTGGAAACTTGTTAGTTTCTTTCACTGGTTCTAAAGGGAATCTCCATATAGTGTTAATCCTGCAATTTCAGGGCAATGTGTGGTGAAATTAGTCTCATATATAGAAATAAAGGAAACTTTAACAAATACGGTCTTCATTTAGGGAGCCTCTGTCTTAGGGAATGCAAAGCCATTGTATGTTTTCTAGTCATTGAGATCAGTGTAATAAGAAAATAAGAATGATAAACAAGATAAGGTGATATTAAGTGAATCCACAAAAATAGCCATAGAGTTACACTGGTAACATGGGATCATGCTGGAGGGAGGAAAACAGAAAATGTGATCTACAGAGGGAATTTTCTGAAGTGTCGTGTACCAGTAGTTCTCTTTTCTCCTCAGTGGGACCTTCTGAATTCAGAACAAAACGAGTCCTTTATTATATATAAGGTGTAGCTTCTGCAAAATGAGATGTTCCCAAAGACAGGCAATGGAAAAGTGTGGCTTTGCCTGCTCAAAGGGAAGTGCTATCTGAATGCCCACTGTGTTCTTGCATCTTGCTTTATTTTGTGTTGCTCTTGTTGCACAATCAGCAGAGCTCAAATGTTTTGTGTCATCTGTCAAGTGTAGACCAGACTTGTCTGATACGATTTTTTGGTTTTATGTAGTACCTCCTATGGAAGATTGTAAGGAACAAGAGCCTGTGATGGACAACAATATTCCTATGGTGCCTTTTGAGAGACCTGCTGTTATAGAGAAGCTGACAAGCAACTTGGGAAAGCGTAAAAGCTCCACCCCACAGAAGTTTGTGGGTAAGCTTGAGATACGCCTTTTATTATTTTTTGAGTGTAGCTGTAGGTTGCTAGTAACTTGTGAAAGATAGCAAAAAACAAAAAAAAACAAACAAGGGGAAGGGTAGCACTCTCAGAACATGATTGTGGTGGGGAGGGGCAGCAGTTGAGATGGGTTAAAGCACAGCAAGAAATTCTGAAAACAATAGAATTAGTTTTGCCGGTCCAGACCATTCAAAAGTGAGGTCCCCATAATAATAAAAATGACTGAGAAAATCCTGAGCTTTTTACTGTGCCTTAAGTCTGTTTTGTTTTGTTTGTTAACTTTTCTGTGACCCTTTGTCTTTTTGACAAAGACTTGTCATCTTTCCCTCTCCTCACTCGGCAAGTAAAAAAGTAAGACTCGTGTAATTATCTGCCTCCATATGTGTGTGTGAAAAAAAAAAAAAAAAAAGGATTATCTCATGACTTGTAACTTGTATTAATTCCTGAGAGTTAGCAACAACTGGTCTGATAATACCGGCATAAGGAAGCAAAATCACATTGCTTCTGTTAGAAGAAGTGCTTGCTCCAAGTGCAGTGTTCTGCACCTGATAAATTTCTTAGTGCGTGAATATAAAACAGTGTTGGATCACTTTTGATTACCAAATTTAGAGTCCTAGACCCAGAATTCCTACTTTGCTTTGTATCTTGACATCTTAAAATTCTTCAGCTCGTGAAAGATGATTTAGCGGAAGGTTGTTAGAGTTAGGGTAGTATGGTTAGGTTGTGGTTGGACTTGATCTTTAAGGTCTTTTCCAACCTGAGTGATTTGATGATTCTATGGCATGGAAGATTTTACTGGTGTTGAGCTGTAGCTTAAATCTACTTTTCACAGTCATTGAGGCAGTGTTGAACTTGTTAGGAGGTGAGATAGGACGGAGTCATTTGGGCTAAGTATTTGCTGCTAGATGCTGAACTAAGGTAATGTGTGTTTTCCACACTCACTCCCTAGAAGGACAAGATATAGATTTTAAGGGTGTTGTATACCCATTCTGCCTACACTGAGGACACCTGCGGAGAGAGGATTGAAGGTCTGTAGGCAATTAAGACAGCCATTTGGAAAAGTCATTGCCCCTTGGCTAAATGGAGATTCAGACAGATTTGTTAAATCACTGCTCAGGATGGTTTTAAGCTAACCCACATGATTTTGAATTGTAGAGGGCTAACAGCATGCAGCATCTCACCTGGGGCCACTGACACACTGACCTGACTGCTCAGAGTCAGCTGGCTATCCTAAAATACAAGTGCCAGGTTTCTTCCATGCACGGACTAAAAAATTTTCATGTCCTTTCTTTTCCACCACCTTCTTTGACAGGGTTTGGTAAGAAGTAATCCAACCCATGCAGGGAATGCTAGGAGGCATCAGTTTCTTTTCTATATTGTTATTAGTCTTCCTGAGATAAAAGCTTAATTCTTAATCTGTTTTCTTTGAGTGGTCTGAAATGAGTTACTGTACAGCTGGTAAGAACTGGAGGGTGTGTATTGTGTTTTAACTTACTGCTGTGATGTAAGTTAGGGTTGAAAAGGCTGACAAAAGGAGCAGGACTCTCTACTGACAAAGCCAGCTATAAGAGATTGTAGACATGGCAGATTTCCATAGTGTCTTAGTAAGTGCTGTACTTCCCTGCACATTGTGATCAGCAGTGAAATAGTTGTCTGTGCTGACATTTAAATTGATGTGCTAGACCTCAGACCTCTTACAGCCCCGAAAGGAAGAAGGGCAGTTCACACCTCACCTTTTTTTTCTTTCTATTTTCCCTTTTAGTTGTGCACAGACTTAGATGTAATTATATTTGCAGTACCTCTTAAAGGTTATCTTTGCAAGGGTACAGAATTCATCTGCGAGGGTGTGGGGGCCCTCTTCCTTCCCCCTTGTTTTG
Source organism: Tragopan temminckii (assembly GCA_028571105.1). Classification (NCBI taxonomy): domain Eukaryota; kingdom Metazoa; phylum Chordata; class Aves; order Galliformes; family Phasianidae; genus Tragopan; species Tragopan temminckii. The sequence continues at coordinate 3,732,317 of JAOWBP010003503.1, forward strand.
GAGTACTCATGCTGCTGCCATAAGCAGTATAGTTTTGCATGTTATAAGTGTACCTCACAACTGAGTCAATTCACTATTTGGATGATATAAGTAAAATCGGTTTCTGGAAGTTGCAAATGACAGCCTCTCTTTTAGACCAGAAAATGAGAGTCCACTCACGTGCTTATGGTCATAGGTTATGTCTTGAAAGGCAAATTTAGCAATTGGAAATTGCTTTATGTTATTCTCTTAAGTAGGATATACTTCTTCATTGTAAGATGAAGTTGTTTCTTTTGTAAGCATAACAGAT
>JAOWBP010003503.1:3732705-3758037 GCA_028571105.1 Tragopan temminckii
GCTTTATGTTATTCTCTTAAGTAGGATATACTTCTTCATTGTAAGATGAAGTTGTTTCTTTTGTAAGCATAACAGATCATCTTGGTGTTCCATTTTTCTGAGGCTAGGAATTCAGAGTTCTGTGTGATATGCAGCTTTTTATCCAGATTCAGCCATAGGGGAAGGTGTCCTCTTTCGTATTTACTGTATCTTATTTTTCTGCCATTTTTGATCTTTCCTGGCATCAGTGTCTGAGCTGAAAACCAGCAGAGCCTGTGCTTTGCTACCTTTCTTTTTTGCAGTGACCTCACTTTTCTTCCCATTTTCTCCCCAGTGAAATATTGTTCAACTCTAGCAGGAAGAACTTGTAATGGTTCTCTTGATTGCAGGAAATTTTCCTATGCATACATCGGGCACCCTTCCAAAACTACTTAATGGTGTTTATGAGAAGGTCATGTAAGCATAAGCTCAAATCTTTGCATGCTGCATCTATCGATGCTTTACTGCTCTTTCTGGTCAGCAATCTCCAAGGGTCGGAAAGAAACTTACCCAATGGTAAATACTGTAACTGACTTTTCCAGGGTTTCTTGTGGCTTTCTCCAGAGTGTCAGGTGTTGCAGTTGCTGTAGATACTTGACAAAATGGACTACAGGTATCACAGGACAGACATGACTCTGATCCTCCATCTAGCTTCAGAAACCTGTTTTGAATGTTACAAGATGATCCACAGCGGAGAGTGTTTCTTTTCCCACTTGAGTAAAGTGGGACAAGAATATACAGAATGTAAGCATAGTTTGGAATGAAAATGTAAAATGATTAAAATGATTAGTTAGTCTTAAGTATAAGTTTGGCTGAAGAGGAATTAAAATTGAAAACTATGTTAGTTTGATTTGTTGTTATTTCTTCTGAGCTCTGTATCTTATGTCCTCTTCTCCCCACGTTATCATTTATTTTATTTTTATGTGTGTCATGCCATTTTTTAAGGCTCTGACATCTTTGAAACATAATTAAAGGAATGAATAATTCAGGTCACTGGCAATTTACTATTTACTCTGCTGTCTGGTGGAATCACTAAATGTGGAAGAAAAAAAGGAATCAAAATGATGTCTGCATCATTCATCCAAGTCATCCATAAAGGACAAGTGTTATTTCCTGATCTCTCTAGTCTACAAAGTACTGAGAGTATGTTTGGAGAATGGATCAAACTCTTCCACCAGATCCAGTTTTTCAAATACAGGAGCAGTATGGGTGACCAGAGCAGGTGACAGGGTCTGATGGGCTTTTCCATTTTCTTTTCCTTCTGCCACCATGCCAAAGACACCACGTGCCTCCTGCAGCTTTCTTCCCACCCCACCTGGGAAGTAGCTGCTCCGTTTCAAGTGGAACTGGACCGCTAAAATATCATCCATACTATTGGCAGCAGGACGGCCATAATTGTACTGAAAAGAGGATGTTTGGCAAGAGTCATCCTTAAGCCACGTTAGATAACTAAAGCTTGTGACTATTTGGTTTTTCTGTATTTTTTTCCAAATGTCTAAAGTATGACAAAGAAACAGTTTTCTATGTTACATTTTCTTTCTGTGAGCTGTAAGTGTAACACAGCCAGCCATAGGGAAATGTATCTAGATATATAAATATGGTATCTAATCACAAGCACACAAGCAGTACTGCTGAAGAGACCAGGAATATTCACGTGCTTTTCTTTAAACTTGCATTTAATTACCTTGCTAATCAAGGCTAAAGGGATGCATCATCTCCAAAGATAACCTGATTGTTTCACAGGTAATGTAAAATTATTTCTCTTTGTGCGTCAGTTTAAGATAAGCCACACTAAATGGAAGGAATTATTATAGCCTAAAATAAAATGCTGAATGATAGCTGTGTTGAAATGTACTAATGCTATTTGGAAGGGATTGGGGATTACAGTTCTGTTTCTTTCTTATGTTGGTTTATACATACTTTGTTCCAAGCAATTTTGGCAAAAGGTAATAGATTTTTTGAGTTTCTTAGTTCTTGGATAGCCTAACTAGTTGTATGCATTGATTCCCTGAATTAATTAGCTTACACCATTGAGGAAAAGTGTGGTTTTATGTTCTGAGGCAGTGAAAAGTAACAAAGACAGTAAAACCCACCAAAATTATTTATCAGACTTCGTAAAATCAGTTTAAAAAATGAACTGTTAACTAACGTTCATGTGTGTGAACACATGCGGGTGAGTGTGTATCTTGTATCTTAGGCATATGGTTATGCATATAATCTTTTCTATTTAATTAAGAGGAGTTATTATATGAACTTTCCTTTTGCTGACTCTCTAAAGCCATCGCTGGAAAAGCAGTCCTGCTGAGCTGTGTCCCAGTGTAAGCAGCTGCAAATTTGTTAATTTTAAAGGAAGTCTGTAATATGCATCATGCCCTGTAACTAGCTTAATCTACCTGTTCGTGGTTGTGATTGCATGTATCTGTAATGCCACTGAAAATATGTGAATTTGGACTCACACAGTGATGAATCAGTCAGCTTTCATCGTCATTCTAAGTGTGTTTATCCTATGGCAATGAAGGTCACTTTTGCCTTTTACCGAATGAAACTGAGCTATATGTGTGATTTATCTTTTATGTTTTCCTGCCTAAACAGATGCAGGGCTTTTTTGTATTTTTTTTTTTTTTTTTTCTCCAATTGGGGGTAGGTATTTTCTTATTAAGGGGATGAGCAGCAGAAGTACTTTACCTTGAACAGAAGATGTCAGGTGCTCACATTATTTGCTTCATTCTGTGGCCAGCTTTGGACTCTGGAGTGCATTTCGCTTCAAGCTGAGATTTTCTGTCCTCCTTCATCCCTTTTACAGTGAAACCTCGGAGTGACTGCATGGATTTTTCTCATTCATTTCCTCTTGTCCCTTAGGTGAAAAGCTCATGAGACTTGGCTATCCAGATATTCACTTTGATATGAACCTATCCTATGAGAAGGAGTCTGAGCTGATACAGTCTCAAATGATGGACCAAGCCATCCACAATGCAATCGCCTACCTTGGAGCTGACTCACTTCACCCCCTGATGCAGCACACACCAAGCACAATTGCAGAGGTGGCTCCAGTCAGCAGCTCACCTTACGCTCAGGTCTATCATCCTAACAGGATAGAAAGGCCCATTAGCAGGGAAACAGCTGACAGTCACGAGAACAACATGGATGGCCCGATCTCCCTCATCAGACCAAAGAGTCGAACCCAAGATAGAGAGGGCTCCCCCAGCAATAGCTGCCTGGATTCTACTGACTCAGAGAGCAGCCACGAAGACCGCCAGTCCTACCAAGGAAACTCTGCCTTAAACCCCAAGAGGAAGCCAAGCCCGGCTTATATGAAGGAGGATGCCAAGGCTTTGGATGCCACAAAAGCTTCTAAGGGCTCTTTAAAGGATATCTACAAGGTCATCAATGGAGAAGGGGAGCAGATCAGGGCTTTCAAGTGTGAGCACTGTCGCGTTCTTTTCCTGGACCACGTCATGTACACCATCCACATGGGCTGCCACGGCTACCGGGACCCGCTGGAGTGCAACATCTGTGGCTACCGAAGCCAGGACCGCTATGAGTTCTCATCGCACATTGTTCGAGGGGAGCACACATTCCACTAGGCCTTCTCATCCAAAGGGGACTCTTATGAAGTAGAAGAACTGCACATGAAGAAATACTGCACTTACAGTCCCACTTTTCCTCAGACATTGATACGCCTGTTTTGTTGTTGTTGTTGCTGTTGTTGTTGTTGCTGTTGTTTAATTAATATTATTGTTAACCTTATTTTTTTGTGGACTCAATTTCATTTGCTTTGCCCGGCTTAAGAATGGAAAGAAGGAAGGGGAAGGGTAAAAAGGGGGGGGGTGTTGTTGCTGTCACTTGTTGGGGAGTGACCTGATGTGTTTTTTGTGGAAGCTGAAAGGCAGTCTGTTTCTGTCTCAGCTGTATATCATGTCCTATTTTGGGATGTTGCTCAACCCTGCTAGGTGCTTTAAAGTCTTGACGAGTTGCCACTCATTTGTAATTTCAGACAAACAGAAACATTTCAGAGGAGAGCCTTTTTTTATACGTGCAGATATGGCGTGGGGTTTCGGTGGCTGGAATTCCTTATTTTGCAGAATGAACAATTATTTTTAAAGCAAAACTGCTTAGGGACTTAGGAGCATCAATCAAAATCGTCATTCCTTTCAAAATTACTTTCTAGGGTGAGCTTTTTTCCTGGACGCAGTGTGTATTGCCCCTCTAGAATGTAAAGAAAAAAAAGGAAAAAAAAAAAAAAAGAAGAAAAAAAGAAAAGAAACGTAAGTCTTAACACTGTACTACATAACAGCAGTTTAGTTTCATAAGTCTGAGGGCCTTCTGTGGTAAGTCTGAGGCTCTGCATTTTTATTTTCCTTAACTTATGAAGCACCTTTTTTAGAATTGTTGATTTGCTGTTACTCCATATCTGTGTGTTGACTCACTGGCTTCTTAGAGACCCTTGGGAGCCTTAATTATTTAGTTACACCCTATGGTTTAAAAAAATCTAATTTACAAATAATGCTTAAACTTGCTTCTGGGACCATAAGTGGCCTAGGAGTGGGTGAGAGTCTGTAGTTTACTCAAGAGGTTCTGCTGCTCTTCTAAAATAGTTTTATTTTAAAATGACAGAGTTGAAAATAACAAAAGTACTACTAGCAAAGTATTCATTTAATATAATTATATATCTATATACACCTATATAAATACTTTCTCATTCTATTATCACAGTGTTAACCTCTAGGCAACAGCCTAAACTAATACTGGCAGCTGAGAAAGAACTAGGGGCCAGATCATCGGCCAGCATTAATCCTCTTAGCTCCACTGAATTTAATGGAACTCCCCCAACTACTTTAGCCACATCAGAATCTGAGTCTTGATCATTTTTTCTGTAGTTGACATCTTATTTGCTGAACCGGTGACTTCCTTCTGTTTTCATGTCATCGACTGTCCTTTAATACAGGAGTGAAAGCACAGGTTTTACTGAATGGCCTTTGCTCTTGCGGAGCGCGCTGGCTCTGCAAACACACAGATCACGTATGACCTTCCCTGCATCTTCAGCAATTGGTGCATGGAGGTGCTGTGCTTTCAAGTCAATTCAAATTTCATTTCTATTCATAATTTATTTATTTCCCTGTAGAGAAAATGAATGAAACAAACTCCTTCGCAATTCCTTGAGCTACAGACTGGACAACAGCAACCAAAAAAAAAAAACCCAACACACCAGTGTATTTTGTTTCCTTTGTTTCTCTCCCCAAAAGCCAGCAACCACCCAAGTTGCAGGTTGCATCAGTTAAAAACTGGGCTTAAACCTATGTGACAGATTGCCATTGAAACCCAACTGTTTGTACCAATCACAATTGAAATGTTGTTGTTGTGCAACAAGAGCACAGCTTGAGAATGGAAAGAATTGCATGAGTTTAACCCATGCGCTCAGTGAGACCTGCTCCAAAATATAAAGTAACTAAAGTATAAGAGAGGGAGCAAGATCAGGCCATAATGAGTTCCCATCTGCTCACTTCAATCTGTGTACACCATACACGTGCCAGTTTACTCTTTGTTTGGAGGGTACTGATTTGTTGGGTTTTTTTTCTTTCTCTTCCTAGACCTGGAGTATTTGAAAGTAGGAGCTGAGTGGTATCGATTGAAATCTTTTTATGGTGACATTCTTGGCAGCCAGAACCTGTGTTTAGAAAGGATACAGTAGATCATGGCCAGATTACCTGATGACTGCTTCCCAGCACTGAAATGCTATTAAGTAGGAGCTGGTAAAGTCTTGCAGTAGCCTATTAATTATAATACAATATGGAGAGAAATGTCATCTGGTGTAATGTGAGAGCTATCAAGGCTGGGAATATACGGGCTTTGGAGAGACAGATTTAAAGACCTATTCCCAACATTGTTCTTAATGTTATTGGGTTCCTCCTCCTTCTTTCCTTATTCTAACATAGAGAAAGTTGCTGCCGTCCTTCAGGCTGTTCTCATTCTCTTATGCTTGGTGCAATCAAACGAGTTGGTGCAGGAGAAAAAGGAGATGCTGGAGGGCATTGCTTCCTTTCTGTATGGCTGATTCACTGGAGCAATGGAAGATGGCTTAGGAGCTGTGCTCTGCATCATCAGGTGTTTGGAAATCCAGAAGGGAGTTGCTTTTATCGCATGTCTCAAGGGGTTGGGGGGAGGCAGTTGTTATTTCTGTTTGGGTAGCAAAGGGTATTTAGGAACGATGTGGGAAGGGTGAAAGTCTGCTGAAAGTCACTGGGCTCTGAAAAGACTCATCTGTACAAAAAGAAGGGTGGCTGAGGATCACTTTCTGTCTGTGGGAAGTATAACAGTGCTTTCTCCCCTCTGGTCAGTGGGAAGAATGTGGGCTTTGGATTTTTTCAGATAGTTAGCACTAGGGAGCAAGTGTTAAAAAAAATTGTGCCTGTGGTTGGGAAAGCACAGGGACTGGGGAAAGGCAGAGCATCATTTGTGTATCTACGAATAATTTGTTCACAATTATATCCACAGCTTGTTAGAGTGCTCTTTCATTTGCTGATGGTTCATCAGTACCTCCTGCAGTGTATATCCTATAGGTGCTTCAGTCATCAGAGAGGGAGACGCAGTGGTGTTGTAGCTGGCTTCAGTCAAGCCCAACTCCTGATTCCAGTGGCAACATGCAGGAATTATATGGGAGAAGTACTGCATATTGATGCTACAGGAGCAGAGAACGAGGAAGGGGATACGCTGTTAAAACTGCCTTCCAAAACCTTCATTTTCTGGAGAGCAAGAAGATGAGTGATTGCATTAATTTCTATTATCAGTGTCCTTTTCTGAAGGCTCAGTGAAGTTTTTCATCCTAGAACTAGGGAAAGAAAAGAGATTAAATTTCAATTTGAGTTTTGCACGAAGTTTTGGACTACTGTTTGTTTTAGTGTTCAGTTCCCACTTGGCGTAACTGTTGAGAGAAAGGAGCAATTCCTGGTTCCTCAAAAGCAGATGCCTAGTTGGCCTAGGGAAAACTAATGGAGAGTTTTTATATAAGTCATTTTGCCCCTTTGTGGAAGCATGCAAGCTTTTCTAAGAAAAGCTATTGAGTTTTGTCAAATTCATTAGACATTCAGAGCATACTAGGAATTTCAGTAGATAATCCTTGGCCTGCAAATCCAATTGTTGTAAGTATTTGGTGTTTGAAATCGAACCTGGCTGATTTTTATTGGACTCTCTTGAAATTCTTGGAATTGGGTTTCCAGTTAAGAACATGCATTTGCAAATTCAGAATTGGCTTCCTGAACATTCCTCATTTTCATTCTATTAAAAGAAAAAAAAAAGCCATTTCTGCAAACATCCCTGCCAATAAACCCTTTCAGTTCTTTTTACATCCAAAATGGCAAGATTCTGACTCAATTTAGAGTAGCACAAACCTATTAATTCTCATAGAAGCATGACTGCTTATTGTGCTCTTGATGTGATCCATATTCCTGGAGCAAAGGGCATTATCTATATATCTGCTGTTACAGTCAGTGGATTTTACAGCCACCCTTCTTTGCAGTCAGCTAGGAGTGCACATCAAAATATATAGCATTTTTCAGCAAAGCCAGCTCTTTTCTCAGTAACTTATGAGATTAAAATAATTTTATTCTCCTTAAAAAGTGCTTCCATCTATGAATTGATGAGAGAGGTGTCTGGGCTTTAACCACTATTGGTCCACATTAGAGAAAGAATCTGAATTTGTAAACTGGCCTTTTCTTTTTTTTTTTTCTTTTTTTTTTTTTTAATTGTAGTAGTAATTTCTGCAATCTGAGGGGACAGCTCACAAGTAGCCATGTGGAAGTAATGTGTATTTACTTATCAGTGAAGAAATTCTCTATTTTTAAAGAATTCCCAAATTTCTTTCTGTTTACAAGGGCACTCCTAAACTGGGGCTGTCAGGAAGAAGAGGAAGGTCATGAACCCAACCAAACCCTTGAAAACTGGCCTTCAGTAGGATATTATTACTATTGTCTAGGTCCTGAACTGTTGTTGTTTTTTTTTTTTATTTTCTTATTTGAGAACACGTTGTGAAAGATGACAGAGAACAGTCCTTCCTCCAGAGAAAAGCTTTGGAGACAATGTAGGGAAAGGTGCTTACTTCAGCCAAGGACAGGAGCAGTGCTAATGCAGTTCCTTCACGAGGTAATATCCCTTTTACTTAACTCTTGCTGTGCATTATAATGTAATAAGGAAGGACAAGGGAGGCTGCACTGTTACCTGAATCAACTAAACTCGAGGAGGGAATTTTAGGAAGAGTGTGATGAAATTGACTTTGATGCTAGAAATGTGCATCTTTGCTTGGCTTAGTATCCTTTAAAAACAAAAATAGGTGGCAGTAATGACTTGCGGTCTAGAGCAGTTGGAGATGTTGAGAAAGTATATTTATATATATGGTATTGTATAATTAGATATATGCTTTATTGTAAACGTGCCTTTTTAAAACGCATTTTGAAAGTTGATGATGTCATTCATGATATCTTGCCCTGCCCTTTCAGAATGCACAACAAGAGCCAACCCAAAGTAAAAACCCCTTCTCGTTCCACGGGCAAGGCAGATCCCAGGCCGCTGGGCTGGGAGGGAGCTGTGCTAGTGTTTAGCTGTGAGGTATGCAGGAAGAGGCTGTAGGAGTGGGAAGAGCTGCAGTCATCCTGGCCACATGCACCCAGCATCCAGCTGGAGCTGGTCTATAGGGCTGGTCCCAACCGACTGAGTGTTGGAAGATGTGACCATGATGCCAGTGCCACCCTAGTTGTTGGAACAGAGCAAGGAGAAACCCATCTGGGTGATGTTATGGGAGAGGTGTGTGTTGGAGACTAGGAGGAGCTTGCTCCCTTCTGTATGGGTTTATGAGCTGTTGTACTTGGGTGAGAAGTGCAGAATTGTTTTGGTGCTTTCCTGGCAGGCTGGTGACCTCGTTTCAGACCTGATTATTTTACCTGCAGCATCACTGAGTGCTGGCACAGGTTGAGTCTAGTGCCAGCTCCTTGGCACATGTCTGCTGGGACTGACCATCCTGGTGGGAGGATGGATAAGGAATTAGGGAAAGAAGAGGCAAAATTTGCTCTGTAGCGACAGTATTCTCCTTTTTCCCATAAGAAAAGGGCTGAAGGATCGGCCAGGGAGAGCATTGCCAATTTCTTGTTTTAGGCTCATGCAGCAATCCCAGCAATTCAGTTCACTTCCAGCCCTCAGAACGGTGATTACTGCCCTGTTCACGTGGATCCCGATTTGGGAGTACAGCTGCCTATGCTCTCCTGCTGCAACATCCCTTTCCTTTACATCATGAGTCTTACTGTTCTGTGGGCAGCGGTGACCATCCTAATATTATTTGCAGTTAAAAAAATAAAAATAAAAAAAAAGCAAAAAAAAAAAAAAAAAGAAGAAGCTTTACAGTTAACCCTGTGCTTAATGCGTTAGATTAGGGCTTTCCTTGCTGAGTGGTACAGCGCAGCAATTTCCACCAGCACCCAATAGCAGGGTTCTGTGGTGAAGGTGAATCCACAGGTGTGTCTGTAGCAGCCTTAATCCTTTCTGCCCAGCAGTACGTGCGTGCTGGCAGCCTGCAGTCCACGTTGTCCACTGACGTGAAATATGGGAGCCTCCTGCGAGGCAGAGGGGAGAGCATGATGCCGTTATTGGCACAAAGAGGCCAGTTTGCAGTAAATTGGGCCATTTAGCTTTACCTCAAGTGACGTGGAATAAGAAAAGCTTCTTGAAGGGGTAGAGGTCACTGAATCCCCGACTATGCACTTACTGGGATTTGACATTACTTACTGGAAATGGATGTTCGCTTCTGAGCACGCTGTAACAAGGGAAGGACTTTTGGTTGTGTTTTTTTTTGTTGTTGTAGTTCAGATTCTGAAACTGTGATCGATTCTTTTGACTAATTGTCAAGTGTTCTCAGAGCTTGAACATGTTCCCTTCCTCTGTCGTGTAGCAGTTTCCTTTGGTTTTCGGTTGTTTTCTCTTTCTCCCCCTTTTCCTTCTCTTAGCTTTAAGTCTGGGCCTGCTCTTATCTCCTGTAGCTTGGGGCTGTTTAGGGTTTTCTTGTGTGTGTATGCGTGTGTTTTTTTGTTCATTGGCTGTACAGTCTGTTTACATATTTTTGTACTCAAGTGTAGTTTTATATTAAAAACAGGAAAAAGAAAAAAACATAGTTGAATTGAGAAAAAATATTAAGGTACGTACTCTTTGTAACACTTTAAAGACCTAGGGTACCTTCAGAGATGACTTTGCAGTGATGTAATTATAATACTGTATATTTGCCTTCCTTTTTAGTTGTTTTTATTTTCTGGTTTATTTTTTTTCCTAAAATGTATATCTTTTTATGAGAAACTGGAAACTTTTAATGCAAATGTTTAGAAAGATTTAACATTGTAAAGTAAAAAGAAAAAGTCATATAATTTTTTTTTTCCTGTTGGAAGAAAATGCTTTAAAAGTTTTACTACTGTTGTATTCCAGGGTGGGGGTTACCAACCCCAAATTTCCTTCTTCTGCTTCATTCTTGGGTCTTGCTTTCTAAAAATGCTCATTGCAGACACGGATGATTCGCTTGTATTAGTTTAAAAAGAAAGTCACAAAGAAAACCACCTTTTAGGGGTATTTTTCGGTTCAAGTGCAATACTTCCCCTGATGTCTTATTAATGTACTATGGTTTCCTTTCCCTTTCCTCAGTCAACACAAATCAGTGAAGCAAAATGCTCTATCTTAAATACATTCAAAGATAAGTTTTGAAGAAGTCCGTAAATTCAGATTTTGGCTGACAGAAAGTGAGAAGCTGTAGGTTAAGACAGAAGCCCAGCCCTTAACTCCGCTTGTATTCGGCACTGAAACACATCCAGTGGTCTGAACTGAGGACAAATGTTCTTGCCTCTTCCTTCCTTTTCTAATTGCAGCTTTCTTTTCTTCCTTAAAAAAAAAAAAAAAAAGAAGAAAAAAAAAGAAAAGAAAAAAAGCACTTAATATTGATGTTTATGGAAAAATAACAGAAAATAAAAAGATGGCTTGGTCCGAATCAAAACCCACTCAGTGGAGACTCTCATTGAGTTTGATGATGGATTTTGGATTAGGCCTAAGCTGTTAGCTAAGGCAAAGCTTCCATTTGCTCTAATGGGAGAGATTTGCCTGCGTAAGAATTACAGGACTTGTGTCCTTTATCTACCTGAGAGACCAGAAAAGCTTCTTTACAGTTGTCCTTGTCTTATATATGTTTAGATGGGACTTGTTTTACATACTATACATATTTATATATAGCGTATTTTTAATGCCTTTTTCCCCCTTCTCCCCCGGTAGACTGAAACCGCAGTTCTGTAAATATGTATTTAGGTACATAACAAAAAAGAAAAACCCCATTGAGATTCTTGGAAAGGCAGTTGCTGCGCATGCACAGGAGCCACTTTTGTCTCTTAAATTTGTATTTAAGATATTCCTTTTTAAAAATAACAAAGGTGAGGAGACCATATCTCATTCTGACGGATTGCCAAAATATTTCCCCAGACTCGGCTGTCTGAGCTGAAGAAGAAAAGTGCATTCTGTGGGTGAGTGCCCACGGGTTCACGCTTTTAGGGCCAAATTCTGGTAATCTGCTGTAGGCTGTATAGGTTCCCCTTCCAACAGGGACCACGCTGGAGCAGTGGGGTTGTAGCAAAGCGCAAAGATCTTGTGAACGTAATTTCGGATCTTGACCCATTTGTCTCGGCATCTTTTGTGGCACGGGGAGCTGCTCTCTGCCCACTCAGGTGCCGAATTCCATGTTGGTCCTGGTTCCTCCCAGGCCAGGATTTTTAGTTTTTTGACAGATGTTCTGAGCTCAAATTGATGAATCTAAAAAAAAATAAAATAATAAGCCAAAACAAATTAAAAACAGAATTTACTCCAAAACGCAGTGAACACACTGAGATTTGCCCCCACTGCTTTTCTTGGAAATTGTGCTCTTGCAAAGGAGTTCAGAAATGATCACTGTTGCAGTGGTGCATGTGAGCAACCCCGATGTAAACCCGTATCCCTCTGCTAAAGAGTTTCGCTGCTGTAGACTGAACTATGGGACTTATTTTGATTTTATTTTCCACCTTAGTCTACATGCATACATATGGTTCCACGTCTGTGTGTGTGTGCTCTGTACATGTGTGAGTGTTGTGCAGCCACGTGAGAGTGTGAGTCTGTATGTGTGTATAAATAAAAAGAAGCTGCAGAAACTTTGTAATACTTTGTGAAAAGGATTATATTATAAAGGTTTGTACTGTCTTGAGTGCACAGCTACTGGAATAAATGTAGGGAATCTCAGGAACAAGCATATAATTTGTCCAAGAATTATTTCTTCTCAGAAGTGTAAGTGCAGTTTTTAATTCTGTATATTATTTAATATTTTACCAATAAAAATAAACTTCTGACATGAAAGGGTTTTCCATTCAAGCTTTCTGGAAACGTTGGTGTATGCATACATTTTTCTTTCTCTCAGCAGGAAACATGGCAATCTTGCGCCTCAAAGGAATCAGGTTTCATACCTGGTAACAAATCCTATTAGCTAAGTGGAGAGGCCGAATGAGTTACGAGTTGGGGTTATGAGTATGGGTTATGAGAATGAGGAATGGGGCCAACATCCACTTTGATGTGCATTGAAGCTAACGATCTTTCCATCAACTTCAGCGCATGAAGTTTTTCAGCGTGAGTTTGACAAGCATTCCCTCTCAGGTGCTATTCTGTGATATGGTGGCATCACTTACCTGACACTTGGGCTGCCATGCTTTTGGTATGAGTCAGTGGCCTGGGGTCCAACTTGTTTTGAAAAATGCTCAGATCACTTAAGGAATTATTTTGACTCCTTCTCTCAGCTTGGGTTTTTGGCTGAGCTCCCCTGTGCTGTGTCCAGGGGCCATCTTATGAGTATGGATTTATTGGGCAGTTCACATTGCTCAACTCACTCTTACTTTCGTAACACGGCTGTCAATCCAGTGGCATTCATGATATAAAAAACAAACAAGCAGGCAAAAAAAACCCCACCTCTTCTGAATAAAAGTTTGGTTATTTGTTTTAAGAATTGTAAATTCTTGGTTAAAGATTAACCGGCCTCTCCCTGGTAATAAAAGTGTTCATCATCGACATGAGAAAGGAAAATGCGTCAGGTATCATCTGAATAAAACTTAATCTTTTAAGTTGCTTGATGTATGTTGTCTCACTCAGGATTGCCAGCTCCTTGGTTTTGCTTCAGAAGGACCCAAGAGTCAGGTAATTTGACAGTCCCAACACTTGATGCATAGGAATTAGGTTGTGCCATTGTAAGGCTGGAAAGATGGGTTGACCCCTTACAGCATATGATGGAGATCTTTTCCTTGACTGGACATGCTTCGGGTAAGGTTGGGGAAGATAAGGAGAGGAACCTTAGGCAGAAGCTGAATGAGCTGTAATCATTAGGGCTAACGAGTCGTTTGTCTGCACTTGTAAGAGTCTGTGCGTGACCTTGTGTTACTAGGGAAGAATGAAGTCTTAGAAATCTGCTGGCAGTCAATGAGGTCCAGCGTTCTCGCTTGTTCACGTGTACAGATGGGTGCAAGTCACACGAGAGTTTGCCATTGCCTATTTCTCAAGAGCACCCTTCAAGGTCAACCCTCACCATTTTGGCTCTTTTAAGCAGTAGGAAATCACATCTAATCCTTTCCCTGCAGCACTTTTGCTGGAAAAAGCCATTGCTCTATTGAAAAATAGCACTTTCCTGATTATCAACCAATGTCTGCATATTCTGCTGTCATCACGCCTTAATTTGGGGTAGGGGAGGCAACTGGTTTCAAAATACTTGATGGTTCTCTCCGTGCCTTCTCTGCTGGATCTAATGATGTAATTGCAGTGGGCCTTCTGAACTGCAGCACCGCCCTTCAGGGATCAGTCTAATAACCAGGTAAGCCACATATTTCTGACCTACCTGCCCAGCGCATCGGAACTTGTCACCAAAAGGTGGTGACAACTGCAGTGAGCTGGGAGCAGCACGTTCTGACAAGTGCCTTCCGCAGCTCTACCAAAATCGAAATGGTTTTCCCCGTTACAGACACCACGTGCTGGTTCCTGGCATTCACCTCCCTAGCTCTAAGATTTCCAGTTTTATGTGGTACTTTCAAGAAATTATTAAAACTTCATCCGAGGGCGAATTTGTGTTTTTAGAAAGCGGTGAATCAAAGTCGGCTTTCTCCATCTCTGCACTTGAATGCTAAATCCCAGCCCTACAATGAATCATTCCCCACTAAGACACTGCGGAGCATCCAGCACAATAGTGTTCGTGTGCGGGAATGGAAGGCCCTTGAAATCGCATTATGAAACTCACAGTAATTGAGGGGCTAAAAATAAATTTTGCTCGGGTTGCACTTTGAATGGGCTTGATATTTTTTTCTTTCTTTTTAGTCAATCCTAATGCAGTTAGTCCTCAGTAAACTCGGCTTTACCCTCCTGCCCTTCGGTGCTCGTTTCTGTCTCTTCTGATGCATCACATAAGCACGTCATAATTTCCAGCATGCAATTATCAGTGTTTATTCTTCTCTCACAGCAGAGCACCTCAGGAGCCACGCTACCCCCGGATACGATGAAATACGAGGTGAAGGGATTAGCATGTAAGTACTTTGGTTGCTTAAAAATTAAGGCTAAGAATGAAAGCTCTTTTCAAATGAATACGCTCATGAAATAGCTTGCGTCCTCTTCATTCCTGTCATAGAGATTATGGATGAAGTATCAGAATACAACATTTCCCAGAGATTTCTGTTGGTAGAGAAACCCGGCCCTCCTAATGAGACTATATAAACGCTCCATATTATCTCATTATTTTTCATTAATCCATGCGCGCCAGCCCGCCTCCACGCGCTGTAATTCCATGTTACCACCCGTGTTCACATTAAAATAGGAACAGATTATTCAAGACTCCTACACGAATCGTGAACCTCTCTCCCTTCTGATCTGTTTCTGCAGCCCGGGTCGCTCCCGGGATGGGGGAAGTTTTCCCCCAAGGCAGGAGCAGGGCCTGAACCCCATCGCCTGCCTCTGCACACCCCAGTCCCCCTTCTGTGTCCGCCAGATGCTCCTGCCACCCCCAGCACCTGAGCTGGGGCAAAGCTGCCCTATCAAAGCTGATTTTTAGCATAAAACTGCTTCTCAGTGAAGGTGTCCTCTATGGAAAGCGGCTGCTTTTCATAGGCACGGGTGGATTTGGAGATTCTCGTCTCAGGAAGAAAGGCTGAAACTCTAAACCCCCTGAAGGCTTCTGGGTTATTTTGTTTGGTTTCAAGAGGAAATACTTCCCTCCCCTCAGCTGTTTTCATATCAGTTCAAATAATGTCAGGACGCAGTTTGCTGCTCTTTCCCATTATTTTGGTGACTTTTCCTGTTTCAGGCTGCCCATGTGTAGTTGGTAGGGTGTGGTAAGGAATGTAAATTATTATTTTCATGTAGGTGTGGTAGCTATTCAGTTGTAAATCCTGTTTTCAATCCTTCTGACTATTTTATTTGTGATCTGTAATATCGATCTGTCTTCAGGGCAGAGAGCAGTGCCATCTATCAGGAGCAGTGACTTTTATTCCTCGCTAAAATAAAGCACTCAAAGCAGCCCCTGAAATCTATGTGATGGAAGAGGGAGGGGGGAAAAAAAAAAAGAAAATCTCGCTTGAAGCCTTTTTTTTTTCGCTTGTTCTTTGAAATGAGCTGAGGAATTTGTTTCTGTGGTTGATTTGTTTTTATCAGTTCATTGCAAAATGTGACTGGCCTCCCTCTTCAGATCCACCTCCTGTGGTAGCCTGCCAGTGGCTGTCTCCTGATAACCGACTATATGAAATCAGAAAGGGGAAAAGAAAAAATAGTTTAAAGATTTGCCTTTGAACGTGATTCATGACAGTGAAGAAACGGGAATAACTGAAGAAAAAGAGAGCTCTGTGGCCGTAGTTGGGCTGCAGTGAAACTATCAGGCTCCTTCAGGTCCATGATAGTCAGGGCAAACGTGTCCAAGGCACAGCTTCACTGCTTCCTCCCAGCGATACCTCCAAGGCTTTGGCTCTCCAAAGCTGTGCACCCTGCCCTCTGTGCATGGTGTACAGCAGCAGGTTCCCAGCTGCTGCATTCTGTTTGTTCTGCAGCTAAGCTCACTTGTGCTGTGGAAAGGCTCCTCTGAGCTCTTCTGCCACGATCCGAGTGCTGCAGAAACTTCACCTTGCCGTGTGTATCTGCAGGTGCATCTCGTAGGTGCACGTGCTCTTATACACACAGGTCCCGTTCTGGGGACAGCTGTGATAGCCACCCAAATGGGCCGTCCTGAGATCACATCAACCCGTGGTAGCACAGTTTGATTTGTAGCGGTCAGTTCAGTCCACGCCTCATTTACAGATAGTTCCAGGTGTAGATTTCAGGAGTGCAGTCACCGCAGATGTCACTTACTGCTGGATGGGTGCTGAGGTTCTGGCTGGCGCTGTGCTCTTCGTGACACCCAGATCCAGGTGCCGCATACTCAGACATGCAGAGTTTGGCCAATGGCTGTGTTTCCCAAGCTGTGAGTGCATAAGTCAGATGCCCGCCATACATACTGCTGCTTTTTTGCCATGAAGAGGCACGTAACGTGCTTTTTCTTGGGGGCTCTATGAATTTCTTCAGTCAGATGCTGTCTTTGTTTTTGATCAACTTCTTTCTCTTTATTCCAGTGAGGAAACAACAAGTTGTCAGGGGGCACTAGAACAGAGCAAGGCTTAAATCAATGTGGGCTGATTGATTATTTGCCTTATGTTCGTTCTTAGAAGTCCTTCAGAGCTAGGTGGTGTAGTAAAGAGTAAAGAACGGTCCCAGCCAGCACCAAAGTTCTTATAATCCCCATATAAAAAGAAACCAGGCTTCTTCTCATGTTCAGAAGTGCAAAGATGGTTCTGTACTGCTGTTCTGGCTGCTGTATTTGTTGAGGCATAGATACCAGGCTTGGAGGCATTGTACCTGTGGTTGTCCCACCGACACGCATCTTGCTGCTTCTTGAGCCTTTTCCTCACATATTTATAGATGGAAATGCACAGAAGTATGTAACTCTGGGAGTACACATCCTTGTGTTCCCACGAATGGCTTTTCAACACTTGCAGATCAGTGTTTTCAAATGCATGCTGCACTTCTACCCTGTGTGCAGTTCGTCTCTAAGCTCTGTCTAAATATCTGCTGTTCAGTAGACAACCTTTGTCCCTGTGAACGTGACCTACATTGCTGGTTCTGTGATGTCTGATGTGACACCGAGATGTGCTGAAGCACGTGGCTGTCAAATGTATCCTGCTACCCAGCAGATCCGGATGGGTTTGGATAATGGGCTTATCCTCATCGTTATCATGTTCTCACAGATCTGTCTTGTCTGTGAACATTACCAGCTCTATTTCTCCATTTTTGGTTAGATCTTTTGATAAGATATTCAATGATCTGGGTCAAAACCAGATCTAAATGGGACCCTACTGCTGCAGCTGGACGATGCCTTGTTTGCAGTTCCTAGTGAAAACCCTCAGGTTTGAAATCCATGTAATATGTGAGCATTGGTTTTATTTTCTCCAGAGAGGGAGCAGACGATAACAGCGTGGATAAAACACCATTTCTGTGCTGGTCATATCTGCTGGGAAGGAAGTGTATAAGCTGCAGTGTGTGTGATGCACCCTGTGCAGGATGCTTTGTGGGAGACGACTTTATGTAACAGATGAAAGGTGGAGGACTCTCTTAGTGTAGAGTCAGTTATAGAAGAGAACTCGAGCTCTTCAAGAAGGAATGGCTTTGAAGATAACATCACTAGCCAGCTCATTCACCTTCATGTAAAATTGCTGATTGGTTTGTGACCTCTGACTCTCCTCTCCTGCCAAACTGAGGGGAAGGTAGTGCTACCCGTGTTACTTCATTGCACCCCGGGTGTTGCTGCACTGTTGGGACTTCTTTGACACCTGTGCTGCAAGCAGGGATACTTTGACTCCTACTTCAGATGGGCCTGTGCAGGTCTAAGATGGTCTGAATGAGATGGGGAAGACCTCTGGTGCAATCCTGTCTTCAGTCGCTTGCCCCATTTTTCTTACACAGAGCCTTAATCCCTTATCTCAGGTTTCTTTTTTGAGAAGAAGTTACTGCAAACTGAGCCAAACAAGGTGAATGTATAGCTCTCTATGGGCATCCTCTCGTTTGTTGCTCAGAGCACATCCCTTTCCCTACTGGATGAAGAAGTTCCCAGAGCAGAGCACTGCATATCTGCCTGGGGAGTTATGTAGGCAGAGGTAATCCACAACTGCTATTTTGGGCTGTTTTCCTATGTAGAGAAGCTCTAGTTCTTATCTAGATGGAACAAAAGTCAGGCCTGTTCTTGTAGATAAAATGCTTTCCCTTCTAACTGCCTGATGGCTTATCTCTGGTCTTGCAGCATCAGCCATAACCCTTCTCCTGACCCACTTAACTTCTTGTGTCGAGCAGAGCTGTAAGGACAAGGGGTGGGGATGATTGGTGATTAATATTCCCTTTCTTTTCATGTGGAAAACTCTTCAAGCTCTCCACACTTACATAATTAGCAGAGAAATCTCTATTCTTAATCAGCTGATAAATTATCTATGGACAGGGCTCTAAGAATGTATTACTGATATGGCTGGGTTTGATATACCATTGGATTTCAAGAATTTTTGTTTAGAATCTCCTGACAAAGTTCTCTTTTTGAACTCTTTGACACTTGTCACCTTGCTTTCTTTGCCTGTTAAATAATAATAATAACAACAACAACAACAAAAAAACAGTCATAACTGTATTATCTCTTTTCCATATCCAAAACAATTTCTATGAAATCAATATTTTAGCAAGCATAGCAATCTACTACTCCTTGCCTATTGAGCTTCAAAAAAAGATAAGAGCTGAATATAGGTAATCAAGGCAGTGAAATACTTGTCTCAGGGTTTTCAGTTTGAACTCAGCCCGCTGTCAGGTACAGCCAATACAGGAGTTTGTTAATCTTTTTGGAATTAAGCTGGTACATTTAGGCCATTTCCTAGCGAATGATTATCTATCAAAACGTTTTTTATCAGCTGGAGCTGGCTGGTGTTAATTCTGATAGTTTCTTGGAGAGATACAGCATGTTAAGCAGAAATCAGTTTCCTATTTCACTGTTTTCGTGTAGTATTCTTAGTTCCACAAAATGTGGTGGGGACTACCCAGAAAACGCTCTTCTCTCTGAATCTGTGTGCAAATAAAGGCACCAACATGATAGTGTTGACCTTGGTAATGCATTGCCACTGGACGGTCTGGCAAAGCGAGGCACGATGGCACTTGTGAGTGAGAAGGTTGAACTGTGGGCTCCTCAGCACCCAGGGTGGATTGCTGGGTGGCAGCCCTGGAAAATCAAACTGTTGAAGATGCAGTCATGAAGTGGGACTTACACAGGGGCTTTGTCTTTCCTCTTGAAACTGTCTTATGGGGCTGGTGGGCTGGCTGCCAAGACGATGGGTGTAATCATGGGCACATCCAGTGGTGAGGGCCGTCACCAGGTTTTGCTTTTGGGAAATGGTGAAAGAAGCAAGCAGATGAGTTAATGGGCATCTTTACATTGCGCCAATTTCACATTCTTGCATTTACCTTCCTTACTTCAGCAATCATAGCAAGTGACACCATCACACCCGCTGCTTCCCTGGGAGAATTTCACCATGTCATCTTAGATGTTCTTCCACGTATTCATTCATGGATGAGGAGGGAGAATGATACCTGCTTTGTTTAGCCACTGCAGAGCCATGATTTCACTGTGCTGGCATATTGAGTTGCAGTCATGTGTCACAGATCTTTTTGCTTGTCACCTCCCATGTTCTCGCTATTCATTGTCACTTGGAAATTAATTCATGCCTAATTACTCCACCCAGAGTTCTTCTGCTCACCTGGTGCTTCCTTTGGGGGGAGGATGGAGAGGGGAAAAACAAAGCCAACAATTGTGCCCTAAACCAGTATGGTTAGTATATCCCATATGTGATATTTCATTTAAACATTTTCCCTAATGTAATGCATGTCTACACCTATTTATTTATTTTTAAGTATACCTAAGTGTATAGAAGGCCTGGGAGTCTGTATGCACGTACAGGGAAGTAGAATGTGCTAAAATAATGGCCACAAGGATGGAGTTTGGGAAACCACAACACAAAAAGCTCAAAGCAGTTTTATGCTGTGGTGTGTGGAGCATCTTGACCCTGCCCAGAGGCTTTGCTGGACTCATCTCCTGTGTGACCTCAAGCTGAGCAGCACACAGAAGTAAATTTGAACCAAATCTTTCACCAAAAGCAGCACTTTTCTCAGATCTTGTGCTTGTTCAGGAATTGTAGGGAAAATACGGATGGTGGGAAGTGACCAGAGATGACAAAGTGTGGCTCAGAAGGGGTCTTCCGTAAGACAAGTTTAATTTGGACAATTGTCATCAGATAGTTGTCGCCATCTCTGCTGTCCTTGTCAAAATAATGGAGCAAGGACTGACTCTTCATGCAGAAGTGAGGGAAGGAGAGCCAGGAAATCACTCTCAAGTGGAATGGGTTTAAATGAGAAGCTCTGCAGTAGTCCAAATAAAACTGATTTGCCTTATTTGCTCCCAAATAAGCACCTGAATCAGTATAAATCAATGCTAACAGAATCAATAAAAGTATCTCAATTTAGTCTAGCTTAAAATCTATTTCAAAAGAGAACCGAAGGCAGGCTGTAGGAAAGCATTTTAATACACTGATGCATGAAATACTGCTGTCAGAGAAATTCAGATTATCCTGGATAAGGGCATTATAGCAGTGAATGAAAATAGGCAGCAGAGATGCAAGCAAAGAAGCTGTTAGAGCAGATTTTTCAGGAGCTGTCAAAAGGGGTGAAGTGAGAGGTGGTGGTGTCCTGGCACCAGGTAACGTTTGTGATGCTGCTCCTTGCGCCTCAGCACCAATCAGAGCTCAGTCGCCAGCAACGCCAAACAGCATTATTTTATTTAACTCCTGAACTTCTACCAATAAGTGAGAAATACGTGTTTATTTTCTTTGAAACTTAGTCATCTCTGACACGCTTGGTGCCATTTCTATTCTGAAAAAAGGTGGTATCGCTTTCCACATCATAATGTCTCCTGAATTCTTTGAAACCTAACAGTGGAGTGCCTCAACCTGGTTTTTACAGCGTTTTCTCGTGTGAATTGCATGTTTGTACCTGGCTTGCAATGTGTGCCACCCAAAGAGAAGAAGCTATTGTGGCAGCCGACCAAAAGCAGGGCTAATGAAAAGGTCAAATATATTATTAAGCATTAAAATTCTGAGAAATCCCTGTTGTGCAGGAGATTGTGACAAGAAGAGGAAACAGCACAGCATAAGTGATCTCTCCTGATAAAGATCTTGTGAGCAGAGAAGAGCAGAGGAAGTGGGACACGTGTGATGATTCCTATGACGGTACGTGGGCCTCCTCATCAGGCAGCCTGCTAGGACTTGGGCTGAAACATCAGGAATTTGGTTAAACTTGAAAATGGTTTTGTCTTTTTTTTTTTTTTTTAATTACATTAAGTGAATGGGAACTTCTTGTTTTGTAGCTGCGTAAGGGCTTCTGAGGCTGAAATTGTCCAATGGCAATAGAATGGCCGTTCTTCCTCTGGCCCAGAAATGTACCTGAGGTGTGACGTGAGGCATCACACCTCTCTCATGTCACCATCTCTATCACAAGCCTCGTGTGTGACTTGGACTGAGAGCTGGGTTGGACCACTAGTGTTGTCCTGGGCACCACTGGATTGGTGTCAGGGCTGGTGACAAGGAGAGCTACAAAGATCTGGTTTGAATAGTTTTGGTGAAGAACTCTAAAGGTCCTAAACCTCATGTCATCGTTGTAAGGCTTTGGTGGGTTTATGATGTTTTATAGATGCAACATCTATAGGATTGCCTTCAGGGTGACAGAGGTCTACCTGTACTGCATCTGTAATCCATCCAGCAGTGCCCAGATACCAAGTTCCAAAGCATGGAGTGAGATGGAGCCTCCTCTGAAGGCAGCAGCCTCTCCAGACACCCTGCCAAGCTGAGCCTGGACTTTGCAGGTGAGCAGACAGCTGGATTTCCTCCTCTGATCAGGACACACACCTGTGTAGAAGCACATGCCCTTCCCATGCGACAACTCTTGGATTGTTTGTTGGGGTTTTGCAGCCATGTTGGATTTCAAAGCAGCAATGGTGGTGTTGTTTGTTTTTTCACCCTCGTATAGACACAAGGGCATGAAAAATTGAATTGAGGAGAGGAAGAAAACAGTCAAATTTAATAAAGTTCACCAAAGAATAGGTGATTCATAGCTGAGGGTTGCTTGCAGCAGATGGGGTGGGGTTAGATAATTCACACACGTTAGCAATTGCACTGCTGGGTGAGAAGAGGCAATGGTGTGGCTGCATTTCATGAAAGGCAATGGAGAAAGCAGGGAATGAGAGAAAAGCCTGCTCTCATGCAAGGGGAAGAAAGGAATAACCCCATTTATTGCTTCTCAAAAATGTATGATGCTTTTCTATGCAGCACTAACAAGAATTGGCTTGATTTAATGGAGCTTTTGACATGAATAAGATCATTCCAACGTTAGTTCGACCAAAATATTAGAAAGACAAAAGTAACTGTACCATCTTCCCTCCTCACAGAAATAGTTACCTCGTTCAAATACTTAGAACCATAGAAACACAGGGCTGAAATGGACTGCAGGAGGAGGAAGTGAGT
The DNA here is from genome assembly GCA_028571105.1 of Tragopan temminckii. Taxonomy (NCBI): domain Eukaryota; kingdom Metazoa; phylum Chordata; class Aves; order Galliformes; family Phasianidae; genus Tragopan; species Tragopan temminckii. The sequence continues at coordinate 3,755,403 of JAOWBP010003503.1, forward strand.
CCTGCCAGTGTGTGACAGATCTCCCTTGTGCCCTAGAGGATGCTGTGGTCCATTCAGTTGTGTTTCCCATCGCATCACAGGAAGCACTGTTTCTGCAAGGCATGAGGGCTGGAACCACCTGCCTAGCCTCTGGAGGAGGGTTTGTGTTCAAGCTGCAATGGACAAGGCTCAGGATAACCAAAATGGGTGCTTGCCGATGCTGTCTTGCTATTATATTTGGCGCTCACCACAATAACTAGACAAAGAAGTTTGCAGATTATAGCAGATTAGCCTGTGGTTGGTTTGAACTGATGCTTTGTTCTGCAGGGGCTGAGTCTTGCAACAGTTTCAAGGGCCTGGACTTTTAAAATTTTTGACGTAAGGGCTTCTTCCATCTCTTCCCCTTCTATTCGTCACAGAAGGAAAGCACAAACCAACAAAAGGCCATTTACTGCCTGGGACTTTGCTCTCTTTCATGTTTGTAATTCTCCTTGCTGTTTGCTGTCTAGCGTTTTCCTGCTCCTAGAGATGTTACGAAGAAGCAAAAGGGGAAGTGAAATTCTGGTGATGCAATATTTTCCAGATAAATTGAAGTTTTGCTACATGGAATGAAAAGAAAAACTGAAGCCCTGTTTTACTTTCAGGCTTCCAAATGCTATTGTAACGCTCTTGCAGCCTCTTTGGGAGGGAAATTACTTTTGATACACGTGCAGATAACACAGAAACAAGACTGTTCTGGTTGTACCATGGAAACCCCTAACATTACACTGCCCAACCCATTGTGCAGCTGTTCTGAAGATCCATGTGATTTGTCTGCTTAAAAAAAAAAAGTTTTTCCCAAAACAAAGAGCTTCCTTTTACCTCCTTCAGATGTAGCCCTTCTGGAGAGGGCTGCTCCTAGGCCAGGAACCTGCCTCTGATTGCAGGTGGCAGCCTGTCAGGCAGGATTCTTCTTTTTTTTTTTTGCCACCTGAATAAATGGTTGGCCTAACTGAGGAATTCTAAGGCTATAATTCTTCTTCTCTCTGGGCATGAAAAACACACCTGTATTTTCTCACGGAATACTCTTTGAGGCAGAAAATTGGTGTTCCCTCCCATGCCAGCATGTGCGATGTGTCCTTAAGTAAAGAGCAGCTGAGCTCACCGTTTGTTTCTCCGTTGGACCCTGTCTGTGAACGCCTGGTGCCTTTGGTTGTGTGCTGGTGCTCAGTGCACGCAATGGGTTGGGGTTGGGGGCTGTCCCATTGGTCCCCTCTGCTGTCTGCTGCTTCTCCACGTGTCCTCTGCTCCATTTTGATGATTGGACTAGATGATCTTAGTGGTCTTTTCCAACCGTTATAATTCTGTGATTTTCCTTGGTTTGTTGCTGGTTCATTTCTCTCTCAGCTTTTCTAATTGTAGTGAGGGGACAGTCTATGTCTGACAATTATGGGGAAGCTGAGGCATGCAGCTTGGAACTGGCTTTTATCTGTCATGGGGCAGCTCCTGGTCTCTTCTCAGAGGAACCTCTACTCCCAAAACCTTGTCATGAAATCCAGCAGAGTTCCTCAAGCCAGCCCCAGCACCACCTCCACCGCTTTGTCCATAGCATTCCCATCATGCTCAGGCTGCCCAGAGAAGCTGTGCACATGCCCCATCCCTGGAGGTGCTCAGGACCAGGCTGGATGAGGCCCTGGGCAGCCTTATCTGCCCATGGCAGGGGGTTGGAACTGGATGAGCTTTCAGATCACTTTCAACCTAAAGCCATCCTATGATTCTAGGAATCCATATATCCTCCGACCATCTTTACACCCAGCAAACAGCTCTATACATTCTCATAAACCGCTATCTCCTGCCCCTTAACATATAGGTGGTATCTCCCCATTCTGTGAGGCTCTCCCAACTTCCCAAAACGTCCATAAGAACCAGCAGCACATGTAGCTCTAAACTACAGAGAACTGAGCCAGGGCTGAGTGCTGATACTTTGCTAGTCCCTCTGGGCAAGGAGATGGGCCAAAGAAGCACAAATGCAAGATGGGTTTCACCAGCCTGTTTGCATCCCCTTGTGTGCTTAAAAAAGGGGGCAAGTTTAAATAGGGAAGAAGATGAGAAATAGTCTGAGATTTGGCTATGAGATGTAAGTGTGCCTTGGGTACCCAGAGCAGTATGCTCTGTAGCTGGGGTGTACAAGACTATGTCAGGGATTTGTGCACCCAAGTCTTGCTCATTTTGTCAGGCAGCTTCGAGCTTCTCAGAGTTCTGTGAACTTCATCATAATTTGCGTGGATATGAGTGCTTATGTTCAAGTTGTTATCTTCAGAGAACTTCAAGTCTCACTGAGTGATGATGGCTGCGTGGTAAAAGTCACCTTTTCTCCTGGATGAATTATTTTTGAGTGATAATTTCACTCTTTCAGTGCGCAGAAAAGATGCATCTGATCTTCATTCAGAGGTTGCAATTAGGTCTCATATTTGGCAAAAATGCTTTAGTCAATCAGATACTGAATGACAGCATCTTTCATTTTCTTTTCAAGGGAAAGAGAGTGATCCTGCTCAAATTCTTAAACTGGAAGACTGAGGTGCCAGGTTGAGGAGTGAAGGTCCATCGTGACAAGATCCCAGGAGCACAGAGCTATGGAGAGGTGAGATGAGGGATACCTCCATCCTCATCATTCTTC
>JAOWBP010003503.1:3774142-3799020 GCA_028571105.1 Tragopan temminckii
AAAAAAAAGAAGAAAGCAGACTTTGGGAATGTAGCAGCTCAGGGTGTGAGCTAAGTGAGTCTGTTCCAGTTTTGGCACAGCCTTCAGTCTGGCCTTGGTCATAGTTCTCAAACCTCTGACACACAAGATCTGATGCTTTTTTCCTAATGATGACAGCTCATTGCTCCAGATATACCTGTGATTACAGGTGCTATGCTCACTTTTCCTTAATTTTCTCTCTGGAGTATGCAATCAGTCCTGCTTTATGGAGAGAAAGTGTGTATGAAAGCTGGAAGGGCTTTGTTACCCTGCTAATAGTACAGAAAACAGATGGGGACCTGGGAATCATTGAATTCAAAGTAATGGTCAGCCTGTGCTACATTGCTCTCCCTGAGCAGGCAGCATCGAGAGCGTCTGAGGAGATAAGTTGGCACTACACAGTGCAGCACAGTAAGTAAATGACACCTGGAACCCTTTACAGCATGAGATGGCTTTTCACATATCCACATACTGCTCTTTTGCACCATTCAGACTATCTGAAATAGGGGAGGTGTACCTTCACCCTTGACTTGTGAAGTCTGGACACAAGTACACGTCAAGGTTAAGTGTAATTAGATTTTTGAGTTATTCTAAAGTCCCTTTGGTATACATGCCATGTGCCTTGTTATAAAACAGCTGGTTAAACAGGCACGACTCAATATCGAAAACCTTGGAAAGGATAAAAATCCATCTTCTCCTAGGTTGAACCTCAGCTTTGCCTCTTCTGCCTGCCAAAACTCACACTGTATTCAGAATACTGCGTGGCTTGCAGGGGCATCTAGTGGTTGGATATGGGTACGTGTGGCTTTACAATGTATTTCCTATAATCCAGCATCAGGTTAAATCAGCTTTCTCGTTTTAAACAGGTTCATCTCCATCATCACACAAAGAAGACCAACAGGAGCAAACCTGGAGGTCAGAAACACTGCCAATAACATAACATAAAACATACCCCTCTTCCCACTCTCCCCCATCCATCCTCAAATACCATTTTCAGATAAAAAGCAAAACTTTGTAGGTGACTTCAGTCTCATCCAGTTGAACGTGTGGAAATAATACTGAGTAGAGGGGCATAACTTTTTAAATTGGTGTATCCCCCCTCCAGCACACCTGACTCTGAGCTGCCGTGAGAAAGCCAGAGTTGTCTAGGAGCTTGAAGAAATCTTGCTATAACTCCAAAATGTTTGCTTGCATAATTTATTTAGCTCAGACATGCCCCATTTCAAAAAGAGCAAAGAAATCACAGAAATGGGCAGGAGGAAAATCTTTGCATGCTGTTTTACAAAGCTACAACTTTGCAGAGTGCTACAGGGATTCAGGACAAAATTTGTCACGGATACTTCATTCTCACCTTCACATTAATATTTCAGGTTGGAGATCTGTTGAATTTCACCGGTAATGAAAGCCTACGGAGTCTCCCTACATGAGTCTGAACATCACCCCTTCTCTTTCCTTAAGCCTTTAGAGGACAATACCTGTGGCAAACAGTCCCGGAAAGTAAAAGTGCAATATAGCATATTGAAGGCTTATATACAAGGCTCTTTTGTAAGGACTAATGACTCATGCCTCCTGGATTTATAAGAAAATGAGCATAAAAGCAATTACTGGGGTGTGAATTATTTTGTTTCTTAATGACCTGACAGTTTTGACAGCTTCTAGCTTGTTATCTATCACAAACTCTCTTGATCTTTCAACTTTAACATGACTTTTAATTATACTTTCTTATTAGTTAAAGGCCAAACAATCTATAATCTGGTTTCGTTCAGTCTGACACATTTAAACAATAAAGAAGCCTTTCCTTCTAGTAGAGCAGAAGGGTTGATTTGGTTGTCTAATATAGTAGCTGTATGAAAAATCACAAGTAGTTCAGCTTTTGTTCTTCGTCTTAATCTTTTTGGACATTTTCACTCAGTCTGAGAGAAAATAATCTACGAAACTGTCCCATGTCCCTTCTTTGCAGATGACTGCTGCAATCCATCCATGTGGGCTTTCGGTGTTGAGTCCTTCGTGCCAGAGCACTGCATTTCAGACCAGGTTACAGGAAACTTGTCTCATGGAGGAAAACAAAGTTCTGTAAGTAAAAGCATAGCCCTTAGCCATCAAGTGTGATTTTCTAATCTTAACAGTTTAATGAAAAGCATGGAGTCACTTCATTAGGAGGAATTTCTGTTGCTTAGGACGCGTAGCTGACAGTGTTGGAGGAGGAGGCTAGAGGGCATGATGCTGCTTCACTGGCCCTGGATTCACTCTTCCCTCACCTCCTTCACTGCTATCAGCAGTGTGGTGGATCTTCTGCTGGTGATCAGCCTTACTTGTCCTTGCCACGTGTTTGCTCATACAGGAGTTCTGGAGGGGGGAGAGCACAGCTCAGACAACCCTAGAGCTCAGCTGGTGAAATTGTGACCTGCTCTCACCAGCCAGGAAGCCCAGAGAGTATCCCACCAGGGCTGCTGGGACACAAGACACACAAGCCTCCAACCCTTCTTTGAGGTCTGCTCCACCAACCCCTTCCAAACCTTCACTTGAATGGGTTGGAAAACTATCACCAAGTGAGAATAACTGAAGGAGGCAGCGAGCTTCAAGCAATGTTGTGCTTGAAAGTATTTCTGGTCTCCCAGCGTTTACTCCTCTCTGCAGAAGAGGGGTGGGTAGCAGAGCACTCTTGGAGGCTGCTGTCCTAAAGTTGCTTTTAACAAGGACACCCTGTTATGCTTACCTGTCATGGTCTTCTCAAAACTCTAAACTAGCTTTTTTTCTTAGTCAGTGGGCAACTTTGAGATGTTTTTGAAAGACCTTTGCTGTCAAACGAGTAATGCATGGGTCATTCTGTACCCCAGAGACAACTGGAGTTGTCTTTGTGGCCTTTTCCTATAACAGCTGTGCTCCATCCCACTGCAGCACAGATCCAGTGAGGAGAGATGTGCACCCCTACCACTTGAGTAGCACAGACAGCTTTCAACAAATGGTTAAAAGAAGTATCTGGCATGCAGCCAAGCACTGTAAAATCCTAAAGCAGCATTGATTTTTTTTCCTAGCGAAAGAGAAGAGCGCTGCTCACCCGGTCCATCCTGCTCCCAGGCAGCTGCAGTGCCCACCCCTCCTGTTAATTCATTTCAGGACAGGTTGTTAGCTAAAACATACTGCTGAAAATTGCCCAGCTCAGGCGAGGTGCAGGCTTAAGTGCCGGGTGTCTTTCCCCACCCTTCCCCCCATACACGTCCTGCTAAGGCTTAAAGTATTAGATTCTTCTGGGATCTGCTTAGCACACGGAGAAAATTGTCTTGTTAAAGCTATGATGTATTATGTCAAAGACATACCCAGGGGCTGGATACTGGGTAATCCAATAAAGTCCAAGCCAAAACAATGTTTCATTTTCTGTGAAATCAGAAATGAAATGGCTAATTAAACAGTTTCTGCTATGCAGGATGACACCACTCTTTAAAGAAAAGCTAAGAGAGTCATGCAGGAAGGTCTCTTGGCTACCATATACTTGTTCTGACTGGGAGGACAGCACCACCATGTCTTGCGTTTCCTTTCCCAGAGCACATCTATGCTTTGGTGTTCTTGGGAGTCTGGGCTTGCTGGTAACGATAAATCTACTTCAGACTCTTGATCCCATTTCTATCATGAACCAGACTAAAACACCTTGAAATGTAGGGTTGTGTGTACATTCAGAAGTCGTGCCTTAGTTATAAAAGGCAAAGGTGTGTGGCGTGAGTTGACAGACTCAGGTTTTACAGCTTTTTGACTTGTTTCACAATGATGTTCAGTTTCCAAAATCTGGAAGTTTGACACAACTAGTCTTTCCCTTTCCAAAACACATATTTCACTTCCCATTCCTGCTGACTTTAGGGAGCATCACACCATGTTCTTCCTGCCCAGTTGACACAAGAGCAATGCCAGTACAGGCCAGTGCTAAAAGACCAGATCTCTTAAGGACTGAAAAGAACTTGGAAGCTGTGGTGATGGACATCATATATACAGAATGTGGTAAGACATGAGTTGGAGATAAATTTGTTTTTCACAAATCAAAGTTAGGAAAAGTTCACTGTGTTCTTCAACCACTTATAAGTTAGGGGGAGCTGGGGCTATTTTCTCCTTGTGTTTATGCATTAAAATACACTCTTTAATGCTATTATCATACATTCTTTTTCTCGTATGACCAGAAAAGGGGAACTCTTACAGTGAGGAAAGAAACAACATATAAGGCCAGAAGGCCTCTGGAGTTGCAGAGATATTAAATAGATCCCATACATCAATTGTTTGTTGGTCTGTCTAGTGACAGGCCACTGTTTATCTTATGATAAAATAGCATGTTAGGGAAATGTCTCTCTCAACTGCATTTCTATAGGAAATGTTTTTGTAGAAAGAAAATAGAAGGAAAAGGTAAGATGAGAAAAGTAAGGGAAAAAAAAAAAAAGTAACTTGAGAAATTCAGGGGCAATAAATCACCACACCAGATGGTATTCATCTGTGAATTCTGTGCAGAGCTATCAATTTGAAAAAATTGCACGGGAGTGTGCCATTAAAATGCAGGCGTACTATCTGCCTGTGTTCATTACCCATCTCTGTGGTGTCCCAGTGCATACAAGGGAACTGGATGTGACATGCCAGCACCTTTGGGTGCCTCCAGAGCCTACCTGGCAGCCCCACCGTGGCCTTTGAAAATGTGGAAAATTTCACTCAGTGGATTACACGTGTATTTGCTTACTGATTTTCTTCACTGCTGTGAGGAGGTGCAACTGAATAGGTGGATTCTGAATAGCATTTTTAAAATCCATCAAATGCTGATGTACTGTCTTTCTGCCAATTTATATTCCTTCGGCAACGAATACTTTATGTCAGGCTCACGTGCCTTTCATCCTAGGCCTTTGTTGGCTTTTGGATGCCTTTGCCCCATTTGTGGATGAGGAGAATGCTCATGATACAGCTAGATATGGTTTGCTGATCAGGAGAAGTCTCATTTTGATGTCAAACCCGTCTTTGTCATCCTGAGCAGGGCTTTAATTCCACATCTGGGAGGCAACGAATGGAAAAATGGCTTGTCTCAATCCAGTCTTGGGTCTACCGGATAAGAACCCAGCAGGATCTGATCAGCACTCACAGCTGATCGCTGGGCACTGCCTGCTCTCAGAGGAAAGTGTTATATAGGATGCAGCTAGGAAATGGTAAGAGGGTGTCACCAGCATGTCATCTGCAGAGCTAAGTCCCGGCTTTGTCTGACTCAGGTGGTTGTGGAGTCTTCTCTGGAGAGATGCAAAACCTGCCTGGGCGCTTTTCTGTGTAAGCTACTGTAGGGAACTTGCTTTAGTGTGTGTGTTGGGCTAGGTGATCCCTAGAGGTCCCGTCCAACACCTACAATTCTGTAATTCTGTGGTTTTGCAAACGCCATGGAAAGCATCAGCAAAATAATGGACATTAAGGAATCCAAGAAAAAATGCAAGAAGGTGGTGGTGCATGGATTATGGGGCTTGCATTGCAAGCTTGGGAAATGGCGTTGTAGTGCCGACACAAGCTGGGACTTCAGTAGCAGTAGGAAAATGCCTGCATGTCTTGAATTGCTTTTTCTCTTTTCCTTGCTTTGTGAATTGCAGTGGGAAGATAAATTCAGAAGATTATACTTGTAGCAGTTAGGCAGGGACATGAAATAAGGGGGTCTCCGAGCTCCGAGCTCAAGGTGCGAGCTGCTGTCATTGAATGTTTGGTAAAGAAATGGAAAATAAAGATGGTTGAGGAAACCAGGGCTGTGGAAGTTGGCAAACGGTTCTTCTCCTTCCTCTGGCTTTCATTATGAGGCAAAATTGTCAGTCAGCCCTGGTCGTTCCAGACCCAGATTAAAGCAGGAGATGCTGGCTCTATGGCTTATGCATCCTGCTTAGAATATATTCAGAGGGTGGGTATGCATCTATGGAGAAAATACTTCATTAAAAATTGTGCTGTTTTGTTTGCCTGTCCTAAAATGATGTTTTGCAAAGAGAAGAAAATTGATTTAAAGGCCACAGGAACAAATTGAGGGGTCAATTTGGACTTTAATTCCAACAATTAATTAAGGAACTCTTCAGAGAGGTTTGTAAAATGAATATTGATCTCGGATCTCAGGCACTCTGCAGTCATGCCTCGGTCCCGCTTCATATCTTCACATTTTGATTTATGGGCTGTGTTTGGCAGCGGCGGAGCTCTGTGACAGCACGTGTCTGGATGAGCAGCAGTCATAGAATCATAGAAAGGCTTAGGCTGGAAGGGACTTTAAAGATCATTGAGCTCCAACCCCCAGTCAGGGGGTCATCCAGGGCACCTCACCCTGCTGGCTTCCAGCTCATCTGAGCATTGCTTTGCCCCTACAGCAGCATAAAATGAGCAGCAGGTCTGAATTCTGCGTTAGCACGAGGGCAAAACTGCATCTGATGCTAGAAGCAGCAGAAATAGCTAAGAGCCTTTACTGTAAAGGAAACTTGTCTATAAAAGGACTGTGAATGTCACGTTAGGATTTTGCATGGTTTAGTCTGCTTGGCTGGGGTTTTTCATGGCAGAGCTGCAACCTGCTGCTACAGAAGCTCTGCAGGGGTATGTGTGGGCCCTGGAAGGTAGGAAAGCTCCTCCTGGTGCACGCTGCAAGGGGGTTTGCTCTGTTTGTGTGTCCTGCCACACAGCACGGACTTCTGCTGGGCAAAAGGGGAAAAATTAAACCCCATGAGTGAATTCTTCTTTCTCCTTCTCTATTCCTTATTCCTCTTTCTTCTCGCAGTGAATGTCTGTTTGAAGCCAACAAGATTGCAGTCATGGAGTTTTGGGGAAGGGCATAGCTCCATTTGATGCCAACCCCCATCTGTAACAGAAAATGTTAGGACAGGTTAAACTGGGCAGTTCATCTTGATGCTCTACCTGGCATCCCTCATCTTGCAGGGGCCGTCTGCACTGACCACAGAGCACAGCTCAGTGAGATGGGTCATGTCAGGAGAATCTGCAGTCTTACAGTAAGTGAAAACATCAAGCAAGCAGGAGTTTGCAGTGTCACCCAGATGTGAAACAAGTAGCATCAGGTTTATCACTACTGCTGCTTTTAGAAAGCCAATTTCCAGTGTAAGAAACCATTCCCACCCACTCAGTGCAAAACTCATCCCCTCTTCATGGAGCGTAATCAGATTAAACAGGTGAGAGAGAGAGAGATTAGGTGTAAATTCCAGTCGTAATGTAGCTTCAAAAATAGAAATCAGGGTTTTTAACGTTGAGAATTACTGCAGGACTAAAAAGTGCCCCTGGTGAAAAACAGAGTTGATATTCAGTCTTATTGTTTTATTTACTACTGCATTTACAGTGCACCCAATTAGTTAGCCAGCTACTTACAAAACATATTTAATGTTTGGAGGCACTCAGTATGGCTATAAAACTGTTTTTAAGGGCATGCAAACACAGCGTGTTAACAGTATTACAATACTCTTGTTCCCAATGGAAAAAAAAAAAAAAAAAAAGGAAAAAAAAGAATTCCGAGTAGCCTTGGTCTCGCCCTGAGCCTGGGAGACAGGCTGCAGAGCTCACACTGGTTGACTTCCCGGCACTCGATGGGAGCCACTTAGAGGGATGAACTGCGGAGATCAATAACCCTTACATGCTATAAGTGATGTAGCACCGAGTACTTCAGGGCCGTTAAAAATCCTGCCATAAAGGATGGCTTGCTAGAAGCCCAGAAATTAAGCAGGAGGGAATAAAACCCGCACAGTGGCTGTAGGGACGGAAAGTCTCGGAACACGCGGAGATGAGAACAGGCGCCGGAGAGAGGCACCCGCCTGCCTGTTTATCCATTTATGAAAATCAGGAATCCAGAGGCAAATACGCTCAGCAGTCCCCCAGTGCAGGTAATTGAAAGCGAGTGCTGAAAGCATGAGCTTGTATGTCATGCTCCAAGGGTTAATACTCTTCTGGGACACTTAAGATGAAATCCCTCTGAGTCCACGCCGTGTCTCCCACCTATCCCTCAACCATTACTTTGTTTCTCCTTTCCGTAAATTTTTATTATTTAGGACAGAGTGATTTTTTCCTTGCAAATCTCATGCTGGCTCACCCTTCGCATATTATATTCATCAAGAGGCTCTACGGCTTTCTCTGAGGATCTTTGCTGCTGTTTTTCCTGGTAGTGTGGGGAGGGCTTAGGAGTCCTGGGAGAACCATTAGTTCCTTTTGAAAGGATTGATATGGACTTGGCCTTCTTCCAGTCCTCTACTGTAGAAACTGTAATTTATCATTAAAAAGCATACATTATTTTTGCGAGCCGTTCAGCTACTTCATTCTCAGTTCCTTCAACTTTTCTGGACGGGTGCCATGGAAACCCAAATGATTTATTATTATTTAGTGGTTGGGATTGAACAGGCGCCTCTTTATTGCCCTCTGTACATCTCCATCAGCAGGAGCAGCCCAGTCCCAGCATCGGGTGCGGGAGGGATGGTAGGACTGGCCAGCACGACAGGACAGTGTGTTCAGCATCACCTGCTGAAACTGCTTGGCCTTGGGCGAGGGCAACAAGCTGAGCTGGAGGCATCGTGTTTTCTTTAGGTGTGTTGGGTTTCTGAGCCAGAGGAGTCAAGGCGAGATTCCTCTCCTTTCAAGTGCTACAATATGATTGTATTTGTGTATTTGGTCTCACGGTGCTGCTCTGTGCATCAGTCATTTTGCTATCACACCGAGGTGCTGTCAGCGTCCCATGTCTAGCTGGCTCCGAGCCTCCCCTGTAAAGTTGACATAAAGGTCTAGGTCTGAAGCTTGTTTCCCATCATCTCAACAACCCTTGCTTCTCTCTGCTTTGGCAGACTTCTTGTTGTCCTGTTGGCATGGGAATAGGAATAAGCATCATCTCCTTCCCAGTTCTTCTTCATCTTCACTGATGTTTACTGATGCTTTCTGGTCACCCCATACTTATCTCACCCCAATTATTTCAATAAAAGGCTTAGAAGAAATAACTTAGTGCTACCCTATGGCATGTAGGAATGCTCCAAGTGATACGTTAACAAATCAATTAGCCAGAGTAATACAATGAGCCTGCTGCTACCTACACACAAGAAATGTAGAACACATGTAGTGCTGCCTTACGTTAGTGGCAGGATGGTCAAGTAATGCAGGACAGCAAACTTCTCCTGAGATTATTTTGCTGGTGCAGACACCAAGACTGAGACATTTAAACAAGAAGACACAGATCCCTGAGGCTGAACATAAAATATTTATATGAAGAGGCCATGGACCAATAAATTTCAGTTATAAATGTTTACAGCTGAAGGTAGTAATAAATAACCTTCCAAAAGCAATATTTCAATTTGCGCTTATTGTACTTGTACTACACATTACACTTTCAGGAAACAATAATAATTATAGCAGGACATAGAATTAGCTCATGTTTAATGAATGATTACCCAGTTTAGTTGTGATCGTTATAACATCAGGACACAATTAAAACTGTGAAATGTTGTTTATTCTGGAGAGATATGGGACTGTTTCTCCATGGCTACCATTTATATGACCGACCAATGCATAATATGTTTATTACGTTGTGACAGAAGTAGGTAAGCATTAATAAATTTGTCAGACAACTCCTAATTCTTGAATTTCCAGCCATCTAACTTCAGTTCTGCGGGCTTCAGATGAGCTTTGGCAGCAGAGAGTTAAAGCCAGGAGAAAATTCACTCTTTGATAAGCTTAATATCTGTCTCCTACTGATCCATGAGGACCCAAATCTAGATCGTTTCAGGTTGTCCTCTCGTATCCCCTCCCACACATTCACTGCACCCAGCGTGGCTGTTTGCTCCTCATTGCTTCGGGCAACGCTGTCGTCGTCTTTGGCTTGTGTATTTCTCATAGGGCAAGGCACAGCTTTGTTTCAAGCTGTCATCTAACAATTAAATGCATGAGATTGATTTAGAACAGAAAGACGTGATTTGTTTACATCAACAGATGTGTCCACATCTATCTTGGGTTGATGCAGCCTTGTTTGGTGCAAGCAGAGCGATTTATGCTATGTAAAATTGAGTCACCCCAGTGCAAGGCAAGCACCTCCTAATTCTGCCTGTCTGTCTGTCTCGCCTCCTGGTACTGTAGCTTTCCTGTGGCAGGAACCCCTAAGCTCTTTCGAGTGCATAGTGGGGAGCTCCTGGCTTGCCCATCTGGCACACCCTGGTAGAGTGGGAGATAGCAGAGTTACAAATAACTCTGTATGAGCTTGCAAGCAAGCTGGAGAACTCTTTTGACCTGGCTTGAGCCTTTGGTAGGTGAGCTTCACTTATCCTACTGGAGGCTTCTGTTGACTGTAAGCTGTTTCTCAGCAGCTTCAGAGCAATTAGCTTTCACTGAACGACTATTTACTGCTTTCAAACTGGTTTTCTAGGCAATGAGTGCTAGACTACTGTGCTTAATACTGATGAGGTTTAGCAGCAATGGGAAGGACATTTGGATACTGGGAAGGGGCAGACCTGCAAAACAGTGAGACAGTTAACTTATCCTATGTGCTCCTTAGGTTAATGCACTCGGGGAGCTGCCTTCCTTCTTTCTGTCTTCTCATTTCTTAAAGACTATGAGAAGCTAGCCAAATTTCCCCCTCATAGTCTGCATCTCTGCTAATAACCACCCGAGATAAATTTAGCTGGGAAACCAGACTGGTTGGTTTGCCTTTTGGGGGAGAGCAACCCATTTGCAGGCTTTGATCTTCACTGCGATGTTTGGAATGTGCAAGGAGAGCAAAAAGGAGAAAGAGGCAAACATTTGAATGCAGCCCTCCGTGACAGCCTCCCTCTCGGAGATCTGTGTTGTCTCAGCGGTGGCCCAAAAGTAATGACATGTCTGGTACCAGCACAGTTTCCACGCTCCCTTCCACTCTTCTCAACGAGGTTGTGACCTTTTAGGCTGCAGAAAAGCAGTATTTCAAGGCAAATTTTCTCATTAGCGAAAGCTAAAGGAATATTTCCAAAAGCTGTAGGTGGGAGCCTGGATGAAGCTCATACAGCCGATGCACGAAGGGAGCTCTGCTGCCATTGATGAGCTTCTCTTGCTCCTAAAGTCAAGAGTGTGGTCAAATGTTTTGGTGCACAGGGACCTTGAAGTCAGAGGTGAGCTTTGTGCAGAACAGCTAGACAGATGGAGGAATGGAGAGGCTCCAAAAGAATGATGAAAATATTAATAAATATTAAGATTCCCATTAATTATTGAATTGCTAATTGAATTATTGAAGAATAAGTATTAATATTCATAGCATTCAGATTGGTGATGATAGATTAACCACGATGGCATAATTTAACAAATTTTAAATTTTTTTTTAAATATAACATTGAACAAATAACATTTCCACCATTTTTCTGTCTTATAAAATGAAGTGTGAAGGGCTCATGAATATATGCAGCCTTTACTGATTTAAAAACAAGCTTTTGTGTATTTTATTTTTATTCTTGATAGTTTTATGTTAAATTTTTTTCTCAGATTGTCTCCTAGTAAACCCCTTCTACACTCCCTGAGACAGGAAGAAATCTATGGTGAAATAAGCTTGTAGTAGCAGCGCTATAAATCCATGGCATAAGTAAGTACAGTAGTAAGTGCATAATACGGCTCTGTTCCTTTCTACTCATTTCTCTTTCTGAAGTCTATATAACACAGTGATTGATGTGTATGGAAACCTTTTAGCACATATTAAACCAAGGAGTCAAAATATTTTTTTAAGCTTTTCCAAGATCTGTTGATCCAAATTCATATCAGAATCTCCTGAAAGGTTATGTTGACTGTTTTCCAAATTCCTTTTCTCATTTAATAGTTGCTGTATTTCATTTACTTTCATGGCAGTAGTATTGCTGTAAAATGTAGCAAAAAGAAAAAAAAAAAATTCAAAATGGCACACCAAAACTTGACAAGGAACGTTTCTGAAACAGCATTTCCAAAGTGAAATTTACAGTTTTCAGAAAACATCAGATTTTGAAAAGCTGATTTAGGCTCGTTAGTAAGAAAAAACAAATCGTAATCCAAAAATGGGTATGTTTAACCTAAAAGGTTTATTTTGTTGGAGAAGAAGGTTTAGTCGAGAGCACCCCACCAGATCTGACAATAAGCCAGATTTTTAAGTCTCATCCATAGGAACCCTTTCAAACAGATGTGTTCGCTGTCTGCGATTTTATCATCTTTTCTCTAAATTATTTAACTGCACTTCACAGGGAAAAATGGTTCTTTGACTTCCTTCACAATATAACATCATGTCAGAAATAGACTTGAGATCCTGTTATTTATATTACTGAAGTACTGAATGGCCTTGCCTGAGAACAGGCTGTTCCAGCATTAACTGGAGTTCTATGTTTCAATGGGAGATGGTCTGTGCCAGGAAGAACAGAGGTAAACAAGAAGGACAAGGAGTCCTCTGACAGCTGGAGCAGCCCAAGACCACCAGCTGGAAGTGTTTAAGTACAAGTGGCAAATCTAAGCCATTTTCCAAGGTATCCTACCGTGGTTTGTTTATCCATCTTTCCTCTCTGGTAGCTGGGATGAGACTGGGATGTGTTCCTGGGGGACAAGAGAGAGAAAATTCCTGCTTTAATGTAGCGTTTGTACTGATAAATGAGCTTATTAAGGAAGCAGATCCAAAAATGCACCTATGTTGTAACGCGGCAGATGATGAGCTGACCGGGAATGGAGATAACTAAATTTATTCATTCAGTGGGTGGACATTCCTGTCTAATAAACCACAATGACAGATCCATCATAAAAAGCTGGGCCATTAAGTTTCTGATTAGCAAACACAAACTGGAACGCCTCCTGGATGTCTAGAATGAGGCACCTGTGCTAAGTGCAGGGTCAGGCTGGCCCACCTTTCAGAGCCACTGCTGTAGTTATCTTTTAGCAGGAATGGCTAGTGAGGCTAGTCCTCCAGGACTAAAGCTCAGAGTGGAAACTTAATACTATCTTTTGTTTATTTGGATACGAAAAAAGGTAACTGGAAATGAGCAGTTTTTCCTAAGCTTTGGAGTAAGTTTCAATACTTCGTTACGCCTCTTTGTGAGGGTGTGGGCACACCTAGCACTGAGCATTCTGTAGCTGTATTATATTGTTTTGTTTTTTATTTTTCAGTGGAATACGAATAAAATAATGACTGAGGTTTGAGCTGTGTCCTTGGGTAGAGTGAAAGACAAGGTGATGCTTCTTTAGCAGCTGTTGTTCTTAGAACTTACTGAGAGCTTTGTTGGTACACGAGCTCTTTTCAGGACTGCGCTTCCTCTGATATTAGAAGCTATTTCTTGGCACGAAGTAATTAGGCAAGGCAATTACACAGCAGCAGGCATGGGGATGCTGGCTGATCATGGCCTGCTCCTTGCTCAAGTGCCTCACTCACTGATGAGCCCAACCTTGCTGTTGGCAGTTGTGTTTTCTGGGGGCAAATGAGGTCGCTGGAGTCTGCAGGCTTCCACAGGGCTAAGGCAATGACCTGGAGCTCCAGGAGACATCTCTGTAGAGCAGCACTTTCTGTAGGCAAACATGTGTGTCCTCAAGGAGAGGTGGTCATTGTCCTCCCAGAGCTGCTCAGAGACCCAATCTGTAGTTTGAAACATTTGTGTGCTTGCAGCGACTGGAGCATGAGGGGCCACGTCTTGTTTTCTGACACGTGTTTGGGCCAACTGAAGTTGGCCCAAAGAGACAGCAGTGTCCTTCCTCCCGTTTGTCACTACATCTGGAAGACAAAATTGATTTCTTTTTTCAATAATAAGTTCCTGCAGAGCTTCACTTGTTGTGAGTTCTCCAAATGGGCCCATTTCAGGCTGTCTGTGGAGAAGTTACTGGCTTTATCTTGCTCCCTGCTCACCCAGAGGCTGCTGGTGCTCAGCTTGGCACCGATGGCAGATGACTCAGCCAGCCCACAAGGATTGCAAACCTCTTTGGGAATCCTTGTTTTATGGCTAGCGAGAAGGTGATATTGTTAGTGACAGCACAGAAAGATTGGCTGAAATAATATAAAGAGGTTTCCATGGTGATCCCTTCATACCGCAGTAAGTTTCATCCTGCAGTCAGCTGGGTTGTGCTTCTTCCCCCGGAGGAAGAATCTTCTGCTCCCCCCGTGTTATTAGTTACTGCTTGTGCTGAGAAATGCCAACAGACCCCAAGCAAAGCCAGCAATGTGGGCATCTCTGCAATAGCTTTGTGGATTGTCCCAAAAAGGTTGGGCTGGTCAGGTGGTGTGTGAGTGCTTTAGAAATCATCTTGCTTTCTATTATAGATAAACACTTGATATCAAGATACAGATGGAGCTAAAGATAATAGAGGAAAGAAATAGGTTTCTTCCCACTTTATAGCTGGGGAAAGAAACAGTGAAATGATGGAAGAATCCCAAAACCAGAGCCCAGCTGCCATAAGAGGCAGGAATTAAACATGTGTTTCCAAGCTCTGGTTTTCTCCTCAGTCACAGGAGACACTTTCTCTCCCATGGTGCAGGGACGTTGACACCAGTAGGTGCTGATCTGCAGAGAACATGCTGGTGGAGAAGGGAGTGACTGCTCCGCACTTGGGTGGCTGCTCCAAGAGCAGCACTGGGAGGCAAGGAAGAGGCATGGGGTCTTCCTAAGCTATGTGCAGTCCCAAGAAAGCATGACCTCTCTTTCCAAAAGATGAGGAAACCCCTCTGGCTGTCAGAGCTGCTTACTCACAATGCCACATCAGCATGACAGCTCTGAAGAAGTGAGCAGCTGCAAGACGTGCCTTGCAACAGCTTCCCCACTCATCATCTCAGGATAACGGCATCATCTCCATCTGCATCTCAATGATGAGTTGCAAACACAGTGCAAGTCAATCTTTGCCATCCAAAACATACTTGAGCAGCAGTATTTCTCTGAGAAGGTGTGGCATTGAATGCAAATGAACAGTGTCTTGAGATGGCATTAATTTATGCCACAGAAAAAATCTCTTTCATCTGCTCCACGTACTACATGACCAAAAATGTGTTGACCTATGCGTGGCCACGCTCAGACCTGTACAAATGGGATTCCTTTGGAATTTTCCACTCTCCAAGACAACCTTTTTATCAGATGGTGCACGTTGAAAGGCAACCTTTCATCAGATGAAAAAAATACAACTCCCAAGCTATACGGCTGCAAGGAAAAGCTTTTTTGAAAAGAAAGAAAGGAAGGAAGGAAGAAAGGAAGAAAGAAAGAAAATTTATGCTGAGTGACTCTGCAAGAAAGCATGAGAAAGCCTTACAAGGCAATATAAAAAGATATGGGCTGTGGCTGGAGGCTTGGTTCCTACCCCAGCTCAGCACTGTGCTCAGCCCATCGGTGTGCTGGGGAAAAGAGCTTCCCTTGCTGGCTCACAGCTCCCTCCACGGGAGTGGTATGTGTGCATTGCTGGGCTGAATTTGCTTTGCAAATCTATCTTTGTGTCTTCAGATTAGCTTTATTTGCTCGAGGATTTTGGAGGTAATGCGGGGGAATATTCATGTTTCTGTTAGTTGAAATTTCAGCTTTTTGTTAACATCATGCCAGTATGACAAGCACATAGTGGGTATTTTCAGGCTAGATGATGCTTTGTTTTCTTTGCTTTTCTCTTGAAACCAGTGACTCTACTGTGGGTATGTCTCCCCTGTGCTCATTGCTGTGGCTGCAGCTGGAGCTGACCACTGGGTCATGCTTTGGCTAGGTGGGTGCTGCTCAGCAGCACTGCTGTAAAACCACTGAGCCTGGCAGGTGCAGGAAGGTCGTCTCAGGACATATACAAACACTAACCCTCAGCACTCTGAGTGGGTGTGCTTTGGCTGTGCAGTGTGCTCTGCTCTGCTAGCACAGCTGATAGTACAGCCTTCATCTTCCTGCAAGCACAAGTGCATCCCTTTGCTCCAAACCTGACCGTGAGACAGAAGTGTGGTGTGTGGTCTTTTATCTGTGAAAGCTAAATAATCACTGCTTGCTCCTCTGTGTAACCTGGCATTAATATGAGAGATGACGCAAGCTGTGGAACCTGATTGCCTGTGCTCTCAAGTTTGGACATAGGGAAGCAAGAAGTCACTGGTCACCCTGTGCCAGAGGAACCTTTGGTGCTCTCCCACCAGCTAGTTTTATTCCCAGCAGAAGATACTGGTTTATCATAGGCTTCTTAATTTAGAGCAGAAAGACTTATCTCAGCAGGAATTTTTGCCTCAGACCAGCCCTTCCCTATGGGGCTGGGACATGTGCTGTCGGTCCACATGACCCAGGACAGCCTAATGACCTCAGCATGTTGCCCTTGGTGAACAGGAGTTTCAGTCAAAGACCACAGGCAGATTCAAAGGGTATTTTCAAGGTGAGGCTGGACTGGGCTCTGAGCGCCCGATCTAGCTGGAGAAGTCCCTGCTCATTGCAGGAGTGCTGAATGACCTTTAAAGGTCTCTTCCCAACTCAAACGATTCTATGATGCTATGATTTTCAAAACATAGGAGGACAGAAGGAGAATCAGTAATGGGTTCCATAGCATAATAAAATAAGTTGAATTTGCACAAAGTGGCAAGTTGTGATATCAAAACAATCTTTGATGACCTCACAAACCAAGCTTGTGCTTTTTCACCAGCAACATTTCTTAGAGAGATGTTAGAGATGCTAATGCGAAAGAACAAGAGGTAATAGAGAGCGGGCTATTGCTATAGATACTGGAGACTATGGAAATACTCATGTTTTGCTTAAGACCCAGAGGGTGTACATGTTGCCCTTCCTCAAGTTACAAGAGAAGCATAATCCTGCTTGTTCTAGTGCCAGGCTGGCTGCCTGGGATCCCAGCAGGCATGGTAGCAACTACATAGGAGAGCTGCAAGAGAAGAGCATTCACTGAAGTGTGCTACTCTGACCTTAGGGATTAAACAGTTTGTTAACAGAGCAGCCTTGCCTGAACCTTTGCTGAGGTTCAGAAAAGTCCCAGAGTTCTTTTTGATGTCAGCCTTTGCCCTTGTTGTCTCAGAAATTGGAGAGATGCCATCCCACCTGCTCTGCTGCAGGACTCTGGATAATCGCACCTGATCGGCGTTGGCAGGCAGCCACTGGAAACCGCTAGCAGCACGCTCAGAAATTGCACCAAGGTAAGCAATCACCAACTCCAGAAATGTGGCACCTGCAAGAATTTGTTACTCTTTCTTAAAAAGAAAAAAGAAAAAAAAAAAGTAAAAAAAAAAAATGTTTTTTCCCTCCCCCCCCCCAATTTCCATTTGTTAATAACGTGCAAGCACCTCATTAACTCTGATAGTATGATATTTTTGGCTAGCCGCATTGCTAAGCATGTGTTAAGCTCTGATGAAGTGCAAGAAACTACCTTTGTAACAGCAGTGGTGTCTTCTGAATGCAGTTAGCGCCTCACCAGTGCTGATAAGGTGCGAAAAATGATCTTCCCATCTACAGTTGTGTCAACTGAATGCAATTAGCACCTTTACATGTGTTTAAAATCATGACCACAGGTAATACGTTTCAGCAGCCTGCAATACATTAGCACTTAATCCCATCTTTGTGAATCGAGGGGGAAAAAAATCACTGCAAAACCAGCACAATGCATGCAATTAAGTGCCATTAACATTCCATTAACTATTTTTAATGAACTAAATCCGTCCCAGATTGGTGAACAATGGACTAGGGACTTTGCATAGTTCACTGCAGAAGTTGCTTACGCTGTAAGCTTGTGTCAAGGGGAGATCTGCTTATCCCTGCTAGACTTGTTTCAGTGGCTCTCTTAAAATGCTGTGGCAAAGCTCTGCTTTTTCTTCCTTGGCATGGGCATTTAAGAACATAAGAGCAGCTGAGATTAGCCCAGACTAAAGGTTGATCTAGCCTGCTGTCTAGTCTTGAATGACCAGAACTACTGGATGCTGATGCAGAGGACGTGAGCCTGAGCCAGCTCATCATTGGAGCATCTCCAGCTGCTGTCCCTCAACCCATCACCAAACTGCCAATGCTGAGCACCCTGAGATGCTGGACATGCAGGATGCTCATCCCCCAAAAATGGGAAAAGGAAAAAAAAAGAGAGAAAAAAAGCACAGTATGTATTTTTTCTTTTGATGCACATTGCCAAGATGCTCTGTATTGATCACTATCATATTGCTCTCAGGCTATTAATCTCTCTCTAACTGTAGTAAAAGTGATCAAAGCTTTAGCTCTGTATGGAAGTCTCTCCATGTCTGAATAATCTTTGTCAGCACTCTCTGAACGCCTCCTTTTTAAAACCTACTGGACACAGGATGAGTAGGACTTATGCAAGAATGTTGATAATTTTTTTCCATACCAGCAGAGTGTGCATGCAGCATGGTGGTACTCAAACAGTGCATACTTACACCAGAGAAGCCTTTACTGGGAATGTTTCAAAGATGTAAAGAAGAAACTAACACTGACATGTACCAGAGTGGAATTCAAAGGTAATTTCATATTGAACTAATGATAAGTCTGAGCCAGTTTCTGACTTTTTAAACTTTTATTTCCTTTTTTTTTTTTTGCACTGAATTTGTAATTGTAAGAGAAAAATCCACATCTGAGAAATGGGGGATGTTCAGGGCTTCTCCTCCTACTGAATGTTGTGGGGCTTTGTGAAGATTGCATCTTGCTGGGACAGAAGGGAACACTATGCTCAACTCCTTGCACAGCACAGGACATAAAGCATTGCTCCTAGAGCTTGTGGCCAAACCAGAGTGTATCTTTGCAAAAAGCACGCTCTATCTTGCTGCAATTCATTCTTGACCATCCTTTATTTTGTCTGTATTTCCACAATTCATGGCACTCTGTACAAAAATAACTGTTCAGAGCAAGGTTAACATTTGCAAACTGCTATTTGAAGGTGATATTGTCTTGCTTCCTAACCTAAATCAAGCCCTGTCCAGATTAATAGAAATGTCTACTGTGAATTTAGGTGTTTGTTTTGTCTTCTCAATGAAGCTAAGATTGCTGCTACACGTCAGAGTAGAGGCTCCTTCCTTTCCTCTCTCCTCTCTCAGCTTAGGAGATGAAGTTACCTTTCAACATCTATGTCTTAAAGCACCAAGAGAGCTTAGGTGTCTAACTCAGCCTTCTGGATCAGCAGTGCTAATGGAAAGGGACTTGATCTGAGGCATGTTGGAGTAGGTGAGTGGTTGGGTCAGGCTGATGCTGGCTTTGCTATTTACTTGATATAATGGATAAACTTGTGTGAGATCTATGAGATCCAGCATGGAAATCAGGCAGGAGGGACTCCCCACCTGTATTTCTTTGATTAATCTTTGTCTTTTAGGGATTCTGTTATTGTGCTGGGACATGTGCCTCTCTGCTCAGTGTATCCACGTGTGGCAATACTCTAGAGAGCATTTATAGAGAGACCTTATTTTTTACTTGCAATGCTCTTTTTTGGAGAGAAAATCCTGGCCACATCTGCAGCAACGACTGAGTGTTAAAGGTGGGATGAAGGAGATGGATGTCCACACTACCCCCCAGGTTCTGCCATCTCCAATGGGAGTCAGGAGAGCTGCAGATTGTTACAAGCAGGCAGTGCATTTTTCTGCAGCTTGCTGAGATCCAGAACAGCCAGTCTGACTCTATTTTAAGAGAAAATTCCTACACAAGAGGCAAAAAGCGACAGATCAGCATTACTAAGTGGATTTGAAGCCATGTACCCAGTCCAGGCAAGCCAGTGCTGCGGCAGCATCCTGCCCAGAACTGAGGCATTGTACAGCCCCATTAGGGTGCAGCCAAACACTGACAGTCATCCATTCTGTAAATTAAATTTCACTCCGCTCAGTTGTTGAAGGACTGCTGATCTCGCAGGTTAGCATGGATTGATTCCAAAACCTGTAAGAGTAGTGAGAGAGCGCTTTGGCAGCTTTTGGGTCCAGTCTCATGTAGAAGGTCCTTCTGTCCCGGGAGGAATGGGATAGGTGCTCTGGGAGTGGGTTTTCCTCTCTGTGCTGAAACCTCCCACAGAGGACTGAATTATTGGACCAAATAGCCCAAACCCTTTCTTCAAAACATTGAGAAGGGTCCTGGTGTGAGCCAAAGGGTTGAGTGTCTCTTTGAACCAGGGTGTAGATCTGGTTACAATATCCTTGTTCCTTAGGCTGAAGTCCATGCAGTGGGATGGGAGGAGGAAAATGTGAGCAAGTAACTGGAGATGGGAGAGTATTGCTGGGTAGGCAGGACCAGAAAAGCAGAAAATAAAGGAGAAAGCAAACAAACAAACCCAAAACCATGATGTTTTCTTCTGCCTGAAGGTGACTCCTGCTGAGTTTTCTAGTGATGTACAGAGGGAAAAAAACCGACATAGGCTACTGTACGATGCAGGTGATTATAAAACTGTATCTATTTAAACAGAGGAATACACTTTTTCCTGATGAGGTCTGTGAAAAACCAGCAGTATGTCTCTTGACCCAAGTCTTTAACTGGAACCGTCTTGGCAATTTAATGAAATTAAATGGCTGGACTATGGGGAGTTCATTAGAAAGTAATCCAAAGGCTAAAGCTCTCTGAGCTAGTTCAGCTCTCAAACACTTATTTGTTTGCCAGATTCAGTAAAGCAAAACCCCTTAATAGGCATTGGCAGTATTTATAACGTGCTCTCCTCTGATGTGGGGACAACAACACATCTACCAAGATGACTTCATATTTCAGCATGAGATTTTCAGAGAACACCTCCAGGACAGTCACACAACTCCCTGCCTTCTACTGGACAAGCTTGGGTGGATGTGCAGAGGCTGCTTTGTGTCCCAAATTCTTGCTTCTGGCAAAGCAAGCCAGAGAATCTCATTTATTTCCAAAAAGCTTGCAGGGATGGCTGCTGTCGCCAGCGATGCAATGCTGAACCTGCAAGGGACTCTGGCTTTTTCATCCTGCTGGGCCATGTACCGGATTACAATCTGTTTTATTTCATGCCATTTGCCCAAGGTTACCAAAGATGTAAAGTGCCTCTAGGATGTTGATGGATTGTAAAAGAAAAAAAAGAAAAAAAAAAGGATGCTGAATTGCTGCTTATTTCTTCTGAGTGGGGATTCAGAGGAGCGAGAAGGATAAGGAGCTTTCTCCTGCTGTGTAAAGGGAGCTGGGAACCCAGAAAGCAAGTGAATGTGGTTAAGTTTCAGAGTACTTAATTCATCAGGTATAAACAAGATTTACAGGTGAGTGAGCTGAAGGTTTGGAAGGAGAGCTCACTAAAAGTGCCTGAAATAGCTGAAGGAATATCCTGATTCCTGTACACCTGAATTTATTTTTCTGAGGCAGCACATAAAGACCAACCAAACCCTCTGCTGGAAGCCTAAAGGAGATTCCACATCCTAGAAGTCCCCTCAAGTATTAAAAGAAAAAAAATAAAACCTCTTGATGTGATTTTTGGTGGAAGTCCAATGCAATCATATGGCCCCTGGGCTGGAGCTAAGGGCTGGGGCTCCACACAAAAAAACTTCCCTGACTTGAGCTAAAGCTGGTGATGCCTAAGGTGAAAACAGGGTTTTCTGTATTTGAAAGCTATTTTGTGAAATAATTCTTGCTGAGCTTTAGCGTAGCTGCTGCACGAGTTGTTTTAAAAGTACCCAATGCCATCTGCCAGGTGCCTCTCGCAAAGAAGTTCTGGAACGAATATCACAGAGGGAAAAACATCAATCTGAGCAATAGATACCCAACCAATGGCGGATCTGTGGAAGTTTCAACAGGGCGGGTTTGGTTGTGGAGGTGGATTTTGATAGGACCATCAGTGCCAAACAACCAGCAGACCTACATCTCCCTGCTGGGGTTGCCCAGACCTGTCTGAATTTACACCAGGGCACTTAATCCCAGAATGAGTTCGTGTTGAGCGAGGCGCTGCCAAATGCAACTCACTTGTCTTCTGTTGAGCAGAAACTGGTGGGCAGCTCTGGGGCATGCACGGTGTGAGCTGACTTCGTTGCTGGGGAAAGGGGCTGAGCTCCTGCCCAGGGTGCTGACAGTCCAGGCACTGCGGAAGAGCCAGAATTATCCCCAGTTCTGACAGTCTCCATCAGCAGTTTGGTGTCTGGAAGAGCAGTCTTCTCCCACCCTCCCCACCGGGTACCGTGCAAGCACAGGATCCGCCTTACAGCAGCGAGGGCTGTGTTTTTATTCCTTCACCTTTCTTGCTGTTCCTTTCTGGACCCGGAAAGCCCATCCCGGTGTTTCCCTACGAGGGCAGCAGGGATGAGCAGAGAACAAACGCGGCACAGCAACGACACCTGGCGATGCACAGCGACTGCTGCATGTGCTGCCTGGGAGCTCGCCAGGGCTTCCCCTCGCACAAAGCACCTAGAGCAGCCACACACACGGGCACTGCCTTCGTTTGGCACCTCCCTGAACCTTTACTTTTAGTTAAAGTCGCTGCTACAAAGCACTGAGATCTTTTCTCTCCAGCACGTTTTGGGGAAACCTGTTTTCCACCCACCTGCAGATATCTGCAGACATAATCACGCAAGTAATGTTTTGTTTTCTTTTTGCAAGTAGTATGTGCAAATATTCTGCTGTGTATCTGAGGCTCAGTGTGGCTGAAGACATGTCTCCAGATGCAAAGCAGCATTTCATCCCAAACAAGGGCTGTAGTGTCCATTCTTCCCACTTTTATAGAACTAAAGGGAGCTGTAGGCTTAAGTCATAGTGGCAGCGTGGCTTGATTGGAAGGGGCCTCAAAGCCCATCCAGTTCCAAATCCTGCTATGGACAGGGTTGCCAGCCACTAGCTCAGGCTGCCCAGGGCCCCATCCAAGCTGGCCTTGACCACCTCCAGGGACAGAGCATCCACAACCTCTCTGGGCAACCTATTCCCGCGCCTCACTACCCTCTAAGTGAAAATCTTCCCCCTGACATTTCATCTAAATCTTCCTCCCTTTTGTTTAAAGTCACTCCAGACTTTCCCTCTGGAGCTTAGAACTCAAGATTTCAGAGTGGATGTTGAGTTGGTGCCCATTCAAAGTGCCAGCCCAGCCCAAGAAGCAGAATACTCTTCTGAAGGCCCTTTAGCTTCAACCTAAGTTGAGCTATGACCATTTTTATACTGAATTCCTGCAAAATCAGCATGTCTGGGAACCACAGCAGACTGCTGGCAGCTGAGTTTCTCTTTGAGTCTTTGTTCACACCAGTGCTTCAGAGCAGAGCTTGCAAGGCTGAGGTCATGCTCTGAAATGGATCAGAAATAAAGGAAGGGCTTTGCTGAGGCCCTGCTACATCAGCCTGCTTAGCTTAAGATAATCATGAGCAGGCTGAGCGCCTGCCCAACCTGTGCACCCGCTTTACCTCTGTGCACCTATGGCATGTAGCAGAAGAAATCGCTGTTGAAAGTCAGTGAGACCTTGTTCAGAGCAGCCCCAGGTGCTTCTGAAAGTCTTGTCCTCTCCTGTGCTGTTCTAAAGACTTCTAAATTACAGTTAATTCATAGGCTCAGGTGCTCTTGCAGAGCTCCCACCATTGGGCCTCCCCCTGGGCAGGCTGTGTTGGAAGGCTGCTGGGGCTCAGGCCTTTGACTGCCCGAGAGAGCGGGTCACTCCTCAGCCTGGAGGGACAAGAACAGAAGATCATCCAGTGCAAGAGCAAGGCGGGTTGAACTGTGATCACCCCCCAGGCCACACTGATGGGCTGCAGTGCAACAACCGAGATCCAAAGGCCAGAGCTGCAACAGCTTTTCATGGCAAGAGTATTGATGTTTACTGGACAGCACTTGGGTTTAGCTGAGAAATCCCACTACTCTCGGTGCACCCCTGTGAGAAAAACCTGAGCAGCTGGGGTTCTGCATGGTTTGTGGTGCTGACTTATTTCTTTCATGTTGAAACTGAGGGCCCCGTCACATTCGGAGTGAAATCGATGTCAGCGAGGCCTGTAATTAGGCCACCTGCCTACTGAGACATCCTGCTATTATGAGGCTTTCCTCACTGGCTTCAATTCCTCTGTTACAGACTGTCAGTCCCCACCATGTTTTGTACAAATACCCCTATAAACGAGATGGGAACTTGCAAGGTTATTCCTCTGACCCTTCATCCACTTTGGAGGAACTCCCAGAATTGGCGGCAGATGGTGAAGCCAGCTGCATGTTTTAGTCTGCTTCTCTCCTTCCAGCCTGATCTGATTGGAAATAAAACCTGAGAGTTTGTTGACTTCAGGCAGGTTAAATAATCTTGCCCTGTAGGTCAGACTGGTTAAAAACAAAAAGTCTCAAGGAAACTGTGGAAGTCTGGGGTTCAGTGTTGGTGAAAGACTGCATCAGAAATGAGACACAGCTGCACCTGTCTGGGGGGGATGTTCAGTTGCCAGCAATCTGCAGTATTATGGCAGCATTTCTCAATTCTGTCTGAAATTTAGCAGAAAATCTCCCAAAAAATTTAACCTGGTTTATAACTTCTTCAAAGGTGAAAGAGGAGAGCAATAGTTGCAGTGCCATCCCACGGCTTTCAAGAGGATGCTGCCTCCATGAGAACTGGCTTGGATCACATGGGGAAGCACAGTAACTCAAAGGTGAGCCTCATTACCTCCTTGCTCTTAATCCTTTTAGATAGAAAGCCCAGCTGCTGGTGACTCAGGAAACAATGATTCATAATGGAAATGGCCCTCACACCCAAAAGAGTTTGAGGTTGTGCCTTCACAATACCCAGACTGGGTACTAAAATGTAATGACGTGGGGCGTCATGCTTGTCAAGGAGATGCGTATCTGGACACAGTGGAAAAAACTTGTTGAGGCCCAAGAGCTATTTTAAGGGTTCAGTATTGTTCGTCTTGCTGATAATTTGAATGTCAAGCTTGACACCTTGTGGAATTTTTAATCTCTTAAAATAGATTTTAAGGTACTACCTTTTCCGCTGATCAGTACACAGAATGGTGCTGCATTAACATAATAAAATAATATTCTTCAGCTTGTACAAAGGAGCTACAATATTTGAGCAATGCTTGGTGCTAAGATTTCAGTAAACAG
>JAOWBP010003503.1:3825291-3837305 GCA_028571105.1 Tragopan temminckii
GGCGCCCCGAGGGCTGCCGCGGCGCAGGCAGGTGGGTGCGCGGCCGGGCGGGCCGGGAAGTTGGAGCGGGAGCCCCGGCGGCGCGAGGGGGGAGCGGCTCGGAGCCGCGAGGAAGTTGCTGGGCGCCGCGATGTGGGGATTTGGAGGCGTTCGGGAGAGCGACGGCGCGCCGTGCCCGCGGCCGGGCGCCTCTCGGGGCTTTATGTAACGGCGTTGGGGCCGGGAGCGGCGGAGCGGCTCAGCCCGTCCGGCTCTGCGCGCCGCACTTCGCCGCCCGTCAGCGCTTCCCATCCCCGGCAGCGGCGGGCGAAGAGCCGCTCCGCTCCGCGCACCCCCCGGGTCCCGTTCCCCGCAACGCCGAGCGGGGCAGCCCCGTGGGAGGAGTGCTGCGCGCCCCGGCCGCCTCGTTCCCTGTCGCTCTCCGCGTTCTCCCCCTTCTCCCGGCTTTCTCCTTTCCCAGCGCTTTCCATCCCGCAGCCGATCCGTCCCTCCAAACGCGAAGCGCCGAGCTGGGGCCGCCCCGTTCGTAAACCTGGGGCTCGCTGCGACCCTTGAGCGCAGCGGGCGGCGGCGGCGCGGGGGGCCGGCCTCGCGTCGGTTAGCGCTCGCCCAGAGGGCACTGCAGGTGCGCGGTCAGGCTGCGAGCGTTTTGGGGTTCCCCTCCCCGAATTGGGGTGCCGGCAGTTCGGGCTCTCGGCGCCCTGCGGACGGGGCCGTGACCTCCTCCTCGCTCCCGGCGTTCCCGTGGGGGCGGCGATGCCGTCGCCCAAACTTTTGCTCTCCATCCCGCGCCCGTTGCCGGCAGCACGGACGCATGGAGGCTCCGCGATGTTTTCGTGCGGCGATGTTCGCGACGCGGGGCTCCGCCGCGTCACGTGGAGCTGCTACCTGGGAGCCTTTGTTCTGCTCGGGGATCGCCGGGCGACCCGACCCGCTGCTGTCCCCGTACCCGGGCGGGGCGTTCGGTCATCGCCGCCGAATTGCCTGAGAGCCGCTCCGGGTACGCGGCCGCTCTTCACGCACGCCGTTTTGTTTCTCCCCTCTCCCCGTAGCGAGGATCCCGCTCCTGGCGAGGTGCGCGGGGTTGACTTTGTGCCCCCGCTCGACTTCGGTCGGTGCCGGGTATGGCAGCGTTCCCCTTCGCCGCGCCCCGCTGGCACTTCTCCCGTCCGTCCGCCGCGATGTCTGCCCGCTGCCTAAAATTAGGCTGAGCTCCGGGAGCCTCCGCGAAGGCACGAGAAGCACGGAGCTGCCGCCGCGCTGCTCTGTCCCTGCGTTGACGTGCCCGGCTCTGGGCTCCCGCTGTCCCCGGGCGTCCCGGGAGAGCGGCCCCGGCGCTCCCGTCCTGGTCGCAGCCCCCGTGGTGCCCGGTGAATGCTGTGACTCGTTTTCTTTTTATAAAGAGTTGGGTGTATGCACGTATGGATGCTGGCACTGAGAGCTGCGCTGCTGGTTAACGTGAAAACAGTATTAAGGATGTGAAATACGTGTCCGTGAGTAAGCAGCCGGCCCAGGGAGAAGCCCTTGCGCTGTCCGCCCTCGGGATCGAAGCTCCCTTCTGGTTTTTGGGCGATATTAGAATTGTTGGGTTTTTTTTTTTTTTTTGAGTTAAGCAGATTGAACCAAACCGCAGTGAGTCCGGCCGCACGTAGCAAGCGGACCCATCGGCGGCACGTCGGCGCGGCGGGGCAGGGAGCGAAGCAGGTGGTGGCCCTGCTTCGGGGCGCCGTGGCCGTGCCGTAGCGGCAGCTGTAGGTGGCAGCAGCCCCCCGGAGCTCCCCGCGGCGGCAGCGGGGCCGGAGCTCGCCGAGCTGCCGGAGGGACGCGCCGTGCCGTGCGGTAACTCGGAGCGACGGAGGGGTGAGCGGCCGCAGCTCCCCGGAGGTGGGCAGTGTCGCTGGGCACCGGGCACATGCCGAGCTCTTGAAGCCTCGGAGCAGCTGCTGCTATATATAAAGCTGGGTTTTAATCGGCCTGCCGGGAAAACTTGTCCCGCTGCAGGAACTGGGGCAGCTGTGTGTTGGTGGGCGCATCGGTGGTGCGGCGGCACTGGTAAGCGCAGGGGCGGCCAAATCTGTGACACAAAGCCCAGGAGCATGTACGATATGAGCTGTGAGAATAGCACCAATATAAAGGTGATGAGGAGTAGAAATTCAGGCTGTAAGAACGTTGAGGCTTATTCCTGCTTTCAGGCGATACCTGCTCTCTGTTTCTGCCACTGAAGCCTAGCAAATCCGGCCTCTGCCATAGAAGTAGATGGGCAAATAAAGTGTATCAGCTTGAAAGTAAGCCCCGGAGTTTTAGTGGCTGCAGTTGTTATCTGAGCTGTAAAAGATGTTCAATCATCACACACGCTTTCTGTAAGGTCAGCGACAGAGATTTCTAAAATACACTGAATTTGTGCTTGTTTCCTGTGCCTCCTGATGCCCGTATAGCTGAACATACAGTACCCAAATGCGTGCTTACAGCTTGATCTTTCTTAAACCTTCCCTAATAAACCAGCAGTGCATCCTGTGCTCTCCTCACAGGATGGATGCCTGCCTGCTCCTCCAGCCGGGTCTTGGGAAGCTGCCTCCCAGAAACACCAGAGAGAGGTTGAAGAAAAAAGCCCCCAAATAACCCCTTGTGAACAAAGCTAGCTTACTAAGAAGTCGGCAGAGCCCCAGTCTCTATGAGTGCAGGCAGCGGTCCCACAGGCGGAGCTGGGACCTTTGGGATGGGCAGGAAGGAAAACCATCGTGCTTAGTGCAATACACCTCCTACCATTCCATTTCCATTCATTTAAATGATGTTGAAATAGCAAGCATTTTAAGCATAAAAGTTTATGTGGCATGGTTGGCATGACCTTCAGTAATACTGCAAGGCTGGCGTAGTACCTGTTCTGAGTTACTTTGTGCTGCTCCATTCCCAGTATCCACAGCAAACTGGTGACCTTGTTGGCCGTGCCATCCCGGCTCCCTCTCCCCACCTCTGCTCCACTCTGCAAAGCCGCACTGTGGATATTTTTGCTCGTTATCTTTGGCAGCAAGAATGTATATATCTAAATTTAAATTGCTGTTTGCTGAGGATATGTGATAGTATTTAGAATTCAGCATTATTTTATTATCTCTTTGAAAGGGTAAAAAAAAAAAAAAAAAAAGGGCTCATTTATTTCGAGAGATATTTCTGTAGCGTGAAAATATCAGCAAAGTAGTTGGCGTTTTCCAGTTGTTGTTGACTTCAAATTTAGCAACCATTGTCCCTGTTGGTATATTTGATGCTCTAAAAATGTACTTGCCTTTGAGTGGGAAGCTGAAGTGATTGGTAGGCAGATAGTATTCTTTGGTGGCTATTAATAATGCTCAGAGGACATATGGAAAAACCCACAGAATTGGCTAGAAAGGAGGCCAAAATAACGTATATGGCTGCTTTGTTTGAAAGTTGCCTGTGTTCCAAGTTGAAGCAGCAGCGGCGATGCTGTAAGTTTTCTGCCCCTTGGTCCAACATCTCAGCAAGGAACCCAAGCCAGGTCTGCACTGCACGCTTCTGGCTGCCCAGGGCTCTTAGTGTGCAGCCTGAGCCTTCAGTGGCACAGCTCCCTAAATAGCCCTCCATGAGCATCTGCATTCCTGTTGTAACAAAAGATTGGGGACAGGAGCAGAATGCGCTTTTTTGTCCGTGTTCTTTTTTCTTTCTATTTTTTTTTTTTTTTCCTTCTTGTTTGGGAAGATTTACAAATAGGTTCACTCAGCGATGCTGGCAGCAAATTGCTCGGTGTTAATTTTCTCCTGAGATCCCAGGGTTGTGTGAATCTCAGCTTTGCATACAGAGGGAAAAGCATCTCTGCCTGCCCTGTGTGCAAGGGGAAGTCAGAGCCCCTTCGTTCAAGAAACAGGAATCCAACAGTTATGGGTTTGAAACCCACTTTTAGCTCCTCTGCAAGATTTAGTGCTGGGGCTGAGTGTCTCATGGCTTTTGAGTGTCTGGCAAAGGTCGCTGGTGGCTTTGGAGGTGGAAATGTGGGTTTATGAAGGGTCTAATAAGTGTGGTCTGCCTGCTGCCCAGACATGTGGTTAAGGCATTAAAATATATGGGTTGTGCCTCATGCTGTAGCAGAGCAGTTACCAGGTGGGTGTCCTTCGATGCTGCCAAACTTTTGCTGTCAACTTCAGTAGCCTCCTTCGTGCTGAAGGCAGGCAGAAAAAAGCATTAGGAGTGGTTAAGCACGGGCTGAGGAGTGTTAGGGCTGCTTTGCTTCCAGGCTGCCACCAGCACACGTGGGGTTGGAGGGCTGTGACACTGGGCACTGCTTTTCCTTTCCCTGACAGCACCCCGAGGGAGCTGCCAATTACCACCAGGTCTTTGTGTTTAACGCTCTGCTTCCTTTCTTTCCTACCAACTTTGGGCTTCCAGCGTTATGATTACTTATGGATTTGTAAGTCAGAAATAACCTCGTAATTGCTATATTGCTTTGCCCGCAGTAGCAGCGAGCGTTAAAGTTAATGCATCATCCACACAGAAAATTGATGTTTGGCCAAGACGTGGGGCTCTGACAGCTGATCTTAAGGAGCGTTAGGCTGGCATGTAAATAGAGACCTGTGGGTGACATTCATGAGAAAAATGAGGGTCTTTGGAAATATCCCATAAAAGGAAAGTATTCCTTGCATTGGCGGAAGATACTTGGGGGTAACAAAGTTTGTGTGGATGCCTTTCCTTGGAGGTCAGTGATGTGAAGGCCTGGGGTGGATAATATGCAATAAAAAGTATGACAGCTGATCATTCAAAGCCTGATTTTTGCCTGATCATCAGGGTCTGTCTGCTGAGACGACACTTGTGAGCTGCTGACCTCCTTGCTTAATGGGAGGTTTCCTTTAATATGTGGAATGTTCCTTGCATTTCTTTCCTCAAATAAGCAGCAAAAATACCCAGGGACAATTCTTAATAGCCCACAGTAAGAAACTTCTTGGTGTTTGGGTGATGATGCCCAGCTCATGTGTACAGGTACGTGTGCCTGCATTGGTGCATATTGTGCTGGTGGTCACAGGTAGGGATCTGGAAGCTTCTGCAGATACTTGTGGCTCAGTTCTTGCTGGAATGCTCTGCTTTATGCCAGTGCTCTTTGGGCAAATATGCACTTGAGCATATTTTGTCAATATTTGGTTTTGAGTCAGTAGGTATGGATGATTGTGCTACAAAAGCAGTCAATATCTATTTATTAAAACATTTGTGTTGAACAGAAAATGTACGATCCAATTTGAGAATTAGGCCCACCCAATTATGCAATCAGGTAATTGCGCGTGTAATTGCTCGCACAAACGGTCAGTTAGATGCATAACCGTCCATTTGCATGCGAAATTAAGCAGTCTTGTAAATGGGGCTTTGAATATTCGTTGTGGAAAAGGCAACTTTCTGGTTATGATTCCTTGTGTTGCTCCTCCTTTGGTGGCCCGTGGACCAAAGGCAGTGGCAGGAAGCAGAGCAGGGGCAAGCAGAAGTGTGCTGGGGAGCCTTGGAGGCCAAAATGGTGAAGAGAGCTCAGCCCACAAAGCAGCCTTTGCCTCGCTGCTGCTGTAAGATCTGTGACAAGATCCACATCAGGATGTAGTTTCCTCCAAGCATCCCTTGGTGCTTCCCAAGTCCTGTCCCACCCCCAAGTCCTATTTGTGAGAGATGTGAATGTGGTCAGGCTCTGGTGACTTTCTGTGGCCACGGGATGTGGAGCTCAGTGTCTCGTCTCCGTGTCCCATCCCTATGCAGGAGTAAGCTCACAGTGCTTCCTTCTGATTTTGGGAGGAATTTCCCTTTTTGTCAACACCTCCTGCCAATATTGCAGTGTTGTTTCGCAGTGCTCACTCCTTTCTTTTATTACTACTCCTAAGCCAACTAATGACAGAGTAATAAGTTGCATTCTTCAGCAGGAGCCCTCTGAAAGCCAGCTGATGCATCGGGGCTGTCAGAGTACCATGTAAGCAACTAGAACCTGCTCATAGGCTGATGTGTTCCCTTCCAAGGACCCAGTGAGTGAGACAGTGCTGAAGAAATCTCCTCTGCCTTTTTTTTTTTTGTGGATTTTTTTTTTTTTTTGCATTGAATGGAGAGGGGTTAAAAAATAAAAGCTGCATTATGTCAGCGACCTGAAATAAATAGCACTGCAATGAGAAGCGACAGCCTCATTCACCTTGCATCCATGCAGAAATAACGGAGCTCTCTCCCCATGCCCGGCAAAAAGGAGAACAGAGCAAAGAAAGAGGAGCTCCGACCTCGGTGTGTCGTCGTGCTCGGCTCGCAGGGAGCAGCCCAAGTGTTGTTCTGTGACCATGAGCCACGTGTCTGTACCCACCACCCTGCTCCTCCTTGGCACAAGCTCGGGAATGCAGCGGTATTAAAATGGAACAGAGAGTTTTTGCAATAAGGGTGGCTTTCCTTCCTGCTTTCTCACTGGAGTATTGCATTTACTTTTCGTTTTGAAGCTCCCCAGTGGCACAGAGGGTCCTTCTGCACGGGAGGAAGGTTTCCTTATAACAAATTCCGTTGTTGGTTGCTCTGTGAGCAGTGAAAGTAACGAAGCCGTTTAGCATTGCTGGAGATGCCACGTGCACTCCTGATAGTGCTTTATGACACTTGGGCGTTAGTTAACGTGCACTTAAAAAATAAGCTGTTATCACTGAGTTGCCTCTCGTTTCTTGCCGCGCTGTATTTCTCTTTCAGCGCAGAGCATCGTGCTGCTTTAGTTTGCGTGGTCCTTTGGGCATCACGGTGATGTGCTGGGGTGAGGGGTGAGCACGGGGCAGGGCTGCCTTGTCCCTCTGTGTGGTGTGGGCTGGGTGATGAGGAGCTCATCCGGCCCTGGATCGATAGAGCTTGGCCAAGGAGCGCACAGATCGCAGCACAGAGCAGGTGCACCGCATCTGCAGTCATCCCAACTCTACTTCCTCAGCTAGAAATGAATGGAAGAGATTCTTTTTGTCTGCCCAGACTTTTTAAATTGTTGTTCTAGACAATGTTTTTGGCAGGTCAAACCGCCTTTTGTTATCCAGGCGCTCTTCCCAGCGTCTCATTGTTTGAGCACGTGTTAATTATCGCTCAACAACCGGGCTGCGATGGAACCACGGGAGCCTTATCTGAAGGCAGAGCCATTGGCAAACGAATTCATTACGATCAGAGCCACTCTAATGGATGTTAAATTAATTCATAATAACGCGATGCTTAAAATCCAGTGTTAAGCAGCGTGTTGTTAATAATTACAGATGCACTTCTGCCGTGTCTGCCTTTAATATTATTTCTTCCGACTGCGTGGTCAGGAGAAAGCCTGAGATGGGACAGCTCTCCTCTCCACTACTTACATTTTTACACTGCTAATTCCAGACTTCTATTGGAGCAAATAGCTTAATTACCAACGTGTCCATTTTGCAGTGAGTAGACACACAAGCGTGAAAGCTAGCACGCTGATGTGAATATATGTAATTTATAGCAGAGATTCTCTAACTGTGGGGTTATTACAGAAAAGTGACAGTAATTAATGGCGATGGTCTCTTTCTTGCCATCATTCAAGGGAGAAAGTGGAGGGGAGAAGTCAAACATTGCCACGCTTACGGTTAATACAGTATCCACGGTTTGCTATTAGAGTTATTTGGGAATTGTAAGTGATTTCATTTATGTAAAACTGTTTATTTGATACTTAGTGCTTAAAAAAAAAAATGAAAAAGGAAAGAAGTGCCTTTGCTGTATAAAACCCCATTGGCAGCATGCCTTAGGGCTGGGAGGTGTTGATTAACATTTGTGTTCCCATGCAAAGCTCTGCAGCATCTCATTGTCCCAGTCCCACCGCACTCAATGAGGCTGCTTTGCTTTGCAATAGTGAATGGGGATGAATCTTTTTTGGGCTTCAGCAGCAAAACCTGTGCAAGGATCGTGGCCGTGAGGAACCCTGAGCTGAAGATACTGCTCTTCCTGGGTTTTCTTCTTTTTTTTTTCTTTTTTTTTTTTTTTCCCATTTCTTTTGAAAACACTGACGTGGAAGCGGGTGGGGAGGCTTCTTTGGGCTGTGCCTCCAAAGGTCATATAACACTTTATGTTCTCCCCGACATGACACAGTGTGACAGAACAAAGTATTTATCTTGTGTACTTGTCAGCTTCGTTCTGCAGGCTCCGGAATGATGAAATGCTGCAGAATATGCTGCTGCTTGTTTCCTTTAGGGACTTGCGCTGATTTGTTTAAAGTGTCGTCTGCACCCAGTAAACGCTTCATTTATTACAGCTGACACCTGGAAATGTCTGAGGGAGATGCATCAAGGCATCGTGCAAATAATAGTTTCTTTATTTGCCGTTGTTGTGCTCATGTCCTGCTATAGACGTGGTCTGCAATGGGCCGTGGTGCTTCTGGAGGTGCGCTGTGCCGGACCTCTGCGAGCCGTGCTGTTTCCATCAGCAAAATGCGCTGTGACTCGTGCCGGGCCAGCTCCGCTGCTAATTACTGCAGTGAGTCACAAACGAGCTCTTGCCTCAGGAGCTGCGCCGGTCCTCGCCTCAAACTTCTGCCCATTACTTGTTCTGATGCTTAAGCAAAAATAAAAATAGACCTCTTGCAAAAGGGGGAGCGAGAGTTTGAGATGGCGATGCGACCCCGCTGATTAAAGCGTTGGATGCAGAGGCTTTCCGATTCAAATTCCAAGTCCCATACTAGTATTGGCTGGTTTATTTATTTATTTATTTATTTATTTATTAATTTAGCATTATGCAGTTCTCTGCCGTCCCAGAAGGCCAGCGGGACTTGGGTATAGCAAAATACATGATTGTGTTTGTAGCTTT
This sequence comes from Tragopan temminckii, assembly GCA_028571105.1. Taxonomy (NCBI): domain Eukaryota; kingdom Metazoa; phylum Chordata; class Aves; order Galliformes; family Phasianidae; genus Tragopan; species Tragopan temminckii. Next base: position 3,834,079 of record JAOWBP010003503.1, read on the forward strand.
TGCTCGTTCTTCGCTCACCGATCTGGATGGTGAACTCAGAAGTGACCCCGTGTGCCAGGTTGCCCCCGTTGTATACGGGGCCGTACAGCCCTGCAGTAAGGCCAACTCCTCACCAATAATTGGTGTCTGTCATTGGAATGTTGATATGTCACGGTGGTTAATTGACAGGCAGATGGCGGTCCATACCACGGCATACGAGCAGAGCTTTTCCCTGGGCCAAATGATTACTTACCTGGTTTTCAATTAGCAAAGCCTGCCAATTACCTGGAGTGGTTTTTCTTTTAATTATGCTGCAATTACAGCAGCAAGATGGCCAGGCTGTGGGGAGGAGAAGGGAGCTCCGTGGCACAGGCAGATCCTTGCTAGGAAAACCCTTAAAAAGAGACCAAAAGGGGAAAGCCATGCAGTGGAAAAGACCCACGAGCCATGCTTCTGGAGCTCATGCTTCTGCTCTTGGCTCAGCAGAGCCCAGTAGTGCACATGCAGGCAGCTGCTTGCTCAGGGCTGAGGAACAGCCTCGGCTGGTTTATGAAGGCTTTGGTTGTCATCTTAATTTTCAACCCAGCTAATAGCAGCCTGGGCAATGAAAAGATATTTCCTTTGTAATTATGGTGTTCTCCTTTTTCCTTTGAGCCACGTGTTTAAATCATCGGGCATCCTATTCATCTGAATTGTCTCCTGGAGTTTATCTTCCCCTGCGGATCAGTCTCTTATTGTACTTTATTGTGATGAGGCCGTTCATCTTCCTCAGCTCTGCTCTGCCCCACCGGTTCCCTGTCGTCCTCGAGGAATAGGGAAGGAGATGGAAGAGGCTTTGGGCTTGAATGAGCCGGTGATGAAGTTGGGTCTCCTCTGGGATGAAGACATTAATGCAGCATCGTGAAAGATGAGACCTGCCCTCGCTTAGGGTGGCTCCAATAATGAAAAAATGTAATTAATCATAATTGGTTCTGCTAAGGGGATGTGATCTGGGAAAGACACCTGCCGAAACAGCGGTGGGAGTACATGGTAGGAGCAGGAAAAGGGTCAGAGGAGCTGCAGCGGCCCAGGCTGCCTCTGTAGGAGTGTTTGGTAATGCCTTGGGGGGCCTCCAAAGACAGTGGGGGTTTCGTTGTGTTGTGATGCTGCTTGTTCTGTAGCGTGCCCAGTGAGGGCACTGAGGTTCTAATAGGTTTGGGCACAACAGCTGGGCTGTAGCATAGCGTGTTGGGGTAAAGCAAGGAAAGAAGGGCTCTGTATGTTCCTTGGGAAGGAGATTCTACCTCTGCAGCCTGTATAACCTTCTGCAGGAAGGCACTTTATTTTCTTTTTCTTCAGCCTTTCTAAGCCACTGAAAGACTGTATGTGAAGCCCTGGCATATTGCAGATGTCTCCCAAGTCCTCAGTTTGTTGCTTTGCTTATGCAGCTAACAAATGTTAATCAAAGCAATTTCCTGCCTATAAAAAGTGATCACTTTGTTGCTGACACAAAAGCTTGTGGTTTTTTTTTTTTGCCTTTCCAATCGAGGGATTGCAATGGCACAAAGCACCTCTTCCTCTCTGAGTTGGGGGCAAAGATTTTAGGAGCCTGGAAAAAGCCAGGGTGAGGACTCCACTCCTGTTGGGTTCATCCATTCACGTTAGTAATTTGGGGTTGTCAGTTGGGTTCAGGCTGTGCAAGGAGCCAGTATCCTGCACTATCATAAACTTAATCCATTTCCTCTGTAGGAGTTCAGTAGCTCAAAACAGAGCTCGCGTTGTATTGCCATCCTCAGCACGGAAGACTGTCAGAACTGAACCTAACTAATGACTAGAGTTATAAATAAATAAGGCTGCGTACGACGCTACCTTGTTCTGAGTTTGGATCTGTAGCTTCTACGGGCAGAAGATCTTTAGTTTTGAATTTTTAAGGGTGGGTGGTATACAAAGCTGCCAGGGGGACCTGAGGGTAGATGGGAGCGGCCCTCTGGAATATCCTGGCTGTAACTCCAAAGAGAAATCTGCTGGCCGTTTTGCATGCACTGTGGCGTTGCAAAATAAAGGAACTCTGCTAGCTCCCCACCGAGGCAAAAGGAGATACTTGGCTTACTCAAGTAGCTGATTCAGGCCCCAAATAATTACGTTTTTATTTATTAGCACGTTAAAATTCCTTTAATTAGGTTTTGGTGCAGTATCTTGAATCCTTTGAGTTGAAAGTTTTCTTGTTCATAGCTTACACATCAAGCCTTTGGTGGTGTTACAGCTCCACAGATCATGTGCTGAGCTAATTAAGTAATAACGATTGAGGTGCGGGGTATTTCCTTGGGATTAATGACTGTCTGGGAGGAGTTGATGGCCCAAGGTGTAGCTGAGGGCCATTAACACCAGACTGCTATTAATTCTAAGAAAATGCCACGTGCCAAGGTCATCATTGCTATTAGAAGTTGAGGGCAACGAGGAGGTAGGTGCATGAAGTTACATGGGAAGTGTATGCATTTCAAGCAAATATAATATGGTTTTAATGGGTATCTGCATGGTGTACCTGTTGATTAGGCAGTCTGTTTCTTCCCTTCATTCCTCACTGTTCTGTCCAAAGCTTAATGATGAGGATCGCAGTGATGGAGGATGATGCTTTTCTTGTCTAGTGCCCTTTATCTTAATGGTGCTCGTATTTTGGTCCACCTCAAAGGGCTCTTTATGTGTATTACTATTTTTTTTTTTTCTCCATTTACTAGAGGGCTTAACAACCCAACCTAGCAGCAGCTAAAAATACTATCGGTGCCAAATTGACCTCCTGTTCATACAGACAACTATTAACTTGTTCTGATGCAGCTACCTATTATGTGAGCAATGTGTGATCCGTATGTTTGTGATTCTGCAGTGAGTGATGTGGGTAAGAGTCTGAAGACCCACAGAGGCTGCCTTCAATAGAGGTATGTTTTTGTAGGTTTTGCTTTCCGAAATAGCATTAAAAATGGTGTCATTGCTGGGGAAAACCAGGAACAGTGTGTTAAAGCACCTGTCTCTGTAGTGAGAGCATTGTATTTCGAAGTAGAACTGTGGTTGCGACATGGTAGGCTCCATTTTGGGTTCTTGGTGAAAGGCTGAAACTGGTTATTCCCCAAGGACTGCAGAACAGAGATAAATCTTACAAATGTTCAGATAATAGCTATATTTTACGTTAAAAGCTGAGGAGACTTGGATGCACATCACTTGCATTGAAACCGTTTCCGGTGTGTCGTGGCTAGAAGAGTTTGACCATCATTGTC
>JAOWBP010003503.1:3837405-3848391 GCA_028571105.1 Tragopan temminckii
TGTGATTCTGCAGTGAGTGATGCGGGTAAGAGTCTGAAGACCCACAGAGGCTGCCTTCAATAAAGGTATGTTTTTGTAGGTTTTGCTTTCCGAAATAGCATTAAAAATGGTGTCATTGCTGGGAAAAACCAGGAACAGTGTGTTAAAGCACCTGTCTCTGTAGTGAGAGCGTTGTATTTCGAAGTAGAACTGTGGTTGTAACATGGTAGGCTCCATTTTGGATTCTTGGTGAAAGGCTGAAACTGGTTATTCCCCAAGGACTGCAGAACAGAGATAAATCTTACAAATTTCAGATAATAGCTATATTTTACGTTAAAAGCTGAGGAGACTTGGATGCACATCACTTGCATTGAAACCATTTCCGGTGTGTCGTGGCTAGAAGAGTTTGACCATCATTGTCTTAATGTGATGATTTGAATGTTATGAGGAAGTCTTTCTTTTTCAGAAGCAGTGTTGGAAGGGCTATCAGCTGCTGAAGGAGGGGGGCAGACGTGCTGGTATCCACTGTATAAACAGCAGATTGCTCCCTCCGGCAAGCCCTGGCCTTTGCCAGAGCAATATATTTGCCACTGTTTTAAAATTAGGTTCGGGATGCATCTACAGATAGATTTTTCTGATATTAGTTCTTGTGAAAGCTGACCTGCCTGCACAGGAGGAAGAAGTCTTGTGGGGGCAGGACTTGGGGTAGGGTTTATGGTGGTCCTGGAGGGTCTCACAGGCATTGGGTATCCTTCCATCCCTGCAAAACGTAGGCATCCTTCTGCAGTCTCCAGTCGAGTCCCAAAATCAGTGTGCCTTGCTAGTTAAATTTGGTTGCTTTTTTGTTTCCTGTTTTTTTTTTTTTTTTTTCCTTTTAATTCAAGCATTTAAGAAAAGTTTTGAGCATCGACAGAAAACTTGCATTTATCATAACTTTGTAATTTTCTTAAACGTCATTGTAGGTACCGATAAATAAGCTGTTAAAAGCAATTACGGCCTGAATAATAATCCTGACTAATAAACAGAATGTACTGTGTAATTTTGGTCGTTTTCAACCATCTGGCTCTGGTCTCCCTAATTGACTTAAAGCACAGTGACAGTGTCAGCTGCAAACAGCATTCGGCTCGGCTGAGATTCCCGAGCAGGCATTCCTTTGGAAACTTTCACATTTTGGAGATTTTTGAAAGAAAACAACAAATCAATGCATTGGGATTATTACTGTCTCGATTACAACAGCACAGATCACGAATCCGTCGGCGTTGTCTTCCACCGAGCATAAAAACTTGATTTATAATGATTTGATTGTGTGCGGTTTCATTATTTCCTAGTGAAACTGCAATTGGAAGACTCTGAATGTTTCCAAGTATCTAAATTCATGCTGGCACTCACTTCTGAAGCTGCCAGAATTGAAATGCTTTCTGTGTCGGCTGGGCTGAAGGCGTCTCCTCAAGCCCAAGCGTCCCTTCGGTCAGCTGCTATTTGTGCTTTGCTTTTTCATTAACGCATAGCGTTGCTAAAATTTCCAGGGGTTTGCACTCAGTGTTGGAGACCCTTTGGTTTTGTTTGTCAGAGGTGCTGAGATGTTTATTTATGTCCTGGCTGGAGGGCAGGCTTTCTTCTGAATTTCCTAGCCAAAGGCTTAGCGAGTTTGTGGCTCGCTCTGTGCAACCTAGGTGCTCGCGCTCTAATTGCCACGGTGAGCCTGACGTGACAGCCTAGCCTCCTTTCAGAGCTTATTAATTCGAAATGGCGGAGGGGAGGGGAGGGGAGGAGGTGTGCTTTTAAAAATGTTCATTATTTACTTCGGTATTTGATATTACTGCAATTCCTGCTATGCTTTTTGCAAGGTGATGGTGGAAAAGCTTTGCTGGGGCGCGTGAGCAGGGCACGGATTTCCTTGTGCCCCGCTGTCTGACCTGCAGCCAAGGGTTTGCTCTCAGGGAGGATGCCTTTTATTGCCTGGATTTGCTTAATGGAGCACACAGCCTGCTTCGCCAGCCCCGCCACTGATGTTTTCTGCTTAGTTTGCTAAATTTGATTACGCCATTTGGACAGGTTTTAATATTTACGCATACAGAAGGAACAATGCAAATGGCTTTAAGAAGCAGCAAGGTATGAAACACAGCTGCCATTAATTCAGTGGGGTCCTGGTGCAGTGGTTGAAGTAGTTTGGGTGCTCCCACTGAGCGCATAGCAAGGTTAATTCTTTTCACATATGCTGCTGCGTGTAATCATAGCTGCTCTCAAATGTTGACCCCTGTCTCTTGACATCATGTTGACCAGTGCACATCATCAGATAACATTCAGGCTTGAAAATGCTCTAGGTTTTGCAAAAATAACGATGTGAGGGCTGGCAATTAGGAAACACAATTTCTGTGAGATCTGGCAAGGTCCAGACTTGAAGTTTGGAGGATCTCTGCAGTCTGATCCTTGCTTCGGGAGGTTTGCTGATTTAGGGATCTGGATTAACTGGTGACTGATAGAAACTTTGCAGCCCTGGAATGGGAGTGAAGAGCTGTCTCCGTTGATGCAGAGCTGTCGGGTCAAGGCTTAGGGCAAAATGTGGGATGTCAAAATTTGGGATGAAATTGGCTCATTTGGGACTGAAGCATCAAGAGGCTCCCCACAGGCTTTTAAGAAGTTTTGTGGATGAGTGGGGAAGAAGAGAGAGCTCCATTGAAAGCCCCTTCTGGGCTCGGATGGATTTTAGCAAGCCCTGCAAAACTGTTCCCTGCTTGAGGAGCAGACTTGGTTGGTGCGATCAACGTAAAACCAGAGATCTGGGAAAAAAAAAATAGTAATAATAATGCTGTATTTGCAGTCTCCAGCACTCTGTCTGTGTGTTGTGGTAGCTGACAAGGAGATGTAAAGCCCGTGGTTAGGCTGATTGCCTTTATGATGTGCTCAATGCAAGTTAACTCGCTTTTTGTACCTTATACCATTTCATTTTGTAGTAGCAAATAAAGCTTAGATGTAGTAAACATAATGTATACTGCTGCTCGATTTTACAGGCCAGTGAATAAATGAACTTCCTCCGATATTCCGCATCTCCTCCTAATAAATAGAAACACTGCAGTGGGATCGTGTGCGAGGAACTGGAAATCACTTATCTCTAGCTCGTCGCCTTAGCACTGCTCTCCTCATGCCCTTGCACATTGTGCAGTTTACCAACAAAGTAATTTTTGACATCGGATTTGATATTAGTGATGTACGGCCGAATCGAGGCACTCAACCCCATGGCTGTTGCATCAAGGTCTGTCTGTGCTGCAAAGTCAGAGCTGTTTGAGAATGGGTTCGTACCCCTGATTGAATCTACTGAAGTCAAAAGTGATGGGGAAAAAATAGGCGATTTTGTTGCTAATTGATAACGAGTTCCACTTGTGGGTGAGCAGTGCCCACCTGTGGGGAGAACGGTGCAATGTGTCCCTCACTGGTGCCATCAGCTGCCAAGCGAGGAACCTTGGCACCTGGCTTCCTGGCTCCGCAGCCACGTTCACTACGGGCACGTGGATGGGGAGCCCTGTGGGATTAATGCTAAAAATACTCGGGTTGCCATCTGAGTGCCTGGAGCCCTTTGGAGGCATGGTGAAGAAGATTCCTCATCTGCTCGCCGTTCTCACCACCCAACCTGCCCACTGAAGAACTGAGTGACGGGCAATCTGGCCTATCCATATGACCATATTGTTTTCCTCCCCTAATTAGCCTGGTCCTCACTGTGCTGATGAGGAAACAGATGCATGGAGCAGCAAATTACCTTCATCTCGCCTCCAAACAAAAAAGACACAGCTCTTAATTGACTCATTTGATCTCCAGCAATTCAAAGCAAGGAGAGTGGAAATATTTAAAAGTGGCACTTTGGTTCTGCGGAGGGAGGAGTGTGCTGGGAGCATACATGCATGCATTCATGTATGCATATGGCTTGTATGTGCTGAATGTGTGGGAGGTGGGGCGACTTGTAGTGTAGCATTTGATGCCCCTAAAGAGAGGCACAGAGCTTCTGACCGCAAGAAAATAGAAAGTACTGTATTACTTGTTTTGTCATTGTCTAAATGTTTGCATACCTACTTACACCATTGTTTCATTACAGTTCCTTGGTAAACAGTTCTTTTCCATGCTGCATGACATACTGCAGCTGCCTCTTCTCCTTCCTGGGTGTTAGCCTGGGTTGTAAATACCCATTTCAATTGATTGCTGTTGCAGTGGTCTTGTTTTGTTTTTTTTAAGAGCTTTTTCTAGTTGCTTCCCAGTTCCGTTTTCTAATCTTCCCCCCAGTGGAATGTGAATTGCATATGCTAGCATTTGGCTGCAGTAAGAATCCTAACATGTCTGTGGTGCTTTTTAATTGTGAGTAACGATTGCTTTTGTTCCTAATAAAAATTGGACGTGCTATTCCATTTTACTTGGAAAGAAATGGTTGTGAGTAGCAGAGGCAGATTGTGCATAGGCATCACATGTGAACGTGTACTTTTTGAGCCATGTTTTCCTCTGATTATATGAGTCCTTGCACCTGAAAGGCAAATTGTCTAAAGAGGGCTTGCATGTGCCCATGGCTGTTAGCAAAGAAAGCAGAAGCAAACAGTTGGTAAGCTGCAGGATGCAGAAGCTGTGTTTTACTAGAGCAAAGATAAGAATACTTATAAAGCAATCTTCTCATTATTCTTGTTTTAATTACTGATACAGTAAGTGGCTTCCTTTTACCTAGCATTGTATTGCTCATCCATTTAATCATCTGTTGCTTTTATGATTGCATGTGTTTTAACAGAAATGAATAAAGGAAGAACGTGTTTGCCGTTGAGTCAGCCTGTTATGTTCATTATAGGTTGTTTGGATTTGAAGCAATTTGTTAGAGCAATACTCCTGAAGTTTATAGTATTGTTATGTATTCTGAGTCAGATTGTGTGAAATACAGTTGCTACGTTACCCCTGTGTGCTTGCCATGCAGGAAAATCAAGGTGAGGGCAGGGGGAATAGAACTCTCGTATGCTTTCATTGGTTGCTTGGGATGACTTTGGATGGTGCCAGTGGGATGCTGAGGGAAATGTGTGGTTATACTGGTCTGGGGGAAGCTCAGCCCAGCCCTGCTGCTGCTCTAGGCCTAGGAAGACGGTAGACTTACTTGGTCCTTTGTTTCCCAAGATTTTCTCAGGATTATTATTTTTTTTTCCATTCTTTTGCTGTTTTGGCTGCCAGTGCTAACAGCTCAATCCATCTCACTGCTATTGGGCAAGGCGATTCTTTGCAAATCCCCCACATGGGTCCAGAAGGACCCTTGAGTGCGTAGCTGGTTGCTCGGTCCTGGGAAGTCTGTCCTGAAGTGAGCAGGGGATGCTCTGTGCACCCCCAGAGCATCATGTCTGGTTGGACCGAGGGGTTTCAGGCCCCACCTGGGTGCTGAGTGCTGATGGACGTGTCCTGCACGTGCTGCACTATGCTGGGCCCTGCCAAACAGGAGCTAATTGTTCTCCCACAGCCAAGATCAGCATGCTGAGTGCCATCCTCCTTCCCCTGCCTTTCTTCTTTCAGTATTTGGTCAATATTAGGCGGTTGAGCCTAAATCTGAGAGTCCCCCGTGTCTCCACACGCATCATCATGGGATGGTGATTCTGTAAACCAACACAGGCCTCAATTAATCCCCTTTTGAACCCGGTGGTGCAGTTAATTGAATGGAACTTGCTGGGAAAGACACAAAATAATTAGTTTGTGTCTGCTGTCAGTGCATGGCTATTGTAACACGGCTTCTCTTCTTTTTTTTCTCTATTTCTTTTCCTACTCTGTCTCCATTTTACATATTTTTAAAGTATAATTAGCATGGGGAGCCAGAAAACATGTTTTCTTTCTTTGTGCTGGAAACGGCTAGTTGTCACTTGTCAAGATCTCAGGATTTTAGATACGGGGAGATGAACGCTGTGTGTGGTGAGGGGAGGGCTCACGTTTTGTGGGGTGACACAAAAGCACTCTTCCTTGGTGCCAAGGGCTCGGGGATACCAGGAGGCTCAGGGTTACACCTTTTTCCCCCGCCTTTAGCCAGGGTTTCCCCCCATGCCTCTCATGCTTTTGGGCAAACAGAAAAATGGCAAAAGCAAGGTTTCCTCACATCTGCAAAGTGTTTTGAGATCGGTGGGTGAAAATCTGACTAGTGTTTGTTATGGGGGTCAGGCTAAGGTTCAAGCCTTGCAGGCTGTGGGGCTCTGAGTACTCACACCCTGTGGCTTGCATGCCGCTTTTACCCATTGGACTGAGCCTTGTTCTCTCCTCATTCAATTTCTCTCATCTCTTTTTACGGAAAAACAAGTCTGGTCCACGCAAGTCTCCCAGCCATGCCCCTGCATGCAGCACATCCCCTTGTGCTGTGTGTGGGTGCTGTGGGTGGTGCAGGGAGCCGGCCCGCGCCTGCGGGTTGTCAGCAGATGTGGCAGGAAAACAGTGTTTCCCTTCATTTAAAGACAGGTGCCACGCAGCCTCTGTGTTGGCCAGTGCTGCGGGACGCCTGGCCCTCACAGCACACGCCGCAGTGTTTGCTCGTTTGCTTCCCAGCGTTTTGGTCCCCTTCACCTTCCCTCAATGGCACTTTTCTTTACAGCATGAAAGCTTTGTATAGTAAGGACCTCCCAGCAAAAGAAAGAGTTACTTCCTTTTCTTTCTTTTACTTCTTCCCCTCCCCGTTCTGCTCTTTGCATCCGTACAGTTTGGGCTCTCCGCTGCCAAGCCAGAAGCTCTTTGTTGCATCAATAGGGCTGGCTGAGCTGAGGGCTGTATCCCGCTCCTACCCGAGATAGCTCCCAGCAAGATGTGTGTGTCTGTGTGTGCCTTTTTTCCCTCCTGTTAGGCTCACGGAGTAATTAGTGCTGCTTTGTGCCTGAAGTCGGTGAAGAGAGACACAGTGAAATCCGTCCACAGCCAAAGCGTTCACTGAGGTTATCAAGGAGAGAAAGTAAAAATGAATAAAGTAAGCCAAAGCGTGGCAACTTGCTACGCCTTGCATTTTATGTGCGATGTGGAGCTGCAGACAGGTGGAGTGGCTCTGTCTCATTGTCAAGCACTGCATGGAAATGTCTTGTACAGAAATGTGTGCTCAGGGAGAAAATGAGTGGGATGAGCATCGCGCTGAGATGGGAGCGTTGGTGCCATGGAGAACAGTTGGCAGAAATCAGGGCCCTCTGATTTGCTCAGGAAAGAACATTCGCTGTTGAGCGAAGGTGGGTCAGTGAGACGAGAGGCGGGGGGTTGGATCCTAGAGGTGATGAGCATTCGTTTGTGTGTTTTTGTGACCTCGAATAAATTAACATCCACAAATGTGAATTCAGAGAGCGCTGGCTGCTTTGTTTGCTCACTTTAATGGTGTGTGTCACCATACTTTGGTTGTTTCTGAAGCCAGTCAAGCTTCTTTGCATTAATAGCTTCCCCGCTTATGATGTCTTGTCAGGTTTAAGTTGAAGTTTTCCAGGAGACTTCTTGGGTTTGTTTGTTTGTTTTCATTTTTCTCCAACAGTTGAGCTTTCAGACCTGCTCAGTTTAACAGCTGAAAGGAACGTGCTTCTTTTTACCCTTTTCAATCAACTTTTTATCTTTCATCCTGTGGAATAGGATGTGAAAAGCGGAATAAAACATCCTTATGTTCTGAAATGGATGTCCAAATGCTTCATAAAACTGGAAAACAAGTGGTATTTGACTGTAAGCTGAGACTGGGAAGGCACCTTTCTCTTTCAAAAAGGAGAAAAGAGATCTGTGCTTCTAAAGGGAAGTTCCTTCAGGAATGAGCTACGTCTGTTCCTGTGCTGAGAGGACAGCTCATGTGTTTGTGGTTAAATGCTTAATGCATTCTTTGAAGCTTAAATTGAAATGCTTCTTCAATTTGAGCAAATCACCACAACTCTAGCCCGGAATGACTTGTTTAGAGGCGTGTATTTAATAAGGTAATTGAAATACCACGAGTAGAATCCAGATTTTGTCAAGAGGGTGAACTTGAAGTGTTATTACTTATCTTTTTCCCTGCTGGTAGTTATCAAGGAGCACGTGTCGACAGACCCTGTGTGGGGTAATTTATATCTGATTTCCAGTGCCCCGTTTTAAGAGAGAACTTGTATGAAGGACAGAAGTTGTTATAGAGCTAACTTTACACATAGTTGGCCAAAAGGTAAATAAAGTCTAACAACCCTCATTGGTCTGTAGGAGTTGGGATGAGAAGAGCTAATGATCGCTATCGGAGTGATAAATGAGGGAGCTCTGGAAGGGCTCTGGCAACAAGGGAAGACAGATGATGGCAAAATGGCTGCTGTCTGCCTGTGATTTGTTCTTTGAAGAATATTATGATTAAAGCAGATTTAGCTCCTAACTTGGGTCTAAATGATGTTTTGAATGAAGCAACGCAACAGTAATAAATTGGAGCAATTAGTGACTAAATATCACTCTTTCATATAGAAGCAGTGTGACAAAACATCACGTGAAGAGGGAAGACCTGATTTCAGCATGTGAGCCCGCGGGAAACCCACGCTGGGGTGTCTTCAGATGACGATTCTGTGTTCGAGCCCTCCTCAGTGGAGTGACCTCAGTGCTGTTGTCCATGGGGTTGGGATCCACAGTGTCGGCTGTTCCCTGATGGCTGTGCTAGAAAGCGGTTGAAAACATCGGGATTTGACTTTGCAAACTTATTTCAGGGGGAAAAAATTGATCAGATCCATCAGTGCACGTGGGATTTGCTGTGTTTAGGATGTGTTTGCTGGTAAATCTCGGTCGTGGTGTAGCAATCCTGCTGGGGTTTGGACATGATTCTTTTTGACTGCAAACCAGTGCAGTGAGCAGACAAGGACTGGTTACCCACAGGCACCCTGTGAAGCCTCCGTGGTACGCGAGATGGTGCTTAAAGCTCGACGTTAGTGCTTTGTGTGAGGAAGGATGAGTTTAAGAGCGCACGGACGTTGTGCTGCAAGCAGGAGAGGGACGTGCTTTTCCTTCGTTCCTTGCTGCGCCTGGAAAGGTCATGGAGGTGTGGGCTGTCCTTGCAGAAATGACGGCTTGTTCCATTTTTGGTTTCACCTGGAGCAATGTTTAAGGAGCAGAGAGGTCAAATAAGACATTGCAGCACCGTGTGACATTGGGGTTGCGTGCTCCCTTGTCATGTTGGTACCAGTAAGAGGCAGGTGGCCACACTGGTCCCAGAGGAGGGCTGTGTGCTGTCTCACCCACTTTGTCACCTCTTTGGGAATTGCCTCTTACAGGGCTGCTGTTCCCAGTGTACCGTGTCACTGCTGCATGGCCTCTGCTGGGCTTGTTCTTGGCCCCTCCAGCCTGGATGCAGAGCTGTGTGACCACAGCCTCACCTGCATCCTTGTGCTTGGGAACTGAGCTTTGCTTTTCTCTTGCTCCTACAGCCTGTAAAGCTTAACTGCTGGTTACAGGGACACAGGTGTGAAGTTCTTAAGCTGGTGTTGCACTGGTGTCAGAAGGAAGGTTGTTAGGAAAAGCTGGGAGGAATGGGAATCTAAGAATAAGCTTTATTGACGAGGTGTTCTCTGCTTTTCAAGGAGGTACACAGCTTATTCCTGCAGCCAGTGTAGTTTAACTAAGAAATGGAATGAATATTAAATTCAAAATACAAATGCCAACTCAGATGTAGCCTCAGCCGTGGGACAGCATGCTTGTCATTTGAACTGATTAATAAGTCTCCTTCTCTTAAACAAGCAGTTATATATGGAAGGTAATACATCGGGGTTAAATTCTGTATGTTAATTGTTTGACTTTACATATAGTGCTGGGTTTTAAGGTGCAGGGTAAGATGCTGCTAGGAGGACCTGCAAGCGTGGCCAGATCCAATGGTCTTTGAACCCATATTTGAAATCTACTGTTTTGATTAATTTTGGCCTCTCAGATGCATATTCTGCACGTCATGGCCATGACCTTCTGGCCCTGTAGGTCACACGTGTTGGTGAGTTCAATCCTGCATTTTGCAGTGAGCTGCCGTGGTCTGCACTGCCGGGCTCCTCCTTTTTGGGATGTGAGCAATTATCTCCTTTGGGGGGAGGGGGGACGTTGTGAGGCCCTGAAACCAGAGGCATCTTATTAGCCACACTTCACATGCCAAGCATCAGTTATAAAAAGATGCACCTTGCTGCGAAGACGGAGTGATTAATTTGCCAGCCAGCGAGTCGTTAGATTGTGCTAACAATTACCATATTTGATAGATTAAAGCCCGCGCCAGGGTATCTGTTGCACTGGGAGTTTATTTACAGTTCCTGATCTGTGGCAGGCAAAGAATTGGTGGTGTAACAATTGCTATAGAATGCCTCGATGATCCGTCAGACGTATAAATAACCTCCCACTGGAAAATTGTGCCCATCTGTTTGTCATGCGGGGACACAGCCCGCCAGCCCTTCCTGTCGAGAAGCTTCAGCCTCTTCCTGCAAGATGCCATCAGCCAGATGCAGGTCTCTGCACAAAAACTCCAGTCTGCAAAACTGAAATTGGGGAGCCAGGAAACTGTGTTTTGCTCTGAAATGAGGTGAAAATGTGACCTTTAAGGTGATAACTTGATGCATATACTCACAATTTTGTCCATTTACATGAATGCGTAAAGGATAGATAACTGTGCACAGAAGTGTCAGTTTCTCTCACTGGAGCTACTCCTGTTGGACACCAAAGGTGCTCGATGCAGAGAAAGAGCAGTCTGTGTATTCTGAGGGGTTTGTAGTCTGCCTTCAAAGCAGGGTGAAATGTTTGGAGGTGACAGTGGCAGAAGACAAGGAGGAGAAAGCCACTGCTTCAGCACTCCTTGTGATCAGAAGAGCTGTCCTGTAGTGTGCACCCAATGGGGAGAGTTCCCTTTTCTTTCTCTATGCAAACAAATAACCCTTGGCCAAAGGCTGTTTCCCTTTCTGGTCCCGACATGAGCATCCTATGTGGTGCTAACAGCACTCAACAGCGAGCACAGAAATAGATGCGTGCGTATCACCCAGCCCTTCAGGAGGCATCCAACCTGCGACCTGGCTTACGTCAGGTTCTACCTATTCCCCC
>JAOWBP010003503.1:3859412-3870634 GCA_028571105.1 Tragopan temminckii
ATATATACTTGGATTTGGGGATGTCTGGCTATGGAGTGGGATGTGGTCTGAAGCCTTTACCTCATGCTGAGAACAGATTTTGGCAGGTGTGGGGTGACTGGGGATGGGTGCCAGCAACAAGCAGTACATTGGGCCTGGCTTTGCCATCAGCTCTGGGCACAGAAGGATTTCAGATCTCCAGTGGCAAAGCCTGGAAATAATCCATTGGTGAGCTCCTAGTGGGAATCCTTGCTTTGCTAATATGATGGATCTTTTCCTTTCGTTTAAGCTTGACTTCCACGGGATCAATTAATGATGATGGGTTAGAGAAGTGGTTGTTTTCTGGAGTCAGTAAGTAGTGTCAGTGCTGAATGATTGCGTTACAGACCCCTCGTTACAGCATCAAGCAAACAGCGTGGCTTCTAGGCCTGGCATTTATTGGCACCAGGGACCCATGGATAACCCAACCTACTTTCCACTGGGTGTAAATAAAACACTACGAATGTATAAAACCATGCAGGCAGTGTGGGTTGGGTTAACTCACCTTGGGACAGCTTGTGAACAGAATACTGTAAATTATTTGGTGCAACCTTCTCTTCATGGCAGTGTGTTTTGAGCGAGGAGCCAGAGGTGCACAGGCACTGTCACTTTGGTCTGTTGTTGTCAATGGGATGGCTGCCTACACATGCTAGGTGTGTATGGCAGCTTCTACAGGGCCTGTTTTACCCACTGGGAGCAACACTGGTACTAAGTATGTAAGTTTAGGTGATACTTAATCCTCTGCACCTCGTCACTTAAGTGTAGAAGGCTGGATGGTGATGTGCTTTGTGATATATATGAAAAAGCTTGGATAGAAAGGATAAAGCCCCTACGCATAGACTTGATCCCAGGCCGTCAGATCCTCAGGGTGGGAGCCAAGTTGCTCCCAAACAAGCATGCGTTTGTTTGGTTGTGCACCAGCGAGATGCTGTGGTATCTTTCCTTAATGGAAAAGGAAAACAGTTGGTTTAACTGTTTAGGGAAAGGGAACAGTGGAGGACAAAGGTCCAAGAGCAGTTGCCAAATTTCTTTCAACCCGATTGGCAGATGGTTTATAGTGTGAATGAAGAAAATTGAGAACGGCAGCAAAGGCTTAGCTAATGCAATCCTGTTTGGGGCTGCAAACAAAGACTTTGGCCTCTGTGAACAATGCCTGACCTTCTGTTTGTGGATGGAAAACTGAGGAGCTCGTGGGCTTCAGTATAACCCAGAGAATAGCAGGAGAGCAGAAGAGAAGCAGACGCCGTGGCCAGGTGTTGCTGGAAGGGCATCCTGCTGGACAGCAGGGAACAAAATGCTTTGTCTTCACCTGCAGGTGTGATTTACAAGCAGGCTGAGCAAGGTGATTCAGAATTTCTGTGCACGGTGGTCTTCACCTGATGCTGTGGAAACAGCGGGCTGTTAAATAACACCAGCCTGGAGAGCCCAGAGGTTGTCTATAAGCCGTTGCTGCAACACGCCTCCAGCTCTCAAGGGCACATTCTTCCCATCAGTTCTTCGTATGAAGAGTTCTTGGGTCTTGTCCCATGTTAGCGCTTCGTTTTCTGCTGGGTGACCAAGGAAAGGCTCTCTGAGGGTCTGAAGCAGCAGAGTGGCTGAGCTTGGAACAGCAGAGCAGGTGGTTGTAGCAAAGTGTGTGAGGCTTGTGCGTGTTTTCCCACTCTTTTAATGCTAAGAAGGTCAGAAGCCTGCGATCTGCTTTGGATTATTGCTTTTAAGAGATTTACTCACATATTGACAAGCAGTTGATAGCTGTGAGGTACAGGCAATCCATGCTTTGTTACTCCATTAAAAACATGATGGAAGTGGTTTGCTTGCCTGATGACAGCCAGCTGCTGCCGTGGTAGCAGTGGTGTGGCAGTGACCTGTCAACATACTTATCCATGTCTTCCCATGACTTTACCTGTGCTGGGGTCGATGCTCCTGTGCTATGTGGGCAGCACCATGGCTATGCATTATCTCTGGGCATCTCAAAGGATGAGCACGGAGTTTTTCCCTGCACGTGGCAAGGGAGCAGCTACAGGCAAGCAAAATTTATAAATAGATTAGAAGGCATCCTGGCTGCAAGCAAGTAGTGTGAGTCCACCTGCGTGTTCAGCAGTGTCACAGTATGTTCAGGTAATCTGAGCATTCTTCCCTTTCTGGCTCCTTGCTTACTTGGGCTTTCTGCTGTGCCACACTCCAGCTTCCTGAGCCTTGCAGGTGTCTCCAGCAGCTCAGGGATGCCCTGCAAAATGGGCAAGGTGAAAAATGTGAGTTTTGCTGGAGAACTGGCCAGCTGTCAGACAAAAGGCCATTGCAGGAGGCCGTGCCTGTGGCCATGCAATGGGGATGTTCCTGCAGAGGATGCCAATTGGGCATTGCTCCCTTGTGTCTCAGCAGTTGGGTTTCAGAGTGGTTTTGTTCTGCTTTTTCTTTTCCCAGAGAAAACTGACATTCTCTGTTGGGGAAGCGTACAGTTTTGACTCCAGAATGTTTTCCCTATAGAATCAAAACAAAAGCAAAATGAAATCTGTTTTGATAGGAGAGGGGAGAAAATATTGGCCAACTGCATGCTTTGTGATTTTAACTCATGGCAGGGCGCAAGCAGCAGGTCCTGGGTGCCTGCACAGTGCCTGAGCAATGGGCAGAGAGATGAAACAAGGAGTGCTCACCAGGATGAGGGAAAAGCAGTGCTGAGGGCTTCTCTAAGCCGTGCCCAAACTATTCCTTGAGCTATTTTAGGGTGGATTTTTGTTGTTTTGTCTCTTTTTTGGCCAGTTTGAAAATTCTTGGTTTTTTTTTTTTTTTAAACAATCAGGGGCAAGAATTTAATTAACTTACTTTCCAGGACATAATTGCAAGAAAATTACTCAGCATCTCTTAGTTGCCTTAAAAAGATCCTACAGTCTGCAGTATCGCCGTCTTTAGGCGTAACGTGGGATGTTCTGATTGCATTAAATGTTTCCTGGTGGGCCTTGGGAATGAGATGTTTGTTTAACTGTACTGTGCTTGCTTCACTTACCAACTGCTGGCTTTTTTTTTCCTGTTTGACTGAAGATGTAGGTTTTAAATAGTTGGTACATACACACGTGCACGCAGGCACTAGCACGTCAACCCACGTTCTACAGGCTTGCCTCTTTAATGCCTTTTTTTTGTTGTTTGAAAAATCATGTAAACATAATAGGGATAATTAGCTTTGACTATGAGCAAATCTGGCAATAAAACACATTAGCTACAGCTTTAAATCAGTATCTCAGCCTGCAGTCTTGACTTAGCTCGTACTCCTGGTAAAATCTAATTAAAACTGAAATGATCATCTAGGCATTTGATTTTAATTGCATGTGAGTGCGTGTGTGTGTATGTTTGGCTTTTTGGCCTGCGTAGCTGATTTCCTTCCAGCAGTTGAATTTGCTGAGAGTGGCTATGAGCCTTATGCTGTTCTTGCAGAGAAAAGAGACAAAAACTTGATGGGGACACGGCTGTTGAGTTTGAAGCCGACTAATGACGTTTTGAAGAAGTGCTCCTGTAGGTAGCATGCTTGCATTGCATTGCTAGATGCCTGGGAATATTAGTTATGCGTTGGCTTAGACATGCAGAAATTGAGAGTACATTTCTAAATCCGCATTCCTAAATCAAGAAAAATCTGCCAGAAACACGAGCTGAAATGTATAATAATGGAGCCTCAGACTTCTCCTCCTGAAAGACCGGCTCTGGGTTGACTTCAGCCATGAAAAGCCATTTGCGATGCAGATTAAATCTGTTCACATGGGGAACTGGCATGGAATTACAAATTCGTGTTCGATTCCTGCTCTCATTTTACTCCGCAGCGATTTCACCTTGTAGGCGAGCGCTTGGGATTCAGAAAACCTGGTGTGGGTGCCTGCCCGCGCTCTCTGATGCCTTTGGAAAGACAACCTTAGGTGTTCACCTTGTGCAAACGCTCCTTGGGAGGCAATGAGGCTGTGCTGATTTACTGTGACTGAGAATGTGACCTCAACTCTCTGGCGATAAACATTCGGGGAACGAATAAAGCCAGTCCTACTTGTCCCACGTGGTTGCGCAGAACGGAGCCAAGCAAGCTTCTTGTGATGGGACAGGCATCATCAGGCTTAAGTGAGCTTAATGTCCACGTGCATTATTCCTGTTTCATTTCCCAGTGCCATCTGAAATAAGCAAAAGGAGCATGGTGATTTCCGTGCTTTGGAAAAAAATGAAGAATGGTGTACCTGCAGTTGGGTGGGTGCCTCTCAAGTAGATGAAGATACCACAAGTATCTTCATTCTTTCCATTTTAATTTTTTCAAATTCACTGGGTTTCAGGAAAAACCCACAGTGTAGAGCTGTGTACAGGGTGCCCAGCTGGGAGTGCTTGGCACCATGCCGAACACAGTTTTGCATTCAGAGCTGCTGCTTTGTCTGCCTCATGCTTGTTAGGCAATGCTAATCCCTGTCCCGGTCTCCTTGCTGCCTGGCTCAGTGACCTTGTTGAGTTGTAATGTAATTTTGCAAATTTAACAGATGCTGGTAGCATGTTGCACTTCCTGTGCTAGGATGAGAGGCCTGTCCAACCTCACTGGGCTGCAACCAGAAGCATCCAGCTTTAGGACCACTGGTGGTTATGAGACCAGAGCATCAGCTGAATTAGCTGAGAAAATGGGGTTGAAGTGTTGCTCCAAGATGAGGAATCAGACTTGAACCTTGGGCATCCTTTCCCTTGTCTTGTGGGAACAAGGACATAATCTCATCATAAGGGCACGCAATAAGGTTGGGTTTGTTTTCTTTGTAGATCTCAATCCTGCTGTTGGCCACTGGTGTTGCAGAATAGACATTTTAAGAAAAGCATTTCTGGGCATTGAAAGTGTTAAGATTTAGAGTAAATTCACTAGAGCAAAGCGTTTGGAGCATATCAACTGGTGGGACACAGTGTTCCCCAAAGAAATGATAGCTCATTGCCTAAAGCCAGCTTCAGTGCCAGTGCTGATGATTAATGCCTGGAGATCCCAGTGGTCTTGGAAGCAATATAGTTAAGTAAAAGGCAATGGGTTGCTTAAAAGGTCTTAAATCAGAATAATGTTAGCATATGTCACTTGAAAGAGTGGGATTTTGGGGGAGGGGGGAGAGAGAAGAAAAAGAGTAATTTAAGAATAAATTTGAAGGAGGAAAAGCAGACATGGCTACAAACTAATAAAATCTCTGCAGATAAGAAAATGAACCTTCTCAGATTGAAGTTTAATCACAGAGTAGATTTGATTGTAACGAGGGGAATTATAATTACCACTTGACCAAGGAGAGTTTCCTTGCCTTGGCCGAGAGCTGAGCTTGAGGGGATGATGCTGGAGAGGGAAGGGAGGCCAAAATGGTTGCCCTACCTCTAAATAACATGGACTCTGCCAGAAATGGAACCAGGTTCATTTTGAGATGAACGTTTGAGAATGTTTTGTGTGTGGATATGATGATAGCATCACGCAAGGGCATCTTCCTCAGCAGTACAACACTGCTCAGAGATGGTCCTTGTTGGGTTTTCAAGGGGCTCCTCAACCCAGGCTCCTACAAATGGGTTTGGCTTAGGAAGACTTGGAGGACAGCTGTTGAGCTTGTACCACAGCTTCAGTTATGCTTCGGGCTCATCTAAGGCCAGAAAGGTCAAATGAAAGCAGGAAAAAACACAGTTATTAATATGTCAGTGGCCAGTAAAAAAAACACCACCGCACATGTCAAATTTTCATTTGAAAATTAGTTGGCATTGGTATTTTAGTCCCAAGGAAGAATCAGAGGAGGAACACCAATAAAAATCTTAGCTGTTGTTTGTAGCTGAGAATTAGGAATTCATTCAGGAGCTGGCTGACCGCGTGGCTGGACTTTCAGCTTTATTTAGAAACAATTACAGCCTCCTCAGAGCCCAAAATATGTCTGTAGCTTCCCTTTTATAAGTAAATATTTTTCTCACTTATTCCCCTGCTGAATTGGTTGTTGTTTGCTTCCTCATTTTTGTTATAGATGCAATTCAAGCTGGGTTTGTTTGATTCATATGTTCTGTTTCTTTTCTCTATTTATGGTATTGAGCTCCTGGATTCTCTACTGACTTCATTAGAGTATTTTGGAAAATGAGTATGTTCAGCATTATTTTTTCTACCTACCCCGCTGAAAGAGAAAATAAAAAAGAAAATGAGAAAGAAAAGGTACAGTAGAACAGTGCTGAAGTGTGCTGTAAGTGGCAGTGGTGGAAAAGAAGGAAATGGTCACTGAGTACAGTGGTATGCAGAATGATGCCAACGACAGTGATCAAGTTGCCATTTTAGTATTCTATCCATTGATCTTTTTTATTTTTTTTAATTAAAATGAGCATAATATTTGAAGTATTTACTACACTTAAAATTGCTGCTGAAGTGCTTGTTGGCGAAACTTGTGTTCTGCCTCCTTAATGTGGTTTCTTAATAGTCATTTTACATCCACTTTGCTTCCTCTGAATTTTAGATACGTTGTTTGCTTCATCTTGAATGCTCTTGTGGCTTTGTGCATCAGAAGGAGGAGATGCACTGCAAATATGTCTTTGTGTCAGCACTGGAAGAGTTAATAAGATGGGGGTTTAAAAAAGAAGAGAGAAAAAATCCTCTTTATTTGGCAAGAATATTCAGTGTAGACTCAGCCTATGCTACACCTCCAGCTTTTTGTGCCAGCGGAGGCATGTGGCTCGTGGGAATTAAGCAAATAATTGTGCAAACATTGGGGAGAGTCACTGAAATTATTCAGCAGTCATTTTTTGCTACTTTAAGATTAATTTGTAAATTTGTTCTTGACAATCATTTGTAGAATAACCATAACCCTGGAATATTTCAGGTCACAGCAAGATAGTAGTTTAAACACGTTGAGCCTGGTGAAATGAAAAGTCAATCAGAACAGAAATATGATTTCTCTGGTATTTTATATTATTTTGAGAAGGACGGATCAGGAGAATTACAAAATAGAAGCAAGTCCCTGGCATCTTCTGTGTGTCTACTACTATTGTATTCAGTAAGCTGTAATCCTAGGAACTCTCCGAGAGCATAAATACTTCATTTTTATATTTGGAAACACTGTCTTTTTTTAATTATCTCAACTATTAAACAAAGAGCGATGAGACGTGCTTTTATACTGTGTATTTTTACAGCAAAGTATTTAAACCGGCCAGTTGAATAATTTCATGGTGCATTAAGTTCAGTAAGATCTCTTTGTATGCATCATTTTTAGTGCTTTCTAGGTCTTTGACCATAAGCTTTTTAATTACCATTTGAAGAAATGTAAAAATGAAACTTAATAAATACCTTTTTGGTCATTTGGCTTCATCTGATTTAGTGTTCTTCAAATCACATAGTTGGTGTCAGTTGGTGTTTTATATGGAAATTGTCGGGTTGCCTTTGGGATAACACTGTCATTGACCAAAAGACATCAAAAGCAGCTGCCACGTGAAGAGAAGAGGTTTTATTAGGGTAGAAAGTTTAATCTCTGGGAGCAGAAGAGCTGTAGTAATTTCAGCACTCACAGTGAGCCATTCAATCGAGGTGGGAATGGTCTTCCATTGGGTGCTGCTCGTGGTGCCAGGATATCAACGCTGATGTGTGGGCTGGTTTGGGCAATGGGCACTCCAGAAGCAGGGGGAGCCCAGGGTTGGGGCTCTCTTATCCACCATTCCCACTCAGGGGATTACTTTTAGTATCTCATGACATTTTTTGACATTTAAATGCTTTTTCGTCTAGACTCCTGTTTTGACCAGACATCGCAATACTCAAATTATGGATGTTTTCTAATGAAGTTTTTTTGTCAAACCTAGCATGGTTGGATATCGAGTAATCTGTATTTTCAGCAAAGCGGGGGGGTGGAAGAATTGATGAAAAAGATTCTGGAGTGGGTGTAGTTTAGAGCTACAGGCTGAATCTTGGCAGCCCTGGGATGCTTTCCTTGGAGGTGTTCTTCAGGTTAGACCTCCACATAAATAATGGATGAGTTACGTTTTTGGTGCTGCCTCTCCCGAAGCCTTTTAAAGTACAAATAACTTGCTCTTAAATTCGAGAAAGGGAAGGAAAAAATTAAAGCTGATGAGTCTGTCATGTGTTGGAGGGGAAAAAAAAAAAAGTAAACAGAAGAGCTGATTTTCCTTCAGCTGTGAGCTGTTGTCTTCTTCCACCCATCAAGTAGCTTCCACCACTATTTGAAGCTGTCCACCTCAATACTTCTTAATTTTATTTTTAATTTATCTATTCTTAAATGGTTATAATAGCCATGCATGTAACAAAATAAAGCAGGTCTCTTCTTGAAGTAAAATACTGTTTAGGTGAGCAGTTCACACCATAAATGTGAACTTCTGCGGTTGTCCTGGTTGAAGATGCACGCATGCAGATGACTTCCCTGTTGTCTAATTGTGTTTTTAATTGGATGATAGCGAAGGGGTTCTCATTTGAACAATACGTTTACTAATTGCTGAGCGTTGTGGCTGAGCTGATTAAGAAATGAAATCTGAAAGAGCCAGATCCTCCCCAGGCTGACATTGCTGCCGGTGGGTGCTGAATGTCTGCTTCTGGTTCGGTATTAAACATGGAGGTGAGCTGCTGAGCCTGGAAAAATGAAATTAAAACCAGGATCTTCTCATTGCTTTACATTTTCTTTGGGATCTGCAGATGCTCTGAAAGCATTTTGTCTGACTTGCTTGCTGAGAGACTTGTGGGCTGCAGGAGGCAAGGTTTTCATTTATTTTTGCCCTTTGTGTGTTCTGGGGCTTAAGCCAGTGCTAGAGGACTATAGGTGCTGCTCCACTGCTGTCTCCTTCTTATCAAATGTGTGTTATGGTTGTCGGCTTTAATGAACATAAACAAAAAAAAAAAAAAGGAAAATGTGTAACTTGAAGTTCTGAGCTGAGAAGTCATCATCTGAAATACAGGAAGGGAAAACTGAACCCTGGTTGTAACTATGGGATGGGGCAGGTTATTCAGCATGGTCATTTTGGACATCAGAGCTCCCCTTTTTCATGGCTATATGGTCTATGGGCTCTGTGTCCCAGCTTTAAGTCTCCACTGCTGTCTTTTTTTGCTGCTTTGGCCCAATTTCTCACAGTGTCCTCTTCTGGACATCCCATATCATTGCTGTGCCATCATGTCGGTGCTGCTTTCAGAACAATAGCCAAAAAAAAAAAAAAAAATTGAAAAATGTTGGAAATTCAGGTTTTTGTTGTTTGTTCGTGTGCTTTTTTTCTTCCCCTCTCCTCTATTATTCAGTTTAAGAGACCATTTTGTAATGGTCCTCCTTAATGTTTACTGCTGTGACTGTCTTTATCAGTAGAGATGTCCTGGTCTTTCTGGTACCCCACTGCAGCTTCTGGCTTTAGAAATGCCTCTGGGTAATTAACGCAGTGGCTGTTTATGGACTTGCTGAACAGATGCTGTTTTATTCGCATTCTCTGCTGGTTGTTTTTTTACTTCTTATTCAAGTAGGTGGAATATTCCCCATTTTCTTTTATTATAAGGTAAACAAAATTGCCCCGATCTATCTTCTCCAATTTCAGTTACAATTGTGCTTTGAAACTGAAACTCAAATCTATTTTTAGCTGAAAATCCTTAGAGAAAGTAAGTCTAAAAAAGCCAGAAAACGTTTCAGTGGGGAAGTGATATGTTCAAATAAACCTTACAGAGATAGCGCTCGCCCAGCAGATGAAAATATTAAGTCTGGGGATTGTTAGGCGGAAGAATCTTTCTGAATCTCCTTTCTTTCTATCTGTAAGGTAACCTGATTATCACAGTAATCTCTTTTGCTCTGTCAGTTTGAAAAGATGGTATCATCTGTCATTCTGTAGGAAAAACCTAAAGCCCTCAAATAATTGTAGGCAAACACGAGCGTTCCTTATTTGAGCTTCGGTTTAAAAATGAGAGCAATACTTACACAGCCAGAAGCACATTCTGTATTTTATACTTGTATAAAAATAAATATATACATAAAAACATAAATATATGTAATGAAAGAAGGCACTGCATTTTTTTTGAGCAAATGCACTGGCACAAGGTTTATGTTGTGTGCAGTTTCTGCAGATGATATCGAGGCTGTTGGGCCACTACCTATTAAATACTTTATCTTCTTAGCAGACATCTACCAAGGAGCACTGGCGAAGGCAGCTGTCAGCACTGGGTAGGAAAGTCCATTCTGCACTTGCAGTAATGCTTCAAGCAGAGGAGGGGACGTGCTGGCCCTGTTAGATCAGTGGAAGCTGGAGCACAGCTATATGTGTGTGCAGGAGGGTTGTTGTGCCCGTGGCTTCTTCTCCTGTGTCCAGAAGGGACTTAGTGGCCAAATCTGAACCTCCAAGGAAACTCATGAACCTCCATGGCAGACCTGTTTAGATACTACCTCTTTTTTTAAGTCATGCTCATTCTTCCTGTGCAACAGTTCAGCAGGCCAGAACATAATGGGAGTGCTAATAAACACAATTAGGCAAAATCTAA
This sequence comes from Tragopan temminckii, assembly GCA_028571105.1. NCBI lineage: Eukaryota > Metazoa > Chordata > Aves > Galliformes > Phasianidae > Tragopan > Tragopan temminckii. The sequence continues at coordinate 3,869,875 of JAOWBP010003503.1, forward strand.
CTTGCAGGAGGTCAAAAATCAAAGGATACAATTTCCCTAGGAGACAAGAGATTACAGCTACTTCCATTTCTGCTTGGTAGTGAGTGTAGCTGGAGGTCTCTGTGGGCTGCAGATAATAATGTCACAGATTTTGCTGGCAGGTGTTGACCTCTAAAGACAGAAAGAAAGCTCTCATGGCCACCTCCGAGCCTTTTTAGTCTAGGAAATGGCTTTCGGCAGTGCTTCAAACAGGCTTTCCCTCTTCATTCAAGTCTGTGAGCCACCCAGATGGTGTACTTGGGGGATTAGCTAGTGAATGTATATTTTTGTTTGACCTGAATGTGATTTACACCTAGCTTAGGTGTAATTTTGCAGGCTGTTGCAATGGATTAAATAATCTATTATGATAGCATGCATGGCTGTGTGAAGCCATTCTCTAACATGTAATGGCATACGCCAATTACAGGTGTTTTCTTAAGGATTTCTCCCTACCATTGCAACTGGTTTGCACTCCAGTTCTTATCCCAGATCTGTGGGATTTGGGAATTGATTCTCCTAAATACCTAAAACTGAAACTCAGTAGATAGTCATGAGTTTAATCAGTGCATAGTTGTTTCCTGTTCCTGTATGATGTGCTGGGTGTCAATTGCTTATTTTCTGATCTTGATTTGCTTAAATAATAATACGAAAAGAGGTGTGTTTCCCAAGATCACGACACTTTGGCCAAAGATTTGCAGTGCGTTTTGTAATGAATTACAGATGTATCAAATTTAATTCAATT
>JAOWBP010003503.1:3892334-3910384 GCA_028571105.1 Tragopan temminckii
TCCCCTCCGAGCTGCCCATCCTCTGAGCAGCGCAGTGCAGAGTGTTTGTTGATGCTATAGATTGGATTGCGGGACCCACTGGCCATGTTGTAAAGGCTCTTTCTTATCCAAATGCTGCTGAGCCAGTCCTTGCTTCCTTTTGACACGCACATCCATTTCAGTTGCGATTGAGAGCATGAATTGTGAATTTTGCTGAAAGTTTGGAAGAGTTGCAGTAAGCATTGCAGTATCTTTTTTGCTTGATTTGAAATTCACCTGTATTTTCTGTTGGGAAAGTAAAATAAGTAATACTTCCAAGTATTACTCACCATTTTAATTGTTTTCAGTTCCCAGCTACTAATGAAAGAGCATGAAATTGGAGCGTTCCATTGTAAACGTATTCTTGATTCAGAAGGGCAATGAGGAGGAAGGGTTGCAAAGGGGACTTAGCCTGGGCAGCACTGATTGCAGCAGGTAAGTGAGGAAGCCTGTATTCATCATTCAGGCACTCTGTCCTCAACACTGTGTGGGTGTTTTTTGATGGAACACCGGTTTTCATGTTTTAGAAGAGCATCTGCTTTTGGAGGCCAGATGTTTTGTGGCTGGGCATTGCTTCTGGTGAATTCCCAGCAAAACACAGATCCCTGGGGATGGCTGTCCCATGGCCAGACCTTGCACTCTGTCAGTGGTAGGGACTGGGGACAAGCAGCGCTGGATCTGGAGCCTGCACAGATCCTTGGAAAGTGGGACTTGGCTTCAGGTGGAACAGACAGCGCTGATAGTGTTTTGGGATGGGACTACTTCAGTCTTTTCCTAAAGAAAATCAGCATTTCTAGTTTATTAGGCTCCAAAATAAGACGTTAGGTGAAAATTCCAAGTTTTATGCCTAAGGAGAGATGGGTTTTCCTGTTGTTTTAGGGAATCTGGCAGGAGCTTATTCTCCTTCCCCGGTGGTCTGTGGTTGGTACTGTGCTTCACTAAGCGATGATGATACGTGTGTATACAGAGATTTCTTCCTTCCAAAATATATTTCCTAATCTTTTTTTCTGGCAACTCACCTCAAACGAGAATAGCTGTCTGACAAACACGCCGAAGGCTGTGCGAGGGCTGAAGGGAGTGCGAAGTCAGATAAGAGGCACCCTAGGAATAAAGCAGATTAGATGGGGGAAGAGAACGTGGAGAACCAGCTCAGAGAAGTGGAGTTGCATGAGACACAATTTCCTATTTTCTCTAAAGCAGAATTCACCACCGGGTCCAGCCCATGTTACGTGTTTATTAGCAGACAGCTCTCCACAGGCATTGGCTGCGTATGGTCGAGGGTCAACACAGCGTGATGAGTTGGTGAGCAACTGTATTACTGTGCTGTTTCCTATTTCTGAACGGGTAATGAAGCGTTGGTGAGGGCTTGAGAACAAGGAGGAGCTGTTTGTGGCAGGTGATGTGCTGAGCAATAGAGGAGCATGGGGTATGGTGACACACTGCATCTGAATGTACCCACAGCCAAAGTGAGGTGCTGAGAGTTCTTGGCGTGGGATGTCACTGTTTTGGTTTGGAGGTCTGGGGTCACAGGCGGGGCAACCTGTATGTGAGACAAGGTGATGTGAGATCATCCCTGCCTTAGTGACTGTGCCCCCTGTTTTGTAACCGGGGTGTGCTTCCAAAGCCAGGACTGCTATCCTTTCCAAACAAATACAGTGAACAATGGGAAAACATAAGCTGAGTGAGAATCGTGGGAGTAGCTCTTGAAGACTGTGCATGGAGATTAATCTAGTTCCAGCTGACATTAATAGGAGGGGTGTAGCCATTCTTTTCATCCCTTCTCCTAATTGCAGATGCTTTCTGAGCTATCTTGATGAAGATTTTTGCAAAACTCCTGAGGGTGACATCTGCTCCCGGTGGGAGGCTCCTAAATTGTAGGTTTCCTCTCCTGCAACTGTCGTAGTCTGCTAAATCTTGAAAATAGGAAGTTCTAGTTAGGTGACTAGAGAGAGTGTGAAATCATTGATGTCATCGAAGGAGCCGTACAGTGTGTCAATCAGACAAATGTCTCTGACCCGTTTTCAGGCAAAATTTTCGATGTCAGTGCTTTACCAACCACGATGATAGAAGTCAGTGCTCTCTGAGGTGCTCCTCTTTGGATCCTTTGGCATTTGCGTTGTCCACAACTGCTGCAATGGATTAGAGCGTGTGCTGCTCAGCTGGGGAGCAGGGCTAGGCTGACAATAAGTGTATATTCTAAGTGTAGCTGTTGCATTGCATTAATGTTGTTTATCTTGCCTCTGTAGCCCTGCACTGGCACATGACATGAGCGATGTTAATGATGTGTGAAAGGCAGGACTTTTTAAAGGGCCATGCTGGTGCAGAGCTGAGTGTGGTATAATTAGAGCAGTATCTGGTCTGCTGATAAAGTAAAGGCAGCCTCATTGCCCAGGTTTTCACTTCCTGGCCCTCTCTTAATCATCAAAGGCTTTGCTCATCTTGGTCCACATATCGCTCTCAGGGTAGGGGAACTCGAGTGAAAGCATCTGCAAGATTGATTTCCACTTATTGTCAGGAGAATTAAAACAACCATGTAGATTTTTTCTGCTTATTTGTCCACTGGGGCTATTGCAGAGACACAGAAGCAGTAGGTAGCACAGTTAGGCAAAGGGGACAGATTCCAGCTGTATACAGAAGTTGCATCACCAGGGAAGGGTGAGCCAGGCTGGGGACTGCGGGGCCTGGTGTCGTGTATTGCTCACATTGAGATGAGCCCACGAGGAAACCCGGCACCATGGGAAGCTGGAGCCCAGTGCAGAAAAGTGCAGGACAGTGGAGGTATAGTGGCAGATCGGGGGCGATGCTGAGATGCTGACACCCTGTGAGTAGGCTTGACCCCTCGCTTTGGGAAGAGAACAACGTACGGCACAGCACCGCAGCAAAGCTGCCAAGTGCAGCGACGACAGGTGCGGATAAGGAGGCTGAGTGAATGCAGCCTCTGTTTGTTGTGAAAAAACCACGCAGTGTGTTGGACAAAGCCAGTCTCTTCCCACGTACAAGGCCCATTAGGAACTTCTCGGCTATCGTTTATTTAGACAGGAAGTATATTCTCCCTTTACAGTAATTTACTGGCAGATTTATAAAGGTTGCTAGTGAAATTTGTTGGAGTGGGAGGACAGAGGAACGGACATGAGCGTGCTGCTAGCCGAACAGCCAGCCCTTCTGCTCTCGTTGAACCGCCGTCCGAACTGCTTTCCAAGCTAGTAACAAAGTGGGTTATTTCTGGTTGTTTTCCCTTCGATTATTGGAAGCCACGTGATTCCTCTGACACTCCACAAATCCTTACCAGGCTCCAGAAACCCCTGCTTGTTGAAGTCATTTTGTGTTGTAATTGGAAGGATTAAAAAAAAAAAAAAAAAGTGGAGTTTGAAAACTGTTTAGAGACACAGATGTAGTAGGCTAAAGAAATAAGGAGTATAAATAGAGTACTGTTATGAGACGCTTTCATGGATTTGTGGAATCAGTCAATTCCTTTAGAAATAACCTGGCAGTGTTCACGTTTTCCTTGAAGGTCACTGCCAAGAATCTGTTATTTATTAGATTTATTTGTTTATTTATTTCAAAGACATTAGCATATAGGAGTTTTGCCAGCCTGTATCATGTTTCAATCTATTAAATCCCATTCCCTGTCTCTCAGAGTCAGAATACTAGAGGCTTGCAGGGAAGTGTTAGGCCAGTGGAACTGATGTATCAGATAATACGGCCATAGGCTTCATTCACCCTGATCTCTAATAGCAAGAGTCTGGCTTCACTGCCAAGGTTTACAGTTTAATATCTCTTCTAAGAAGTGCTGTCACTGACCCTGGCTTTGGGACTAAATCTTGCATCTTGTTTTATCTTTGGGACACGTTGAGGACTCTCATTGCTTGCAGGCTGGAAACTAGAGCTTCCATGGCATCAGGGAGATGCAGCACTTCAGGATGTTGGTTCCATGCTCTGCTGGCTGGGGTGAGACACGGCACACCTCCTGTGCTTCTACCCCCCTGCTACTATGTGAAACAACAGGACAAACAAGTAGTGCGTACTTGGGTTAAGAACCAAGGGGAAAAATGATACTGCTTTTAGTAGTCGTGGTTAATTTTTTCTAGGGGATGCAGAGTTCCTCTCAGCTCTCCATGTTATGTTGTGGTACTGTGAAAATTGGTCTTGTTGATTCCATGGGCTGTCTTTCACACCTTGTTCTGTGATCTTGGCGGACAATTTCCTACATAGGGATTTGTGCACATTTTACCTGTTGTAGGATCTGATGACCCATTGGATATGTTAGAAAAAGTAAGGAGAAGGGTCACGGAGTATTATGGAGCAGTATTCTATCTCTGTGTGGCCCACGTGATGAATATAATATGTGTTCTATCTTTTTGATCCCAAGAGGAGTAAGAGCCAGGATCAGATCATTTAGAGTGGGAAATGAGGTTTGAAACTGTGAGGACAACATGCTACAAGGCAAAATGAGCAAAAGTTGAACAGCTTTCAGCCACAGCCAATGGCAGCCCTTGTTTCTCCTTTTCTCTGGAGAAGGTGAGCATCTCCATGCACCCTGTGCTGTGTATTTGGTATATGTGGAAGGCTTTTACCCACAGACATTTTTCTTTTGGGCTATAATCTATGATAAATTATAGATTTGCACACACTAGTATATATAAAATATATGCATACTTATATACATGTACATTTATACATATATAGACATATATAAACCTGTAGACATACATATTCATGTGTACATATGCACCTATATAAGTATATGTGAGTATACATGCTTGTATGTGTATCTATCTTTGTTGCTTGCTAAAAAGCACTTTTGGGGTCTGTATCTAAGCACAAGGACTGGACATGTCCACTCCAGGAGGTATCTACTTGCAGAGATTTAATACACAGAGCTTATAAGTTCTATATTAAAAAAAAAAAAGTTTGTTGTTAAACTGAAAAACTGAGCTACAGAGAAGCAGCTGGTGCTTTATTGCTTTTCAGTCCCTTTGTGTTTCCATAAAGCTCTTGCCACACAATGGCACGTTTACAATTATTACAAATGTAGAGTAGAAAGAGCCATGTTGGATTTGAGATGCGATGTGCTCCAGTGGGGATTTCTGATAGGTCTTGCAGCTGGATGTCTATTGACTGAATGACTTTCTGCCTCTTTTCATTCTCTTTTGGATGTCTTGATTTCCTCGGGAAAAAGCTGTGTGAAGGGATGATCTGCTGAGAGCAGCTCAAGCACCTTCAAGAAAAATGGGTATGCCCAATGGGGATGCCCATTTAAAAACAATATTGATTTTTGCCTTTTACATGGATGTGTGGTGGACATGGCCATTTGTAGTTGTCAAGCTTTAAACATTCCTGCATTCCTTCTGCAAAGTATCGTGTAAGAGATTGGGACTACTGATACAAGTATGCAGAAGCATTGTTCAGTCAAGAAACAGAAGTTTTGATTCAGTAGAACAATCTGCATAATTACCTAATTCCATCCAGTTTGACCCTGAACTCTGTATTTTTCTCTCTGCAGTTTGACATTTTTGCAGTGTCCACACATCTGGTAGAAGTCCTTGGTTACAATACCAAAAGAGAATTTGTGGCTCTTAAGCAGAAATGAAAAGTAATTTTTTAGTGGCATCCTAGTATCTTCCAGTAACATAAATGTGAGCCAGTGTGTCTGGTGCTGTTACAGGCAGAGAAATGAGGCACAGGTGAAGCGGTGAAGGCAGCTCTGAGGAGCTGGGAACTGATGCTGTGCCCCTTGATGCTGCAGCCGTGATTACTTTATTCCTTCCCTCCCTACTGGGGCAACTGCTTGAACTGGATGTTTTCCACTGAAATAATCAGAACTGAAATATAGCTATGTCGGTGACATTATTTAAAATACCATCGGTTGAGTGATGTGCCTGTGTTAGCACTGTGTCTTCTGCTGCCTGTAGACCTGAAAAAGATGCCATACTCCTGACTATGTAGTGGTTGTCCCACCTTTGGCCTTTGTTTCTCTTTACAGTTTTGCTATGAGAATAATATGCTACAACCAGGCTCCACTTTATTAGTATCATTTTTGCCATTATTGTTAGGTGAAGAGCTTGCTAGTGCCAATACACGTTTGATGCAAACATGGAGCTGAGCTGAGGAAATTGTAATGTTTTCATGAAGAGGTACAAGGCTAGTGTAGGAAAAGGTAGCATACTGGTTATGGGAGTCCCGTGTGTCTGAAATGAATATTTAATGGTACCTCTTTGGTATGCTGCTAGCAAGGTCTGAATAATGCCCTATTTATTCCAAATTTAATATTTGTGTGGACTTGTCCTGTTGGATGTAAAGAAGATCTTTTTTACAGTAAGAGTGTTGAGGCTCTGGCACGGGTTGCCCAGAGAGGTGGTGATGCCTCATCCCTGCAGACACTCAAGGTCAGGCTGGTCAGGGCTCTGAGCACCTGATGGAGCTGTAGGCGTCCCTGTTCACTGCAGGGCAGTTGGACTACCTGGCTTTTAAGGGTCCCTTCCAACTCAAACCATTCTATGAAAAGCATGGAAAGACTTTACTGACTTGAACAGTCTTCCTTTTTTTCCAAGTACCGTGCTTTTGCTCTTCTCTGCTTTCCGACAGGGGAAGCAGACCTGTTTGTATTGGAGGTAAGTCAAGTAGCTTTGGGGCCAGGAGCTCTGTGGGTACATGGGAGGGGTTTGCTCCATGGGCTATGATCATAGGCTGCTTACATTTCATGGAATGGTTAGAGCTGGCCTCTGAAGTGTACACTGATCTGTGGTGGAACTGAAGATAGTGTGAAAAATAAAAGCAGAACTAGGAAGTTTTTTGCCTCTGATCTCTCCAGCTTTGATATCTATCAACAATTAATTGTAAAACAAAGCTCACCAAATCAAAAAACATATCTCAAAATAGACTCTTGGTAGTGAGTAGCTTCATAAGCAGACTTTGCTTTCCTTCAGAACTGGCCCCTGCAGTATGCTTTGTGAGATCTCTTGTTGGCACCTGGTTTGAAGTCTCAAGGCTCAAGTCATTTTTTTATGCGGTTGGAAATGGCAGACAGTGATGCAGTAACCTTCAAAACGTATGAGTAACACCAGTTCTTTGTCAGAAAGCCATACAGCTGAAATGGCTTGGTCGAACTACCTGGAGACAGAGCACAGGCAAAATGTGGTGGGTCACAACTCACGTTTTATAGGGGTGTAAAAAGGATGGAGCGCTCTCTGATGGATTTTAAAGGCTGGTGGAGTGAGTTACTGACGAGTTTTCATGGTCCTGCGTAGCCAAGACTGGAAAGTGCCTTTGGAAGGGGTGATTTTGTACTGAAATGCATTCATGCTTGGAGCTTTGGAAAAAGAAAGTACTTGGCTGTATACTTGGAAGCGTGGTAAAGAAAAGATCATGCTGAAGGTATTTTCAAGTACATCAGCTAGGTTTTGATTAGTAAATGGAGGGTTTCCATGCTATGAAGTATTGGGCAAAATTATGAAGTAGAGATTTTGCTTTTTTCTGTGAATAAAACTGAGGCTATGGTGTTAAAAACGTTTACATGAGAAAAAACCTGAGATGTTGCCTGATGTGGACCATAGAGCTGTCTGGTATAGTCCTCAGTTTTTGCAAACTGTTGAATCATGTAGTCCCTTCAGTGCATTCATGGCACCTCACAGCACTGGGTTGCCATTGTTATTTTCACTCTTTGTCTGGGAGGAAAGTCTGAGGGTTCCTGGGATGTCAGGAAAACTTGTCGGCTTGGATGTTACTCCGGCGTCCTTTCTCTTGTTTGGGATGGTATTGTTTTGAACATATTTTTCTTTTTACTACTTGCTTTGTAGAAATGCATATTTTCTTCTGTAATGTTTGTGGAGTAAACAGCTGAATGCTTCTTTAATGTTTATTCTCTGAGGCCGAATAAGCTCAGTTTCTGGGTCTCCCCTCTGGAGGTGGGCTCTCCAGCTGCCCTGAAAGGCTGTGTCTCAGCCTCTTCCAGGGTGAAATCATTTGTGGTGAGCGAATTCCTGTGACTTTCTTATCAGGGCATGAGTACAGGTCTTTCATTCATCTGCGAGAGACCCTGTTTGTGGTACTGCTGGCTTTTTTGTAGTATTTGTCTGGGGAAAAACAAACATCCACCACAATTTCCTCACTTCTTTCATGCCATTATTTTGTGTTGTGGTTCTCAGGGTGCCCTCCTGTGCAGCAAGCTTTCTCCTCAGTCCAGTTTCTGGATAGTCAGATTATTTTTATTTTTTAATGCCATGGGTATTTTTCTTGTCTGAAGTCTGCAGATAGGTATGTACAGGTCTTCAGTTGTCCACACTGCCTCTCAGCTATTATGTCCTTGCTGCTCCTGTGTGAGCTCAAGGGTAGCTCCCAGCTGTTTCGCTGGTCTTCATACTTCTTCAGTGCCAGTCTGCATAGTATGCTTTGTGCCTTGTTTCAGCTAGGTATTTACTCAGTATGCATTCTATAGACTCTGTATCCTTTCATGTCTGCTCTAATTCTCAAATGTTTTCTCAATGCTATCATCTTTTTCTCTCTTGTGCTCCTTGCTTATCTTCAGAGAGAACTTGAACAGAGTCCTCAGATCTCTGTTCCCTGCAGAGTGTCTTGTTTTGCTTTCTGAGCAATCCCAAGCTTCTTGGGTGTAGGCTCTTTTCTTCTTGCCCTATTTTTCCACCTTAGCTTAAAGGCAGGAGGACAGCTTTAGGTGGTACATCTGTGCTGCTTGTGGTGCACGGCCACCACCTGAATGCAATAATCTGCAACCTTCCAGCAGCAAGAACACTAACCGTACAGCAACACACTAGCATTCATCCACTCCAAAGGAATACAAAATGGGGAAGGAACCCAAGCGAACTCCCTTGATGGTTGTGTTGTTGTTTTTCCTTTGCTTTTTAACTTCTCAGTGGGGATATTGGCTTTTTGCATGCGTGCCTGAGAGTCAACAAAACAACACTGATAGCTTCAGTTTTCTGACTGAGAGCGAGCCCCTCCGTGTCTGATAGGAGTCCCAGAAATCTTAGCAGGTACCGTCCTTGAGATGTACATAGCTATATGTCTGGGTTCATTTCAAAGAGTCTTCCATAATCCAGATAATAATCTACTATTCACAATTAGATGTAGTTCCAATTTCTTGAATGCTAAAGCAATCATTTTCTTTGGTAATTGAGTTCCCCATAGAATTCCACTATTCTGATCTCCTGCTCAGAAAACTAAGCATATTAATTTGAAAAGCTGCATGAATGCCTGGCCAGGATAATGGCAGCAGAATAATTGCAAGGAAATCTCTTACAACAGGCTTATTTTCATCTAATAAAGCCTTCCCCAATGGTTACGCTGTATGCTGTGAATATGATATGAGCTCTGTAGTCTGCATGTGTGTGTTTGCATGTGCACATCTGAATTTTAACATGCTGAGATTTCCTCAGCAATTTTTTTTTTTACAAGTGTTTAAAGATTGTTGTTTAGCCATTTACCATCCCATGTTTCTTCTCGTGATAGTTTTGAGTAGTCGAGGCAAGTGAGATGAGAGGAAAAAGGACCATTTCTGCCTACAGTATTTATGTATGTGTAATACGTATTTACACAGTTTACAGTTTACAGTTATAGTTGTATTTCAGTCTCCAGCTGAGGCCTTCTTCATCTAGGTATAGGGCAGACACCAGAAGGCTTTACAAAGAGCTTATAGCTCAGCAAGGCAGAGAACGAGAAGGGGAACAGAGAGGTGAGAAGTTCCCTGTGCCAGCCAGCAGGCTGGTTGCAGAGCTGAGTTCCCACCTCTCCAGGTTGCTGTTAGCATTCTTTGGTGACAGTGGGTATCAGCCTTGATCCGTCATGCTGGGCTGTGAAAGCATAGTGATAACACTGCCTGGCTTAGAATAAGAGTCTGGCTTGACCAGGTAACTGAGTTCAGCAGTTTATGATGCCATCAGTTATATACATATCCCTTATTCCTCCCTAGCGGAGCTGCCTACAAGGAGGCTTTGTAGCTCTCTACAACTCCTTGAAAGGAGGTTGTGACGAGGTGGGGACTGACCTCTTCTCCCACATAACTAGCAATAGGACAAGAGGGAATGACCTCAAGTTTGTGCCAGGGGAGGTTCAAGTTGGATATCAGGAAAATTTTCCGAAGGAGTGGTCGAGCACTGGAACAGGCTGCCCAAGGAGGCGGTTGAGTCCCTGGAGGTGTTCAAGAAATATTTAGGTATTGTACAAAAGCACATGGTTTAATGGGGAAACGGGGAGGTAGGTGGATGGTTGGACTTGATGATCTTGGAGGTCTTTTCCAACCTTTGTGAGTCTGTGATTCTAGAAGGAATATCTATGTGTGTGCCAACCAGGGAGCAAATGATGTTACTGTGCAAGAAAATGTTCATCGAATCTCAGGTGTTACCTTATTAATCAGTATTGCTGAGTTCCATGCCTGCAGTTGGTGAATAATGCTCTTGCTGCGTTTTACATTGTTGGAATTGCTCTCCCTGTTATTTTAGTTGTTGCTCCTCAGTTGTTTCACCTATTGGAGTCTTTGGTGAATGGGATGCTTAATGAAGAGTGTAAAGTGAGATAATTAGAAGGGATCCCTGATAGGGAGTAGAGTTGATACTTGTCTTATGTTTCTAGATGTAATGTTTCTCTTCTTATAATAAGGTCAAGTAGCATAATTGTGCATTTTCGTTAGAGCTGAGTGTCCCATTGAAGCTGACCAGATTGTGTGAATTTGCATCTCATGTGATCCCAAATGCTTTTTGGGCCCATTTTCCTTTTGCGTGTCTTTTGTAGCTTAATGGACTTAATGAGACCCAGGGATGCAGTACAAATCAAATGATTTTTGAATCAGCATCAAAGAAAAGACAACGGCAGTATGGTCAGCAGTGGGACTGAAGAACTGTAGGGCTGCAAAGCTAGTTATGAATGAAAGATGGTTTCAGACTTGCTGCATGTCCTCCTTTCTATAAAAGATGGCACAATCTATAGAGGTATGACTCTGTAAATATTTGAAATATGTCCACATCTGTGTGGCACAGCAGTGTGAGCATTTTGTTAGTTACAAATAGTTGCTGAAGGAGTTTTGTGCAGTAATCAGGTTGCTGGAATATTTCACAGAGAACTCTTACTTACCAACAGTCAGTTAAGTTTTACGTTGAATGTTAGAATTTCCAAAGAAAACTGGATATGCAAATTCTTGTTCAGGGCTTCTATCATCTGCTCTCTTCTCCCAGTACCCGTCCACGCCTCCAAAAAATACTGAGTAGCTGAAACTATCTTGGCCAGTTCAAGCAGACTTTATTAAGAAATGAGTCTCTTTCCTATAATAAAAATTTCAAACAGCAGCAGAGAAAGGTGTTCTTGATCATTCTTTTATTATGGCCAAGAGTATGGCATCTAGGGTACGGGAAAAGCAAGTCCTAAGTCCCTGGACTAATGAGAGATTTGAAGTCTTATTGCCATTTCTGTAAGAAAAATTCTATCTGCAACTCCGGTGACGGGGAAGGTAGGATTTGGGTCCCCACCTGGAGTCTGTGCGTAAAGAGTAACAGTGCTTTGCCTGTATCACAGAACAGCTTGCTTCAGATTTCTTCATGTTTGCTTTTGTCCCCTATGGTGCTTTCATACGGTGGTGTGCATTCATCTTGAGCTCTGTTTGCAGCAATGTGGAAGCTGGTCGTTTTTGTTTGCTGATGATGTGAGATTTTGCACAGCAAGAAAGCAAAGGGCTTGTCAGGCTGTGTATGAAAGGGGTAGATTTCCCCCAAGAAAAGCTGAAATAGGAGATCCAGCTTTTACTTAAGTACAAAGCAGTGATTCAGCTGCATGCAATGGCAAATACATGTCTCTATAGCTAGCACTGTTGCCTCATATTTAGGTCCTATATGAGGTGCAATGGGACCAAAGGCTGACAGAAATGGGCAACAAAATCTGTCTGAGATGTAAAAATAGAAAGAAGGAAAATATGGCGTAGGTATCTAGCTGCAACCTTGCTATTACCTTTCCTCTGGATGGGTTGGCTTGATGTGATGTAATGGCGAGCGGCTGAATATTGAGGCACTTCTCTGCTTCTGTCAGTGGAGTTGCTTTCAGTTTCTGTGTTGCCTTCCTTCCGCCAGCTATAAATGTCCTTGGCGAAATCACTTTTATTATATATACAAAAAAACCCCATCCCTGGCATGTTTATTTCCTGCCTCGCTTCATTGGGTGGTAGAACAGACTCCCTGTGTCTGTGCAGGTATGTGTGTAGACGTGGAATCATAAATATTTAACTAATAGCAAAAGAAATGTTTTATGTAAAACAGAGGGTAAGCGACAGAAGCCCAGCTGCTGTTTCTGTCAGTGGGCTTTCCCTTATTCTCCCTGCCAGCAGTGCTGGTGTTTCCTATCTGCTGGTGTAAATGATCCGTTATTACCAATTTTTACAGAATGTGGTGGTGGTGTGGTTTTTTGTTTGCTTGTTTTTTAGTAGAATGCTTATTTTGTCAAACAAGCGTCACTTTCCCTGCTAAAGGCTTTGAAGGTGACCATGATCTTGTGGTCCCTCCTGCTTCGTGTGCTCCCTCCCCCTTGCTGGCTTTGCTTGTGGAAGGGCAGCATGCTGAAAATCGCAGGGACTTCCCTTCCGACAGCACAAGACATATGATGCAGCTGGCTCTGCCCCTTCCCTGCGGTTGCCTTCCTCTTTGAGCAGGAGACATCTGGGCTGCTTGGCTGCTCTCCTCTGCACCGCAGCTCCAGACCCAGCACTGAAACTCCTCACCCCCACCCCCAGGAAGCACCCTGCAGCTTTCTTCCCCTTGCCAGCTCCTTGATCGTTGCTTTATGAAAATTAACCTTTGGGATGGCTGTAATTGTGTTTGTGGATTACAGTAATGTGCGCACCTGTGCAGACGTTCAGCTGTCTGTACCTGTGATTTTTGAGTTAAGCTGGTGCATAGGCATTTTAAGGTTGGTGATAATGACCTTTAATATCACACATGGAGAGGTTCTGTGAGTGTAGCCTCTCATATGCCAAAGTGGGTATCCCGTTTGGAGAAATTGGTGTTCATTTTACGTGATAGACTCCTGCGACTCTCCCAAATTAATGAAGAGTAAAAGGTTTGCGCATGCTGCATTTAACTCAGAGATCATGATAGATTAGGAAGACATTACATTTCTTCTATCCCATCTCTGATGAACCTAATCCCGGAGATCAAATGAACAAATGCCTTACAGCAGGCAGCTGTGTTCTTTAAAAGGAAAAAATACCCTCTGAATTGTTCCTGCAGCTAGACCAAGTATGTGAGGAAGGAAGGGACGCAACAGAAAAACAAAACAACCGAAAAAAGTTACACAGGACTAACTGGATGCCAAGAATTTCTTGGTGATGTCCATGGACGTACCGGGTCTCTGCACTTGAACTTAGTGAACCTGGTGTGGGTTGGATTGTTTTTAAACACTAATGCTTTCTTGCGGCAAACACTAGAAACTAGACATGTATGCTGCATCAGCAGGATATACTTGTTAATATATTTTAGTATTCAGAAGTAATCTGTGTCAAGTATTGAATATCTGCTTTCTACTCCACTGGCAAGCCCAAGGAAATGGCAAAGTGTTGGAGAAGCATTGATTCCCAGCGTAAGTCATCAGAAGTGCATTATAGAACTTGGCACGGGGTTTGACTTAGTCCGTCTTTTCATATTCTTTAGGGAAGAAAGAGATGAGTGTTGTCAAATCACCGAGTGCCTCCTCTGCTAAGGGCTCTCACATCTGAGTGCCGAGGAGCTCGGGTGTAGCTGCTCTTCTGACCTCAGATCAATGATTGAAAATGAATTGAGCTACCATTCGTCCAGCCCTCTGCTGCCTTTGGCGTCTGCTGTGGTGAGGAACGGCCATCAGATCATAGCTTCCCATGCTTCTTGTGTGACGGAGAATGTCATCTGCTTTCCTAATGACAGGTGGAGCTTTGATTTATCTGGCTCATTGCTTTCTGTATTTTAACAGTAAGCACTACAGGTGTGATGGAAAGAAATATAGCTGTAAAACTGAAGGACGAAGTGGGGTAGAGGCTGGAAGAAGATGCTCATTGTTCTTAAGAATTCTCTTGTTATGCTTTGGCAAAATGGGATTTATTTAGCGGGATAAATCTTGTGGAACTGAAAGAGAAATTGCGAGAAATGCATTCTTCTTGGTCCTGCCTGAAGTGCAGTGCCCAAATGTAACCTGATCAGGTATCTAAGGTAACTGGGTTTGTTTGTTAATCTGATATAACTTCAGAATCGATTTTGCATAAAGTTCGTGCACACTACTGTGCCTCATGCTTTACAAGCTGTTTTTTTGAGGTGTGCTGCTTTGAGTCATGTCTTGTATTATACGTAGTTTCATATTCCATATATGCTTTTCCATTTTGAAGATGTATATCATTTCCCTCAGCATATGACTCCTTCACACAAGAAGATGAGTTGTTTTGCCAGAGTTGCCTTTCACTGTGGCAAATAGCTCACATCAGTGGGAACTTGTATCAATAAGATTATTAGCTGTGCTGTCCCAGTACTAGCAATAAAAGATTAATCTTGCATACATATGTACGCATAGGATAAATGAAATAAAGAGTTAAAAGGCAAAAATTGCATGCTGTGCTCCTTCCAAGGGATAAGAGGTAGTTCTCATTATACAGAGACAATAAGCTGTCACTGATTAGACTTGTGGCCAGCTGACGTGGTAACCTCAGTCTTTAACGCTCCTTGTCTGTAGTTCAGCAGCAGCTGTAACTCAGAGTTAATGCAGAAGCACAGGTCTGTTGTCTCGGTCTGGAAGGTTAGAGCTTGGCACTTCTGGAATGCCGCAGTTGAAGGAAAGGCACATTGAAGCTGCTAGGAGCTTGAAAAATAATAATGCCTGCAGCTGTATAACCTGTTAAACATCAACATCCACTTTCAAACCGAAAAGAAAAATCTCTCGCTCTTCTTCAGAGCAGGGCTAAGCTCAAACGCTGAATAAAAGATGAATTTTTTAGTCTTTTCTTTTTCTAAACAGGCCTGCATTCTTCTCCTGACACTTAAAAATTCTCCTGTTTTTTAAGGAGAAGCTAGTTGCTTGGTTCCTGTCCATCAGCTGACACTGCGCACCCCAAGCAGGCAATTTCTTTCAGTGCTTTATTGACAAACCACTTTTATCCAAATGCCAGGGGCAGTGTGGGTGCAATTCTGAGAGAGAGTGATTGGGAACTTGCTCTCACAATCACTGGGGACTCCAAGGTAAATTTGCCCGAAAGCATATTTCGATGTGAGTGAGAATTGCCATGCAACCTGTGTACAGCAAGCAGGAGAAATCTAGTGATAAAGGAAAGAGCGTGAAGTGGGAATTGGAGCACGTATTTGCTCACTGCGAGCCTGCAATCACTGGGTCTGTTGAAAGACGATGTTGGGAAGCCTTGAGGTTTGTCAGAGCAGAAGGCTGGCCGGCTGATTTCCGTCGAGAGAGGTGATGCCCGTGTCTGAGTCGGAAGGGTGGTTCTCACCTGTGTTTTCCTCAGAAGCTGACATGCAGTGGAAGTTATTAAGTGCAGTACTTTGCTGAGCGAGGCTGTGAGCGCAACGTTTGTCAACTGCTTTTGCTTATTTAAAAAATTGTCATGACAGTAAAAATAGGAATTCAAGACTTGAACTAGAGAAGTTGGATCATAAAATATACATAGAGGCCTCAGGGGGGCCTCGCGTCTCTTGTAGAAGCAGAGACCTGCCAGTTTCTGCGCGCTTGGAGCTGATTCCGCTTGTTGCTAACTAGTGTACCTGACTGGCACTACATTAGTAGCATTAAATGCTATTTCCCAGGGCTGGAGTAAATAGAGACCCGAGTTCAGTTCTGCTCCGAGACTTGAGGCTGAGACTGGCTTAGCCAGAGGATCCCTGCAGGTTGGAGGAGCTTTGGGACTGATTTCTCTTTCAAGTATCATGTCCTGTGGGTAGGACTTCTTTGTGCTGGTCATGTGCAGAAACAGTGTTTGGTTTGGTCCTGTGCTGACCCAATATCTGTGTAAATGTTTGTGACTGATGAGTAACTGATGATGAGAGCAACTTGGCTGATGATGGTGAATTAAACCAAGCTTTTTCTTGTTACACCGGGTAAGCTTTATGATGAGTATCAGGTTATACACTTGCATTGTTGTATTTTGTGTGTGTGTGTGTGTGTGTGTGTCTGTGGCTTTCTCTTCCAGAGATTTTGTGTTTCAGGTAACATGCAGAAATATAGCAAGAGTGATACTAAAATATGAACACTAGTAGTGAATTCGGATTCTAGAAAGAAATTGGGTTCAGATATGAGATGTGACCCTTTTCTGGAAAGTGGACCTCTCTTGGGCGAGTTCCATCCCCTGTACTGAAGCCACTCAAAATAATTAGACACTGAAAATTTAAATTTCGTTATTAATCTTGAAAACTGCACACATATTGATCTCACTTGAAAATCATTAGCTCTTGAACAACTTCATCGCAAAATGCAGTGCTAGGTGAGTAGTCTCATTTTTGCTAGATGCCTAACCTTATACGCATGAGGCTTGTGGTGGATTAATTTAACAAGTTTTAAAACTTCTAGAGCAAAACAGGAGTTGTGATCCTGAACGAGACCAAGCCTTATTCATATTTGCTCTGCTGCTTCCCTTCCTTTTGCGTCAGCCGCTTTTGTGACAGCTTACAATACCTCCAGCAAGTGGCCGCCTGTAAAAGCTGGCAGTGTGCTTGTGTAGATGAGCTAGGTGCTATGTGACTGTCTCCCCCCCGGCAAAGTGTGTAATTTGTGCTATATGCTCATTCCTCACAGGCCCAGGGCATCTGATCCACATCAGCTCCAGAGCTTGTATTTCCCTGTTAATGGTTCGCTTACACGGTTGTCTAAAGAGTGGGGTGGCCTTGATCATTTTTATTGTCCTTGAAATATTCTGTATTTTTATGCACGTGTGATTTGTTCGTGGTGTTCTTTCATGAGAAGCAGCTGTCTCTTGTTATGCAGGGGGCGATCAGATAGGTGAATAGACAAGAAAAAACAGAGTGTGGGGGGAAGATGAAGAAACACTGAAATGGAATCGCTCTACCGTGCTCCCAGCAGGGAAATTTAATTTCTGGCAGTACTACTTTGCATTGACTCCAGCTACTATCCGAGGCCTGTTGCCACCAAGAAAGTACTTTTGTGGCAGTGGGTCTTTCAATATCCGGCCTATTCTCTTCCTGAAATGCCTGTTTTCTCATTGGCATGCATGGCTGGATCCTGTGACAAAACTAGAAGCCCACAAGAGCACCTCCAGCCAAAAGTAACTCCTCAAAAACCTGCAAGAAATCAACTCAAATTTCCTATCTAACTTGGATCATTAATTAATTCTATCTCTGCCCCCATTATACCATTAGAAATATTGCCTGTGTCCAAAAGCATGATTACTACATCTGTTAGGAAAGGGAAGAAACAAAAGAATTAATGTTGATGATAATTTATACTGACATGCCGAGGATGGGGAAAGCACTCAGGGCACTGAAGACCTGGCCGGAGATTACAGCTGAGCATTTGGAACAATGTAATGATTTGGGCATTGTTCTTCTCCTTTTGTTTTTCTGCTTTCTTTTTTAATTTTTTTTCTCTCTCTTTACCTCAGTGACCCAAACAAGTTTTAAAGTGCCTGCCATGTTAATATTGTGTTTACACGTCAACGCTGCAAATGAGTGGTTAGCAGGGAAATCTTTCAAGTGGTCCTTTTATTTTTTTTCAGTATTTCGAAGGATCTTAAATGGTCCTTCTCTGTCGTGCTCTGCAATTCTGTGCCCATTGGATCAGAGTGGTGGTGTAGCCATGCAGGTGGTTAGGGAAAGGAGGTGGCCTGGTCTCTCCACCTACAGTTGCCCTGGGAATGCCAAGTCTGTGGATTTGTTATCCATGAATTTGTTCAACCTTTTTTGAGATCCTTGGCGCTGCCTGGTTCATTAGCCTCATGAGGCAGCAAGTCTCAGCTATTCACCATGACCTGTGCAAAGAATTTCTTTTATCTCTTGGAAAATCAATCTTCTCCTAGTTTGTGTTTTTTTTTTTTTTTTAACCAATTCCCCTTGTTTCTCAGT